>VZRW01001987.1:187330-320753 GCA_013398125.1 Aegotheles bennettii | reverse complement strand
AAGTGCATGACCCGGCACTTGCCCTTGTTAAACCTCATGCAATTGGCCTCAGCCCATTGCTCCAGCCTGTCCAAATCCCACTGCAGAGCCTCCCTACCCTCAGGCAGAAACTTGAGACCTTGAGAATACCTTCAAGAATTTTTCATGATCATTGTATGTGCCAAGGGACCCTGTACTTCTAAGAAAGTTGGCTTTCCATTTCTCCATCACCACTATAAGATGGGCAGTTGCCAAAGATGTCACATCCAGAGCAGGATGTCAGATAACATGTTGTAGTCTACTTGTGTTTAGTTGTGCACTCTTCTCCCACTTATGCAAATTGTCTTTATGCCTTGTGGAATATCAGCATTTTCTCTCGTTCTTACAGTGAATAACACTGTTATCCGGACAAGCAATCAGTTCAGCCCCAGGTTACAGTAATGCTACTTTTTAAACTAGCAGCTGAGTGTTACTTATGGAGAGCCCATTAGATGGCCCTTCCCCAGAGACTGAGCCTGTCGGATTCAAAGCACTGTGTTATGGCTTTGAAATATAATTACTAAAATGTTACCCATTTATTTCAGTAGAACTGTCAAGATACACAGGTAAATTTTTTAGCTTTTTAATTAAAGATGCATATCTGTGGTCGCCTAGTGAAAGGAGTTTGCCTAATTAACTCCCTTTAGTTCACCATTCATTCTGTTGCTACCAATTAGTAAATATTTGGTTTCTTTAAGCCTGATATCTGTAGGCAGGTGATTTAGATATTTATATTTATGGAAGAAGAGATCAGTTAATTTCCATGTCTTTTACCATGGTATCTACTTGAACTTTCCAGATCACAGTGCAGTTTAAACAAAAATGTGAAGTGAATACAGAGCAGTTCACACATGGATATGTGAAACTTCGAATTTTGTCCCTTGATGATGTTTTAGGTACTGACTCATGAGAATCGAAAAGATTACCTTTCCATAAAACCAGTTATATTCTGCAATTCTGTAGTCTTCTGCAAGTAATATTTGAAAAGGTGTCGGCTTATTTTTTAAATTTAAGACTATGTTTTTAAAAGTCTGTTTACAATAGGGCATGCTCATTATCTCTTGAAACTTCAGTACATAAAAGGAAGTGCGTGATGGTCTTTAGTAGAATTGGGAATAACATGTAATAGCCCTATATCAAAAGTCACCGTATAGTGCAGTTGTTTTCTGGACTGAGTGTAATTATCCCAGTTTCAGTGGGGTAACAGGCAGCTGTAAAAATTATCAATTCTTATTGCCTACACTGTTACTTTCTTCTCTACAACAAAAGTTAAATTCATTCTTTATACCTAAATTAATATTTTATGTCAAAGCTTGAAGAACAAAGAAAGGGCTTTGGGAAGGGAAGAGATGAAGTTTTTATGTATAATTGAAAGCTGCACTGAAAAGGACATTTTGGTTAATCCCAGTTCCCATAGTTACTTGCAAATAATTATGCAGTTTTAAGAACATAAAACTTTTTTGCAGTCTTACTTCTAGGCAGATAAGTGTCCAGAAGTTAGTTATAATCAGCTATGTAAGAAGTAAATTATCATCCTTGCTCTTCGACATTCATCTTGGCCTACATATTTTACACCTATGCTTACTGTATCTTTATTGTCTTCAATAAGATTGGATTTCCAGTTTAGGCAATTCTGTCTGGCTTGAATAATTTTATCAGGTCTCTACCGTAGTTTATTTTTACCTCCACAAGTTTTATGGTAGTCTATGAAAGCCTTTAGAGAAACAGTTATGTTTTCTAAAACAGCATCTATTTTATGTTGAAGAGTTTTGCTCTTTTCTCTTAGGGCCTTTTTAAATTGTGTACCTAGTTTTATTAAAAACATTTAGATCATGCCATGAAGGTTGGTCATAAGAGACTACTGTTCTTTTGTGCTTCATTAATAACAAATTTAAGTTTATTTTATGAATAGTAGTAGTAATATAATTATTATATTTGTAATGCCATATTAGCATGATGTGAAAAATAAACAGATTAGATTCAATTGCCCAGATTTTTCTAAATTAAACAAAACTCTGCCCCTGTTTGCGTAGCTGCCCTACATTGCCTGCCTTGGAACTGCACAGTATGTGTCATTGCAGCATTAGGGAAGCGCAACAGATAGCTTAAAACTTAGGTTAATCACAATTCTGAATTTTTATTCTGAAAAGATTTTGACATTTGTGTATGAAGCATTTTCAGATAATTCTTTCTGTTTAGGTATGCGTGATTTTTTTCATGTTTGCAGCATTATTTTTACGATTTGTTATAGATAAGTATAAGAAGATACATTGTTTCATATCAGCCCGAATGGTTTCATGTTTTTCTTTCTTTTCATTTTTTTATCAAAGCATTTTGGTATTGGGACAATAAATTACTGTTTTTGTAATTAGTACCTGTGATAAAACTTTTTATCCATTTTATATAACTTTATTTTTGAAGTATGATAAGCACTCAGTTTATAATTACATTAACTGCTCTTTATCAGCTTAACACAGGGATCTGGAATACATCAATTCTTCACATAGCACTTTTCATTATTTTATTTTCTGATTCAAAATCTCAGTATCTGACTTTCTCATTACTATGAGTTGTAATGATGTTTTTAGCATGAGTATAAACCATAAAACAATGAGGATGAGGAAATACTACTTGGTCACAATACTTGTTCCTGATTTTGCATGCTGAGAGTGGAGCTGATATCAGCAGGTATCTCTGGCAAAGGAAGCAAGAGAAACAATTTGATTGACCCTGAAACAGTAGAATCACATAATCATTGAGGTTGGAAGGGACCTTGAGAGGTCTCCCGGTCTGACCTCCTGCTCGAAGCAGGATCAGCACTTGAGTTTAGACCAGGTTGCTCAGCACATTCTCCAGGCAAGTCTTGAAAAACTCCAAAGATGGAGTTTCTGCAGCCTCTCTGGGCAACCTGTACCAATGCTTAATTATTCTTTTGTGGAAATGTTTTTTGTCACATTCAGTTAGAAATTCCAAGTTTCAGTTTATGGTCATTGTCTCTTGTTCTCCCACAGAGCACTTCATGTACAAATAAAAATCATTGTGATCCATAAATAAAGCTTACTTAAATTAGCATTACATGCAATAGCCCCTTATTTTAGGGCAGTTTTATCAAGGTCAACATAATTTCACAAACGTGGTTTTTTCCTCTCCAGTGGAAGAGTTCCCTGGCTAAAATATTCACAAACAGATTCTCAGAAAAACACTCCTCTTACAGCTTCTCAGAGCTGCTGCTTTATTGAGAACACAACATCAGGCCTGTATTATGAAAAATATATTTGGAATTGCCATTCAAGCAGAAAGAAAGTTCTTTATCACCAAGATTATCTGGAAAGCTTCCATTCTGAAACACTGGAAAAACAGATGTAAGCATGTCTGAATTTTAGTCATATTAATGAACTTGAAAGGGGTTTATAAGCTTTGCTGTCATATCAGTTCTTCAAGTAGGGGGTAATAAGAGTGACGACACAGCTATGTAGTCAGTTTTGAGGGGGGAGGTGTCATCCTTTCTCTGTCAGAAGTCATCAGTCATCTTATGTTGTTGTTGCTAGAAGTAGCTAGATTCTTAGTAAGCTTTTAATTGAAAAAGCTAAATAAGGCAGCTTCTTCTAAAACAAAATAAATAATTATTATCCCTATTTGACTTTGTTTTTTTACATAATTTTGTGCCTCTTCACACCAAATTTCCTTTGAGGCATCTTTTTATCCCCTCTTAAGTATTCACTTAAGACAGAGAGAGGAGTTATTGTGCATTTATTTTTTGTGTTTATTAAAATATGCATGTGTATATTAAATTATGGATAAGTATCTTTACATGTGTGTATATTGATAGATGCAGTTTCATGTCCATAAGAATGAATGGTTTTGACATTAAAACTCCAAAATAATAAGCTATAGCTAGGCAGCTGTGAAAATACTAAAAGGATTGATTCTTAATATTTAATGGCTACAAGCCAAAGTCTGAAATGGAGATAACTTATCATGAAAAAGCCTCCAATAAATTTTTCATGTATTTTTCATACAATTAATTTAATCTCACCATAATGTGGTATAATTGTAGATGCATTGTAGATACCCACACACATGGGTAGACTAAAAACAGTACCGTTTTAAAATCAAGCATTGGAAAATAGGAATTGCTGGTAATATATAAGCCTTTCCATTAGCTTCAGCATATGCAATTTTAGTTGCATGATCATATACTAAAGTATCTGAGGCAGAGGATTCCAGAATATAAGCAAAATGCAGAGTGTTCAGGGAAACAGCGCATACTTGGACTTTTATTTCATCCTCATTGCTTGGTGGGATATCTACATGTGTTATTCAAATCTTTCTGTGAAGACAAGATTATTCTTTTTTTCTGTGGGCTTTTCTGTGATACATAACATTATCTAGTAAGGGTGTGATACTTGGATACTAAGAAACTTTCATCACCCATGTGAAAAGAGGAAAATATTTCAGTTCTGTTATTTATAAATGGGTAAGGCATCTAATGCACTAGAGTGTCCATTCATTTTGTGTGTCCAGTGAGCACAAGACCTTTAACGTCTTGATTCTTTCAGAAAGCTACATATTTGTAACGTATAATGCGTTAAAAGTCTCCCTTGGAGGGACTTAAAACTGGAAGGAGGCAAGACTCACTGTTAGCAGATTTCACAGTTATTTGTGAAGGGCAGAAAAGTACTGAGAAACTGAGTTCAAAGCCAGATACTGGTGCAGGAGCACTTCTATATGGCATTGCTCTTTGCTTCTATTTCCACAACTGCTGATGCTTTTCTCTGGATTTCTTTCACCTGCAGTAATTCTTGTCTTCTCCACACACAGTCTTCCCTGAGCTCTTCATGCTAGCTTGCCACATCTTTGCATGCTCTCTTCCAGTCTCTATCCACCTGTCTTCCCCTTTGTGCTGCCTGCCTTCTGTCTCTTCTCTCCCTTCTCTGGCTCACCTTCCTCCCCGGGCTGTTGGACTGGCCATGTTCCTTTGCATTACCTCCAGTTTCCATCCCTTCTTCCTACCCAGTTTCCTTGCCCAGTGTTGGTCCCAGGGCATACAAACATATACACTCTGAGCAGTCATCCCCTTAGAAAAGGATTCTTACCTTCATCTATCCCTTTCTTGATTGAAAGCCAATGAAGTCTTTGTCTTTCATGCTTTTTTATACTGTCTGGTTACCTGTAAGGCTTCATATAGAAAAGATGGTCCTTTTATTCTGAGTTCCTGTATGTAGCACTGTGGCAATATTCCTAAAATTTTCTCCTCCTCTACAGTAGAAATCCCTAGTCCTTCCAGTTTTTAGCTGGAACAAGTTGATTGCAGATGGAAATTTGGTCATGGGGATGTAGCTGCTGATCTTTAGTCTCTACTGCAAATAGATGAACTGAGGATTTTATTATTTTATTTTTTCTTGAAAGCTCGTTAGTTAGACGGATTTAGACACTTCACAAAAATCAGCACCGTTCTGGTGCAAGGGTCAACCTGCTGCCAGACTGGAAATAGGTGGGGAAATAAAACCTCTTCTTGAAAGATGAGTGAGAAAGTTCTTTTTTTCTAAAAATGTCCTTTTTTTCCCCCTACTATTCTATTTTTAATCAATTTGAGGAAGATATGCAGTGTGGGAATTTCAATGGCCAACAGATTTGGCACAGTAAACAGACTCACATAAACAGAAGTAATGACAGCTCTTAAGAATAGGCCTGAGGTTGTTGCGTATCACATAGTGTTTAAAACAGTTTCCTGTGTATTTCTTCATATGACAAAATTCAAAAGCTGTGGGTTGAAGATAGACATATTTTACAGTGAACTGCTAAAATTTGCTTATTTATTAAAATCAATATATATATCATGCTCATTAAGCTGGAGGACAAAACAATAAAAAATTCAATTATAGGATCTAAGAGCATTGTGTTGAGATTTAAACGACTGCCATGAAAGGATAAATGAAGTATTTGTTAGACTTCCAATGTGACAGTTTACTTCTATTGATGAACTTAAGGCTATTTTCATACTCATTTAATATTGTGCCACCTTCCTTTCTCAAGAAATCTGGTTAGTATGTGTTTACAGCAAGCTGTTTTGATTGTCAGAACCTTGGAAAATAACAAGGTCAAATATAGAATTGCAAATTAATGCAAAATGTATTTAATATACTGACAGATGATCTACTCAAATGTTCCTATTTTTACACTTATATTTTTTTAATTGTAAAAGAAAGGAGTGAATTTAACGACCTGAAAATGATGGCTTAGTGTTATTAGTTGGAGTTGGAAATCTTAACTTGGGTGTTATGCAGGTTTTCTCACAGAACTATCAATATAATTCAGTCCAGAACTGGAAAAAAAATACAAAACTAACTAATATTTAACACTCCTAGTCCAGTATTGGCTCAACAGACAATACCATTCACTGAACATCATAGGAGTATTGTAAGAAAGGAAGAGAACAAGTGAATAGTAAGTAAATATAGGTCATAACACTGATTACTGGGTATTTTGATAAGGCTGAAGTTAGGAAATATTTTTTTATGGTGATACTGGGTCTAATGACTTTCACTATTAAGAATGTCTTTTCTATTGAGGTGAAAGTGTTTGAGTCCATGTCTGTGAGTTTTTGTCCTTTCCATATTTGAAGATACATGTTAAATAAAATGTGTAGTTAATTATTTGATGTCTCAAGGAAATCCTATTATGGTGTCTTTTTGTGTAAAGATTATGAATCTATGGTAGTACCAAGCTATTTTCCTTTGTTAATTTTTAAACATAAACCCACAATATTAATTAGAAAGTAACTTTATCATAAATTCTTTTTGGAATATACTCACTTAAATCCTTCCAGCAGTATAAAGGCTGGATCTGGAATAGTGGGAAGTGACAAAACTGCTGATCCATGTATTACAGAACAGTGGGAGGTGAGAAGTTAAGAGGCTCAATATCAGGCTTTGAACAAAGCTGACAACATTTTACTCCTTGTATTAGCCCCTCCTGCTCACTTTTATACTCTAATTCCTGGAGAGAAAAAAAAAATAAATGTTGTGAGCTGTTTGACTTGTCAAAGGAATTGTCATAAATGAAAACCTACAGCTTTGATTTAGCAATTTGCTGTGGTGGTCTTAGGTTATCTTTGATTATGGGCTCTGTAACTAAGGAAGATGAACAGCTCCACAAAAATCCAAACAGTTAATCAGTGCAGTGCTTTCATTTTCACCTCATCTTTTCATTTAAACCCTGCATTCTTTTTGCCATATGTGACAGTGAAGCTGGGAGAGAGAACTGTGTGAGAACATCCTCGTAATGACTGTCTGAAAGTACGGACTGTCCCCAGCCAGCAGACAGAATGAGGCTGGGCTGTCAGTCAGGATGCAATTTTAAGTTAAAGACGGGATAATTTCAGACAAAATGGAGAACAAAATCACTTGGGCACAGGTCCGATGTCTTTTCCTGCTCCCCCTACAAATACTACATTATTTCAATTTCCAGGCACACCTTGCAGTCTTATCCCTCTCCTTCTTTCCTTCCTGTTACTCCCTTCTCCCACATAGCCTTTCATGCCATTTCAATAGGGGAAGCTGCACAACAGAAAGAATCTTACCCTGTCATGAACTTAAACAGTTGTGGAGGAAACACCCAATCAGTCTCTGCTTCACTGTAGCTGGATGGATTTTACCAAAAGACTTGTCTCAAGAAATCCTCTGCTTCTCTAGGTGAATGGTTAGTCACATAAGCATTGCCATTAGTTTCAGTTGTCAGGGTCATGAAAAGCCGTATGTGAGCTGCATGTGAATTTTTGGGGCTTGGCTACTGTTAAAGTCTGGGCTATATAAAGCTAATGCTCAAGCCAGAGGACTCCCATGCCATACCTGGAGCTGCATGGCAGTGTTCCTGTGCAGTGGAAGAGTGGCTTTTGAGCGTGGAAGCTTTCCAAAGCTAGGAGTCTGGAAGTGAGACTGAAGATGGATAAAGATTATGGAAGGAAATCCTTGGTAGTGAGAGCAGTTTAAGTCTTTCTTTGATTTGCTCTGAAGTGGTATAGGAGAGCTTGCACATCATCGCTACCCCCACACAATAACAGAGGCATGATAACTTTTTAAAGTTCAAGCATTATTTCTCAGAGGACCATGGGAGCTCCTGCAGCTATTCATTGATGTGCTGGTTCAGGAGCTCAGTCTCCACCCAGAGCAGTAGGGCAGTGGACTCTGGCTGACTTGCCCTTGCTGGTTGGGGTAAACAATGTTTAACAACACAGGCCAGCAGTTTGGCATGGAGGAAGGCAGGACAGTGCCTTTGGGCTGAAGACCTGGTTAAATATCCACTCCTCCACTGACTCCAGAAGAAAGACAATGTGAAACAAGATATGGAAACCAAACTGTACCATTGCTGTAGCCCAAGAAGAGAAATACTTTTGTTGAAAAGAAACTGAAATGGTTTGTTGTTGAGGCTGTGGAGGTTGTGAAAGGAGTCTGTCCCTTAACTTCCAATTCCACATACATCATTCTCATCATGCGTATTCATCCCTACCAAGGGTTAGGAAAATGGAAAATGCAGTTACTAAACTCAGTTCTTTGAGATGTATCTATGTCTGATTGTCAAATATAAGACATTTTTATTCAAACTTCTGTCCAGATGCAGGAACTGTGCTCAGTAGTTGCTGGTGAGGGTGGGTGGAGGGAGAAGTACATTGGAAGCACTGTTGAAGAAAAATAAGTGCTTACTGGACATTAAAGTTGAATGTCAAGCTAACTGCTGATAATTTTGTTTTCAAGTTATGCCATTTTGATAACCTAGGGCTAGTAAATTTCTCTTTTTCCTCTTCTTGTTATTTCACCAGTTCAAACCTGAAATGTGAAATACGTTTATTAGGAAATCAGTGTGGTGGTTGCTTTGAAAGGATGATGATGACAGTGTAGCTGCTTGTAAACTATTTGTGTGTTGCTTTGCCTGAAATTTGGACAAGCTAGCCACTGAAGCAGAAAAAGCACAGCCAGTGTTG
Organism: Aegotheles bennettii; assembly: GCA_013398125.1. Classification (NCBI taxonomy): domain Eukaryota; kingdom Metazoa; phylum Chordata; class Aves; order Caprimulgiformes; family Aegothelidae; genus Aegotheles; species Aegotheles bennettii. Next base: position 311,755 of record VZRW01001987.1, on the reverse strand, counting down.
TCAAATATTATTGGTGCAATGTGCCTTTCTGTGTGCCTGGCTGAGCAGCATCAAATGCCATTTGACACGGTTCTTTCCCAAGGCCATAGCTTGCTGCATACAGCAGACTCTCGGTTAAATCATTTTTATATTTGTACACATGCATACATGCATCATGTTTATAATCCATCAGGGTGATTTGCATGAATTTGTAAAACACTCCTCCACCTATCCTACTTAATTTTTTCATTTTGTTTTAATAAGCCACTTATAAAAAATCATGGCACCTTTCCCAAAATAGTATCCTGGAGTTAAATAAGCCTCGGTGCATCTAACTATGATATACAGCAGTCACAAATATGTTTTCTGACATAGTAAAAAAAGGCCTAACATTAGTGATTTGGCAGCTGTTAAATTATACAAGTGGGTTTTTTTTTCCTCAGTTATTTATTGGATGAAGACTTTCAGACCTGTAAGTTTGTTCTTTTATGAAGCACTGAACTCTTTCTGTTAGCTATAGCTATGAGGAAATAAAAACAGCATTTGTTGTCTCTGCCCTCAATCCAAATAGAAATCCAGCACCATTATGTAACATGTTCTACACAGAAATCATGGGGAAATGCCACAGTGTATTTAAGAGGCATTATTTTTGAACAAGTTGATGCTTTAACAGCATTTTTTTAAATGCTGTTTTCCTTTCTTATTAGGGTTCTTCTGTTGAATATTTGTTTTGCAATTCATAAAAATAGTATTTCAGAGGCATAGTGATTTTGATGCACTAGATGTGCAAATTTAAAATTAAATAGATGTTTGCTTCTTATATTATATTTTTGTACAAGTTTCTTTCTATCCAAACAAATAATGTAAAGGATGTATTTCAGCAATGAAGGAGATACCTGGTATAGGTGTGAAGAATTCACTATGTATTTCTATTTAGCTGAATTTTGACTAATCTAGACCAAATAATAGTGGCATCTTTTCTGCAGGCTGCTTTTATTTTTCTGTTCATTTTAGACTGAGATGAAAAACACCTGCCAATCCATATTGAAATGTTTGTGTTTCATTGATTGCTACCTGCAGGGACTATCCCAGTAATGACTGTGTGACGACTTGGGGGTGAAAATTATCTCTGTCTAGTCTTGTGTGGGATAACTCCCTACGGAGAAGGATAAAATCATCAAAGCCTCACTGCTATTTTGCCCTAGACTTACCTTTTCAGTAAGATTTTGTTCACCATTCCTCCTGCTTGCCGCTGGCAGCAAACATGGGGGTTTTTAGCCCTGGCTTATGAAATTATGGTTTTATTAAAGCCTATGCAGTATGTTAACTTGTTAAGAAAAATCTCTGTGTTAACTTTTAACTCAGATAATAGCCTTGCCTGTTTTGTTTTAACTCTTCCAAAATCAAATTCCAATGAAAGAAATATGTAATGGATTTTTTTACAAGCTAGAAATTAAGTTGAGTTGGGACATCATGTCGGACTATTTAGGATTTATCATCTTGTCACCTGTTAGCTCAACTGAATTACAAGTTGGTAATCATAAGTACACTATTAGTATATAATATATTGCCAAATTAATTATTTTTATTTTAAACTCGTTTCGAGAACACCACTGCTACTTGTTTCTCTCCTAATTTCGGTAAAATAATTTGTTGTTTCAGTGTTCCTTTTCTTCCCTTGAAGAGTGAAATAGGTAAAGGAAGGTGAGGACAGGGAAGAGGAGGAAAGGAGAAAGTGTGTGGCAGAGAAACTATTCATCAGCTGTTGTCAAATGCACAGCATAAACCAGCTGGATCAGAAGCAAGAGAATAAACCTACAATCTTTCCAGTTTTAGCGATATTGGAACACTAGTTCTAGAGTTAGTAAAAAACATTTCAGACACAAACTTAGTGTTCTCTTGAAAACATTGTATGTCCTGATAAGTATTGAAATAGAAATAATTATTCCTTAGTTTGAACTTACTGTGGTTCAATAGTATTTAAAAGGAGCACATACAAACTGTGCCACTGCTTAAGTTTTATATACAGTATTTGCCTGAAGAAGAAGAGGCAGTGCATTATCCCTTTCGGAAGATATCAGGATTTCCAGGCAATCTTTATTCTAAGGGTGACAGCTGTTTTCAACTTTTATTTAAAACAGAAAATCATGCTTGCTAAATACATCTTCTTAATGGAAGTTACCTTTTCTAGGTGATACACGTTTTATTTTCATAGCTTGTAAAAATGACTGATTAACATTGAATTCAAGCTTCAAAAATCTTCTTTTCTTTGGGCTTCCAAAATTGTAAAGAGGTTTCCATTGGACTTATCCTGTTTCTGGTTTTGTAAGTGGCCACTTATGTATGAGAACTGACATAATCTTTTATAAACTACCATTGTTTCTATTATTCCCATTAAGTTGTATTTTCAAAAAAAAAGAACGGCATTATTTTATTTGTTTTAAATTTCTCTCCCTACCCAATTCCTCCCTTCATCTGCCTGCCTTCAGACCGTTATGGCTGGGTGTCTACCAAGAGATGATTTAATTCTCTTTGTTTTCTAATCACTTAAAGATTATGCATGCTTGCCAAGATGTTCAGAAAATGTAGTGATTTGTGAGTGTCTTACTTCTGGGGGTTTAAAGGAGCATGATTGTCAATGCACACTGAACATTAGTTCTATGACAAATAACAATGCTTTAACATGAGCTATATGGTGCCAACAGTCATTGGTTGAAAAAGTCATGGATCTAGCATGTTTGTTATCATCCAGGTGGAGAACTACAGCTTGTCAGTAGTGGCTTATTAATGATTTTGTAATTCTGTTGAGTTCTTCTGTTCTTTTCTGAGCTAATATGCATTTTCCTAAGATGGATCCGATTTAAGAAAAACAAGAGTTTTCATGATCTCAAAATTGATGGCTTGCCACATGTGATTTCAGAGTATGTGAGCAGCACACTAAACAAGATATTCTGGAAAACAATTTTGAATTGGTCCAGTATATTAGTATTGATTTATTTTTTTTGTCCTTTTGAGCTTCCCTGATATATATGTGGCAATAACTGCACGAAGCACAAACCAGAAGCTTCTGTCTTGTGTAAGTGCACTACGTAGAGGTGGTCTGCTTATGTTTAATACTTGTTTGATATCAAGACAGAAATAAGATTAAATCAGGTTTAGTACTCAGTCCAGCTCATAGCAAGATCTTCAGGAAATTCCATTGACTGCAGGCTATTAGATATAACCAGAGTATTGAAAATTGCTTGCTTTGACAGTGTAAACATTTTTTCTTGAAATATGAACATTTCATGAAAACAGTTTACCCAAGATGTCATGTAGTGGGAAATTTTCTATGACTTTATTCAAATGTTACCTCCCAACCAAGTCCTTGAACGTGCACTAAACTGAAATTTGAAAATAATTTGCAAAAAAACCCAACATCATTGCAAATGTGCTACTTTGAGAATAAAAAAATTATATGTGGACTTGTTTGGGGTTTTTTTCTTCTATAGGAAAAAAAGCCTAAAGTGTGTGATTACCAGGTCTGGAAGCTCCTTGTATTTTTGTCTTTTTAAGTACACAGAAATCTTAAGTAATTACTCACCCAATAATGAATTTTTTTAATATAAATCTTATATTTATTATAGTAAATAATTTCTTGTGTCTGAACAAGAAGTTTAGAGTGGCATCTTTCCTAATTTCATTTCAGTCAGCAAATTTGCTATGATTCTGAAATACCTTTCATGAAATAGATTAGAAAAATACATCAGAAATGTAGAAATACATTAGAGAGAAATGAACTTTTATAAATAAATTTCAGGTTTGTTTTAATAACTCAGACCAAACAAAATTGAGTAAACTAAACATCATTTTTTTTATATTACCACTGAACTACTTTTAGTATTTGTGAAGTGGAAAAATGTGTAATTCTTCTCCATTATATCTGAATATTGCAAAGCTTTTCCATCTCTATGTGGCTCAACCAAACTTAAACTTCCCTTTTATACATTGCTCTGAAATAAAAGGTAAAAATACAAGAATGTAACTACCTGAAATACTCTCATACTAATATTTAGTGTTTGTTGCTACTGAAATACATATATGAGTGTGGGAAGTTTGTAAAAATCAGTCAATAAGAACACAAAATTATTTCTGGAAGGAAGTTAAAATGTCTTGTTTGTTCTTTCCGTTCAGGCCTGAATTGGGTGCTGGACAGGCTACTGAGTTTTCTGTGGTTGCATTGCTTCAGGGTCTATGGATGTGGGCAGGTGGAGGACTTACAGGACTTTAGAAAGATTCCACACATTCATTGGGGCACCTTCATATTACTCGAGATTTTTTTATCCATAGAAAGGGTGCATGAGAGGACTGAATATCAATTAGTGTTAGAGATCTGAGCGTGCATCTGTATATTTTGTACATCATATTAATATTTGTAAATCTTAAAAACAAAAAGGAAAATAACTAAGTAACTAAGTAAGATGATTTATAAGGCCTTTACTTGTGTGAAGCTTATTGTTTGACCACAACTTAGAAGTGTTCTGAGACAAAACAGACTGGCTAGTGATCATCTTTCAAATAATTACATTTTCTCTAGTGATTAACAGATGATCCCATCACTCTTATTTTTGAGTTCCTAATTCTCTTTATGTGTTTTGGGATTGTGTTCCCTGTCTGCAAGTGCCAGGAAAATATCTATGTGACAGAAAATTTTTCTGGACTAAGTGGATCCAGAATGTTATGTTCTGGATGTAAGTCTGGTTTGTTACCTGTCCCATAATCAATGCTGCATCCAGTAATGGACTAAAAAGGAGAACCAGGATTGACAACAGTAAGAAGAGATGACAAGAGAAAGGGTTAAAGGCATCCAGACCTTGTAGAGCTAATTCTGTTTGGTTTGGAGATCTATTATACTGTACCTAGTACTTACTCTGTGAGGGTTAGACTTAGAAGTTTCTTGGGGAAAAAAATGAGCAGCCTGAAGAGAAAATAGCCCCACAGAATATTGAAATTTTACTGTATGGACAGTAGGTGGATTTGTAAAGAGACTAAGAGCAAGTTGACTCATAAAATCCTCTATCAATGAATAATTTAAAAATATTTAAATCCTGAAATATGTATAAACACTAAATTGCAGCATCTTATTCAAATTATTAATTTAGCAACTTTTCCTAGGTTAAGCCTGATTTTTATGAACTGATTTAATATCTCAGTACAGATATATTTATTGCAATATTACTCAGATATCCCATTCAAATTTAAATATATTTTTTTTCTTTTCAGACTTAAAGATCAAGTACTAATGGACCTGTCAATACAGTTATTATAGAAACACTAGATACTAACTGGATTTGGGGGGTGCATATTAAAGAGTGAGACAGTATTTAATTTAATTCAATTGAACAATATGAAACTGTTTTGTTTTAAATTGCTCAGGATAGATGTTTTTGGTACTTTTAGTTTCTGATGATATGGCATACCATAAAAAATTACTTACAGTAAACTGTAATTAACAGTAGAGAAGAGAGTGATGAAAGGATTTTGAAATATTTGTGATGGAAGAAAATAATCTAACATTCAATATGAAGCAAATGTGAAGCTGGCAAAAAATAATGTCTGGATGAATCCATAGCCATTTTAAGCATGTAATGATATCACCATTATTACTTTTGTAAATTGTGTTCCATTTCACAATAAGAGGAAAGTGGAGGTCTAAAGCTGCAACTTTTAGCATTTCTAAAGAAAATTTTGTTAGTTTAAGTCCAAAAGTTGGTCTACCCTGTGTATTTTCAGGGAGTTCAGATAACTCATGTTACAACAAAATGACAATTCTAAAGAGAACGGAGTTTATCGAAGCAAGGTAGAGCTGCTCCTCCGTCCTCCATCTCTCATCATTCCAGAGAAATTATTGGACTGTTCATGAGTTTCTACTGTTAGACTTGAACAAGATACTAGGTATGGTGAAAAATGTCTTTCTAACAAATTGCTGTAATCCACAATACAGAGGCAGTCTTGCTGTAACTAACACTGAGAGTGCTCTGTATGTATCTTTCATGTGGCAAAACCCATTTGGAATGGGGATCTTTCTCTGTTTGTCCTTCTGGAGTGAATTACAAGTGAATGTGATACTGAGCTCTCATTAAACATGATGCTTCTTTATTTACTTGGAACCCCCACTACAAAAAGGTGGAAGCCACATGTATCAAATTAGTTTTTGAAGTTTGCACTTTGGTGTGTTGATAGCTAAATAACAGATCACCTGGTGAGAGACTTTGATTGCCTGTCAAGGCCAATCAGGAGTCACTGGCAGAGAAAACACTTATTCCAGCAAAGTATTCCTAGTGTAGACATGGTCAAATAATCACAAAGACCCTCTGAGATGAAAACAGCCTCCATGCAGGGTACTGTAGTTGTTAGCAGCTAGCTTTAAAGGAATAGGCATAGAAAGAGTGCTCTTGCTGTGACTCATCTACCATTCTGGGACTGCCTTACCTAAAGAAGGTGAACCTTCATCTTATTCTTGGTTTTACTCAGTTGAAGGCAGGGAAAAAATGTGGTTTTAAATCAAGATTGCCAAGGGGATAATGGTGATAATTGTAATGAATTGTCAGAGGAACGAAGTAAACATGTGTCTTTATTGTAAGTGAAATCATGGACAGAGTCAACACAGAAGTAAGTTACTGCTGGCAGTTTTCTTCAATCATCATTAAAGAACAAGGTCACCTTTAAGTGGAGAGCATTTGCATTTTGAATCTCCAACCAAGGCTCCAAGTCAGAGGCCTGGCATTTCATACATTTATTACTGAAGTCTCTCCTTTGTTACGTATGAATAGGTAAGTTTTCTCCTGAATGAAAAGCAATTCTATGTGATCTTTGTTCTTTACTGAAATTAAAGGTAAAAGTTATGTAGGATTTTTGTGATGATGCTGTGCTTTCTTTCTGTTCTGAGCCTATTGTTAAACCAGTATAAATGGTTTTCAGCAGAAATTCAGTAGTTAGGCTGAATTTTGCCTCCACTACTGCGTAATGGAATTTGATGACTATTGTGGTAGTAAGTAAAGCACTCATTATGGATCAAGACCCAACTTGTTCAAATACTGTTGAAACTGGAAACAAAAAATGCAATCCCTATCTGAAAGAATTTGATGCTGAAGTACATGTATTACAGACAAATGCTGTATTAAGTCTTGCAGGAGGGTATAGAGAGACACTGAACTGATTTCCCTGTGATGGCTCCCAGATCACAGGTAGCATCTCGAAAGGGAGGATTACTTCAGTTCTGCCAAGTTGCTGTAACACTTTGTAAAGTCAAGGGCAGATAAAATGGACATCATATGGATCAAGCCTGGCTTGCTGACACTTTTGGCAGCCGGTACTACACTGGTAGTATGGATTTGTAATGTCATGATCTAGACCCATACAAATAACACGTAACAGCATTTGGTTCCTTTGTTGCCAGTCTGTCTTTAGGATCTCTGTAATTCTATTGTTATCTTATGACACAGATAATCAGTCAAAGCTTAGTTAATTTCTTCCACAGGACCACTGCCATGCATGAAAGTTACAGTTATATATGATTACTGAAATCTATTGTTTTTTATTAAAAGAGAAGCAAGTATAAGAAAGCCACAGCATGCTATTGCCTTTAGCAATTATTTGTTTGAACAGTCCAGGTGGAAAATTGCCTGGAGACTTCATGGTCATTTTTGCAGATTATGGCAGCCTGAAGGTGAAGATGTGAGGTGGAACGTCTTAGACTTTGTCACTGTTCCAGTACCTGCTTGCTACTGAAGGCAGATTCTTTCTTAGTGAGAAGATAGATGAAGTGGAAAAATCCATTTAGTATCCTCTATGACAACAGGAATTCTTATCAGAGGGTGGTGGTGGTGAATAACCATTTTTGAGTGTATAGACACTACACTGCACATACTGTTAGAATGTTAGAGAGGAATAATATGTTCATGCACTGGATTCTGAAAACTTTTTTCCAGGTTAGTTATTTTTTCTGGCTTCTGTATTAGTTTCAGAACTATTTGCATAATGTGGTTTTATCTGCCTGGGTTAATAAAAATTAAGATATAAGCATTAACCTTAAATTACTTTTGTAGTGAAAGTAAAATCTGGCTCATTCATAGTAAATTACAAGAACCATATAAAGAAGGGAAATAGAGTTGGGGAAAATGTAAATGGGGAGACAAACAACTTGGACTAGAAGAAAGATATATATTGTAAAAAGTGAATGAGATGCTTCACATTTAGGTCAGTCTATTTTAACTTGTGTCAAAATTCAACCAGCAATTCACCCACTGCAATAAAATTTTAATGTTGACCGTTCTAAGCTAAAGAAACATTTTTGGTGCATGGATAGAAAAACATTTGTGAAAAACATATAGACATTTAGAATAACAGACTGTCCCTTATACCAGTTCTGTTATGTAATTTAGTACATAACAACCCCAACTGATGACAACTGAAATGATATCTCTATTATCTGCAGAACAATTTCACTATAAGCAGCATAATACCAGCTTCTGTTGACTGCCATAGCAATATACTTCATCTTTGCTCTTTCGGTTCAGTTCTTGATGTTGAAAATAGGTCAGTTTTTGTTCTCTGCTATCTATCACATGTGTGTCAATCAAGCAAGTGATGAACATATGCCTGTTAGGGGTTATATTTAAGATCATCAACTCATTTCATGTAGACTTCTAAACAGATGGTTTCTCTTGGTCGTCAGAAGCATTATCTGGATTTGAACCACTGATATGAGAGTGTAAGAATCTGTTTATAATCACCAATCTCCTCAGTCTAGCTTCCTTCTATGAAAAATTTTAAAGGCACAGATTTTATTCTCTATGAACAAAGCATATGAAAAATCATTGTGCTAGATTAATAAGTAATTAGTGGAATTTCCTTCAATTAAAACTGAACACACAAGCCTGCAGCCTTGCATATTGAGTACATTTTTAAACCAAAGCAGGCACCAGTATAACTTGAGAGAGAGCTATGGTATAAAACTTTCCAGCATGTAGGAGTCTGATAAATTTTGAAGGTGATTTGCTTTTTATGCCTTTCTTTTCCGTGTGGTTCTTTTTGAGCTTTTATAGGTTGTGTTTTCCACTGGATTTTATTAAGTTTCTCAACCATTTGGCAAATAAGAAATTAGCCTTATACTCAGAACAGAAATATGCTGCCTAAATTACTTCTAGCAATGCAAATAAAATGTCAAAATCATCTCGTGGATTTTCCTGTGAATGAGAAACCTCTTCTTTCGATTATGAATATTCCTACCATCCAGTGATAGATTTAAGCTACACACTGTGGTCTACGTTTTTTTGTTTCCTGATTTTATTTTATTTTTTGCCTCTCTCTCCACTAGCAATGCAATTCTCTTGAATCTTATTACTACTGTTTGGTTTGCTGTACCTCTTAAAAGCCATTGTCAGGATGAAGATGCATAGTTAGTCTATATTGCTGGATGTGGTGTTGTATTGCAGTTACCTGGAGCAGTCTCTGAAGCGAAACATAGGTTTTAATCTGTGGTTGTTTATTCACTTTAGCTTTATACAGACATGCTATCAATACAGGTCGATTCCTGTGAGACAACCTTACAGTTTACTGTTACGTGCATTACACAAATATGAATGCAAAAGTGTTTCTAAATTGTATATGCTGCACGTATTTATTGCATTGTACACTTATTGTAATATAATGCAGCATCTTGATGGTTTAGGTAAAATTTATTCTATCTAAACGTTAGCCCTGAATATCAGAACTTCTCACGTATTCAAAGTACCAGAGGCTACTGTTCTAATGGAAATCTTCTGGTGGAAAGTAGTTAGTAATGACCACAAAATTAGTATGAAATAGCACATATACTTGGAACTATAGAAGAGAGAAATTCAATTAAAATGCATACTTCTAACATTAGCAATTATTTATTTAGACAGCCCTTCTTTGTGAAAAGTGTTGGTAGTATGTCGAAGTCAAAGTGATAAGTCTAGGTATAGAAATATGGGATTAATACATGACTATATTCTGATTTAAATATGTGGAGTGTTCTAGGTTGATTCTGGCAAGCAAAGATGAGATTTCTCTGTTGATAGGTTAATGTTTGGGAAGCTCACCAAAAAAAAGCACTTGCATGTAAAGCAAATGAAAGGGAATGAGTGGCTGGAGAGCAGCGCAGCAGAGAGGGACCTGTGGGTCCTGGTTGATGGTGAACTGAATGTGAGCCAACAGTGTGCCTTGGCAGCCAGGAGGGCCAACCGTGTCCTGGGGTGCATTAACCACAGCGTGCCCAGCCAGTCGAGGGAGGTGATTGTCCCGCTCTACTCTGCACTCGTGCGGCCTCACCTTGAGTATTGCATGAAGTTTCAGGCACCGCAATAAAAAAAAAGGCATCAAGCTATTGGAGAGTGTCCAAAGGAAGGCCATGAGGATAGTGAAGTGTCTGGAAGGGTTGTCTTATGAGGAGCATTTGAGATCACTTGGATTGTTCAGCTTGGAGAAGAGGAGGCTGAGGGGGCAGATACCAATCTGTTCATTCCTGTGACCAATGACAGGACTCGGGGTAATGGCAGGAAGCTGAATCAGGGGAGGTTTAGGTCAGATATCAGGAAAGGGTTTTTCATCCAGAGGGTGGTTAAGCACTGAAACAGGCTCCCCAGGACAGTGGTCACAGCACCAAGCCTGACTCAGTTCAAGAAGCGTGTGGATGATGCTTTCAGGCACATGGTGTGATTCTTGGGGTGTCCTACACAGAGACAGGATGATCCTGACGTGTCCCTTCCAACGTGGCACATTCTATGATTCTATGAATCTAAGAAATTTACAATTATAAAATTAAATTTATGTAGGGTTTTGCTTGATTCTTTACTGAAATATACATTTTGGTGTTTAAAAAAAGTTTCCTCTGAGTCTAGAAATTGGGTATTTTTTTTGCTTTACTTAGCTAAATGAGGTTTAAATAGCAAAAAATCCCCTCCTTTCTCCAGATATTGTGTTGAATTAGCCTTACTTTTGCATTTAGGACTTCAGTTAACACAGGAGAGCAAGGTAAAAGTGGTTCTCGATCAAAGAGAAATGGAGAGGATATTATTTCTTACCAAATACAGAGGAACTTAAAATGTTCATTGTTTGCAGAAACCAAGCATCTGTGCTTTGTTATAAACCTCTTAATATTTGGAGTGAGAATGTAGCCTCACCTCCTGGAATTAAATTGTTTACATGAGAAACACGTCTCCCTTTAAGGTAATTTTCTAGTTCTTTTTGGGAAAAAAAGGAAACAAAAGGTTTGGTCTGTAAGTGATCACATAGTTACCTCTTTTTAAAAAAAAATAAAATAAAAATATGCCAGTCTTATTTTGGGATTTCTTAAAGGTAGCTTCTGAATACATGAGGATGACAGTGCGTTGTAGTTTTTCTTTTTTTCACGCGTATTTCAGCATGTATGATTTAAGTAGAAATCAGGAGAGCACTACTGCTACTTGTTAAAGCATATCCTCATAAGAAGCTTCTGCAGTGAAAGGATTTCCTACTGTGTATTGTGTATTTTAGTAGTTAATTAGGCTGCTCAAGGCAGATGTGATGACAACATGTATTCATTATATTAGTGCTTCTTGCTATGAAATAGCAATCAGATGTGATGATACTTTTATCGTAGTCAGTAAACCATTTCTACTTTTGTTAGATAATATGTATCTATAAGGAAGGATTCAATACCAACTCTAGCCCACTGACTCTTAAAGATCCCCTCGGATGACTAGGTCAGATGAAAATGCCTGTATTGTTGGCATCTGTGGTGGAGACAGGGACCTGCAGATTGAATAAATCACCCTGTCTTAGATATATTCCTTACTTACAATGAGACAAATTGTGCTGTAGGTGCTATTAAATGTATTGATTAGGCTTCTATTAGTCACAGTGGTGACTAGGTCAGCTGTAGATGTCTATGTGATAGGCCTCTAAAATTAAGAAAGATGAATTGTTGACTCTTCTATCGTGTACTTAAGTCCTTTTGACTGCTTTGAAAATATTCATGTATTCATTTTAGATTGGACATTAGAAGAAACTTCTTCACTAGAAGGGTTATCAAACACTGGAACAGACTGCCCGGCATAGTGGTTGAATCACCACCCCTGGAAGTGTTCAAAAGACCTGTAGATGTGGTGCTTAGGGACATGGTTCAACACCAAACTCCACAGAGTTAGATTAACAGTTGGACTTAGTCTTAAAGGTCTTTTCCAACCAAAACGATTCTATGATTCTGTGATTCTATGATTTACTGTAAGGCTTTGTAAGAAGAGTGTTTAACTTACTTGTCTTCATCTGTTACTCAATTCTGTGGCTATGGTAGCCACTGATATTTCAGAATTTGGTGTACAGTTCTTGTGTTTATGTATATTGCTGTAAGTCCATAATCCTAGCTCGCTTTAACCAACTTTACTTTGTCCTTGGCTTGCCTTGATGCTGCTTCAGTAATGTTTGCTGTCATGCAATGTCCAGCTCTGATTTACTTTTAAAAACTTGCTTCTACCACACCAGAAGTGGGGTTGCTTTGGAAATGGGCAAGTGTCTGGAACACACTTTTTTGCCTCAGTCTTCTCTGGCAAGCGCTCAAGCCACACTGTCCAAGTCACAGAAGGCAAAGTCAGGGACTGGGAGAATGAAGAACCACCTGCAGTAGGGGTAGATCAGGTTTGAGAGCACCTAAGGAACCTGCTGGTGCATAAGTCCATGGGACCTGCTGAGATACATCCGCAGGTCCTGAGGGAACTGGCGGATGAAGTTGCTAAGCCACTATCCATCATATTTGAGAAGTTGTGGCAGTTTGATGAAGTTCCCACTGACATGAAAAGGGGAAACATAACCCCCATTTTAAAAAAAGGAAAAAGAGAAGACCTGGACAACTACACCAACATGGTTTTACTAAGGGCAAGTCATGTCTGACAAATTTGGTGGCCTTCTATGAAGGGGTTACAGCCGTGGTAGATAAGGGAAGAGCAATTGATGTCATCTACCGGGACCTGTGCAAAGCACTTGATACTATCCTACACAACATCCTTGTCTCTAAATTAGAGAGGCATAGACTTGTTGGATGGACCACTCGGTGGATAAGGAATTGGCTGGATGGTTGCACTCAGAGAGTTGTGGTCAATGTTTCTGTGTCCAAGTGGAAATCAGTGATGAATGACATTCCTCAGGGGTCGGTATTGGGACTGGCGCTCTTTAACATCTTTGTGGGCGACATGGACAATGGGATCAAGTGCAACCTCATCAAGTTGATGACACGAAGCTGTATGGTGCAATCAACACACTGGAGGGAAGGGATGCCATCCAGATGGACCTTAACAGGCTTGAAAGATGGGCCCGTGCAAACTGCATGAAGTTCAGCAAAGCCAAATGCAAGGTCCTGCACTTGGGTCAGGGCAATCCCAAACACAAATACAAGCTGGGCGGAGGATGGATTGAAAACAGCCCCGAAAAGAAGGACTTGGGGGTGTTGGTAGATGAGAAGCTCAACGTGAGCCAGCAGTGTGTGCTTACAGCCCAGAAAGTCAACCGTATCCTGAGCTGCATCAGACGAATTGTGACCAGCAGGTCCAGGGAGGCGATTCTCCCCCTCTACTCTGTTTTTGTGAGACCCCAGCTGGAGTACTGTGTCCAGTTCCAAAGTCCCCAACATAAGAAGCACATATTGCTCTTGGAGTGAATCCAGAGGAGGGCCACAAAGATGATCAGAGGAGCACCTCTCCTGTAAAGACAGGCTGAGAGAGTTAGGGTTGTTCAGCCTGGAGAAGTGAAGGCTCATTTTAGCCTTCTAGTACCTGAAGGGAGCCTACAGGAAATCTGGAGAGGGACTTTTTACAAGGGCATGTATTGACAGGACAGGGGGGAATGAGGGTAGATTTAGACTGGATATTAGGAAGAAATTCGTTCCTGTGAGGGTGGTGAGACACTGGCACAGGTTGCCCAGAGAGGTGGTGGCTGCCCCCTCCCTGGAAGTGTTCAAGGCCAGGTTGGGTGGGGCTTTGAGCAACCTGGTCTAGTAGGAGGTGTCCCTGCCCATGGCAGGGGGGGATGGAGCTAAATGATCTTTAAAGTCCCTTCCAACCCAAACCATTCTATGATTCTAGGATTCTCTGATTACATTGAAATAAATTCTTCTGTTCCTTAGCATATTCAGAGCGTATCTCTTCATGTTCAGCAAAGAAGAGGAAAAAGTTCTTTTGTTTCTTTCTTTCCAAAGCATAAAACATTGATTCTCTTTAATCACTCTCAGAAAACATGTTTCTTATGATGATCACCTCCTTTCTTTCCTCCACATCTGGCTCTACTTTTCTTACTCTTCTTTTTCCTTTCCCAGAAAAATTTTACAATTTAAGGGCTTTTTGCCACAGATGTTCAGTCATTATTTTTGACACACCAGGCAAAGTAACTTTGGGTTTATAAGCTAGACCCAGCTATCCGGTTTTTGCTGTGAGTTATCTTAAGGTTCACATTGGTGAGACACAGTTTTTGTCTCAGGATGGAAGGAAGCAGGAGCTACTGCCTCCTTAGTTAACTCAGAGTTAAATGATGACATGTTAAGGTGGCAGTACCTTTTGAGTGTCAGTCTAGCTTGTAGCACTCATCAGAGTGGTAAATGAAATGAAAGAATATGCTGCTGCCTCTTGAGTAACACAAGTAACTGAACTCGCCTCCAAACTGAACATTATTGATTTTCTTTGTTTTAAATTTCTCTGTATGTCACTCAGTATTGTTAAGCCTACTTGATTCTTCAGGATGCTACAAGAAGCAGGTACTGCTTGTATCAAGCACTGTATAGTACTGACAATCATAGCTGAGGATGTCTTTAAGCTATCTGTCTTTTTATGAAATGCATTCTGTTTGGTAATCTAGTTCATTCCCATAAAGACATGAACTAGTCTTGAGAGTCTTTCCATTAATGAGTTTTCCAGGCTGTACGGAATCGCTATTAAGATGAAGAAAGTGTGACTTCGTGAAGTTAGATTAGATTTGTTACTACTTACAACTGAACTCCATTACAGTAGATGGAATGAGCTTCTAAAGCAGATGAAAAAAATAGAGCATGAGGCACACAGCAATTTTTCATTGTTATTACAGGTGACGTATCTAAACTGGCAGTATGCAGGTGTAGGAAGGGCATGTAAATTTGACCAAAAGAATTTCTTTAGACTTTTTTAAAAATCATCAACAGATGTAAGAAAAGGAATGAACTTTAGTGAGATGTGTGAATGAGCAGCTTTATCATCTTTACCTAGCTATCTTTCAATGACAAAGGCAAAGAAAAAAAAAAAAGTACCGGAAAGAAAAGTAGTTTTGGACCTTTGTTCTGCAATAAGCAAAAAAACAAATATGACATTCATGGAAAATCTGTACTAACTTGACTTCGTTCCTAATAGTGTATGCATATTACAGTCATTTTTCATTTTGAATAGAATGAGATTACTAACGACCAATTCAAGGAAAACATTTTTCATAGTGGGCTGGATCTTTCTGTTCCAAGGGTGTTACTAAAAACTATGAATTTCCTGCCACCTTAAGTTTCAGTAATATTAGATCAGAAATAAAGTTTGTTGGGTGCTAAGAAAAATTACTTTCTGCTGTTGCAAGATAGACTCACTTGGCACCTTTTGGGATAATGTTTGACCATCACAGTAGAGGACTAATGGCAAAACTGGGCAATGGCTAATTTAGGTACCGTCAGTGCTGTTTCGTTCCATTTCAGTCTTTCCTTAGACTACCTGATTGTAACTGAAATGAGGCTTCTGTGGTACAAACAACTCTACAGTACTTGATAGAAATGTGTAATTAGAGCACAAATAGATTTTTACAAAATAGACAATGGCTTTTTATAGAGTAAATGAAGAAAAGGATTTTTCCTCACCTTGTTAACTTGTATTAGGTCAGGCACATGATCTTCATGTACTGAACTGGTACAGTAGTCACATTTTCAAAGTCTCTTCTGTCCTAATTGCCTTTTCTCTGTCCTACAAGAGGTTATAAAATCTATCATATGTAGTTATATATTCGACCACAGCTTATTCTTAGTATATATGGAGACAATCTCCCTAACCTTGCTGGTTAGCCCACTGCTAGTTTCTGAAAAGGCTTTACTTTTCAGTGTATCATACCTAGACAAAGAAGAAATTGTGTCCGAGTAAGTAGGAAAGTGGCCCCATTGCAAGTGTGAAGCTGGAAATAGTTTATCATGTGCTTGAAACCATTCTCTTCATTTCTTCAGTATTGTCCTTTCCCTCTTTTCTCAAATGCAAGTATTTTTCCAAACAAAAGGAGAAAAATCTGTCTTTGGTTGCTGTCATGGTAGTACTTGAAAATGATAGTGTTTGGATTGTAACTAGTCCTGATAAAGGACAGGCTGATAGATTTGTCATAAGTGAATGTGAAAGTTTCACAACAGTAGTAGTAGGGTGAGAAATAGGAGACATTGCCTCAGACAGCCTGCCCCCACAGTGTCACAGGGCAGCTGCAGCTGCTGGCTGTCATCCTCACTGCCTCCCCAGGGCACCCTGGACCTGGCACACAGACATTGGTTTGCAGCTCTCGATCATCTTCAGCGCCTTCCGCCCACACACTGTACACCTGATGTTGTCACAGTGTATTGTGTGAGTGAGGCCGTGACAGTGGCAGACAAGCTCTTGAATAACTGGAATATTTGTTTTATTAATGAATATTAATAAGACAATGATATCTAAAAGTAGTAAAGCAATAACACTGAAACAATTATTACTATTGTTATTATTTAACATTTATAACACACACAAACACATGCCCCTAACTCACTCATAGCCTCCTAGAGTTTGCACAATACCTATAGCCCAAACCCCAGCTACACCAGGGAAGCCATGGACCATGCACTTCTGTCAAAGGTGAGACTCCATGTTTCCTCATGTGTGAACACGCCTCCACACAGTTGTCACCCCTGCAGGAGGCTGTTGCTTTGGGGACTTTAGATAACCTTCCTCAAATACTTTATGGTCTCATGAACATACTATTTTTTTTTACCATTGCTGTGTTTATATCACCAGCCTCTAAGGTCTAAGCATGTCATGGTTTGCTGAATCAAATATCCTTTCATTATCTCTTTCATCTCCTGCTGCCAGTTTCTTCCTCGTGTTAATTCTGAGTAGTGGTGTCTTAGCAGGGTTCCTGTTACTCTCTAGTCTCTTCTACCATCAGTCTTGAGGCAAACATGACTTCCTCCTGCTAGCTGCATGCCAGGTCAGACTTGGTTCTCCCTTACAACTCAGCACAGCTAAGGTGAGTGTACTTGCCTCTACGTGGACCCCACCACACACAGCTCTGGATGAGCTTGTCAGAGGGTACCCGTGTCCCAGGCTGTAGGGGATTCTGGAGGCGGAGTGAAGTAAGGAATGTATTTATTGAACATACAGTCTTACTGCGTTTGTCAGAAGCATGGGAAGTTGAGAAGGTGGATGAAATGGTTCAAAAGTGGGTTTGTTGCCACTTTGCAGCCTAATAATGGTGAAAGAGGTCTCTTACTGGGAGAATTCCAATCCATCAGTCAGTTTTTAACCTTAACCTTATATTTCAGGTATTCAGAAGACAGTATAGCCTCAAAGAAGAATTAGCCAAAGTTCCTGTGAAGTTGTGCAACTTGAAATCAGCAAGGTGGTTAGGTCTTGTTCTGACTTTTTCTGTTAATAAAACTTGTTTAAAAAAGTAATCCATCAATCCACTTAATTCCATATTTGTAACATCAAATTATAGTCCTCATGTTCTCATCTGCTGTTTTATCAACATAAATGTAAAACACCCTCATAAGATTAAATATCACACTGCTAAGGCAGTGCTGCTGCTGAAGAAGAATGGAATTAAAAAATTGGCAGTTGCATCAATTTTGCGGGAGTGAAGAACTTCTAAACTTCACTGAAATGCATTATAAGCAGCTTCTTTCCTTGCCAAATACTTTCAGCATAGTGGCAGATTGGCTGTTGATTTACAAAATATTTTTACCCAGTTTATTTTAAAATAGAACCATAACTCTCATCCTGTTGAGTGTCACTGAAGCAATATTACATGATGTAAGCAATTAAAAATAATTGCAAAGGCTTGAAAGCTAAATGCTAATATGTAAAGGCCAAATTCTAAAGTTTTTGCTTCACTTTCCTTGGATAAAATTCCTACTTGTGTCACTGCAGTTTTCACCTTGCACTTCCTGGTGTCTTAAAGCACACACAGGACCAGATTAATAAAGCAGGTAATTGTGCTTTGTCTGCCAAATCTGCATCTTTCATTGCATGTGATTATCAGTGTCCCAGATAACTTTTATATGTAAAATAGCCAGTGTTGATCTTTGACTCTATATTTTGTATTCTCAATTTATCTTGCCTGGATGCAGTATCAACTCACCTCAAAAATTCTCACTCAATATCATTAAGTTCTCTTATGAACAGTATTAATTACTGATGTGTATTTCTGATATGTCTGAAACTTTGTCAGTGGAGTATGTTACGAGAATGTTCTGCCTCTTCTCCAACAGCATCACTTTCTAGGACATTTATACATCTTTGCAATGCTTTTGCAACATATTTTCAGCCATTTTGTTTCCTTAGGTTGCCTTCAGTTGCACCTCACCACACAGCTCAAGCTCACCAACATCAGCATGTGGATGGGATCAGATAGCAGCGCTGGCTTGACATATTTTAATATAGGAGCATGAAAGTGAGAACTGCAGTCAGCAGTGCCAGTCAAATGGATTAATACTGTTGCTGAAACTGGAAAAAAAATTACTAGGGCAGGATAAACTGATCCTTTGCAGTAAATTTTTTTAAATCATTGTGCTCTTTAACTTAATTTTAATGATTTGAGAACTAAGGAGTGGGATTCATTTTCTCTAGTTGTAGATATCTGTAAGTCGAGTGTATAAGTTTATAGTACAGAACTCGGCTGGTTTTACAGCCAGGGAAAGGGCAATTCGTCTTATTTTACTTAAACCTCTATTATAGGATGAGATGAATCATCTTCTAAGGGAGCTGTTTCTTGCCAGTGACTATGAAGGAACATAGTGTCTGTCAATTAAAATAGGGCAGATAACCTTACCATGCAACTTGCTGTGTCCACCTCCTGGAAATATAAATCATATCTGAAACTCAAAATACATAAGGGAAAGGCACAGTTAGTTCACAAAAGTGGAAACAGCAAATGTTTTGGTGGAGTTGTATGTGCATTGGTAGGGAATCAAAAGTTTAGGTTAACATTTTAAAAATTTTATTTTTTATGGTTATCTGTTTTTCCCCAAAATGCAAGTTTTTTGTATCAGGAAGACATGAAGATAAGGTACTTTCCTTCAGTTAAGCAGATGGTTCAATGAATCGATCAGCCATGCCCCATGGATATATGATATTCTGAAAAAAAGATATGGGAAAATATCTGAGAAGTGTAAACTGGTTTTGCTTGACACTGACATATGACGCCCTCATCTAGTGTAAACATTAACTACTTTTTTTGCCGAACTAAGTGGAGGTGTTACTTGAGAAACTAAGTCTTAGAAGCAAAAATCCTTAAAAATTTGATCAGATGCTTGGTAAAGTTTAATATTTAGATCAGTGTTCGATTTCCTAAAGCCAGGTTCCCAGTAATTTCTTAAAATTGTATCCATTTAATGTGGTTTGTAGTGGAAGTTTCAAATAAAGACAATTAAAATTACCTTTACAAACATTGCTATACAGATTTTGGTATCAACAAGAATTCTGTCTCCACAGTATGTGCAACATGACCTTAACCTTGTTTTTCATGGAAAGTGATTGTACTGGTTACTGGAAAGCTTTGAGCCTGAGGGAATGGCTTTATATTTATATTAGATCAATATCATAATTAGAGGAAAAAAACTACAATCTGACACATCTTAAATTAACCTTTCAAAGTATTTTGTGGGCAGTTGGGGTTTACAAATAATTTAATTTCGCAACCATTTCTTCTCTGTGGAACTTTGATAAGGGAAGTTCATTAAATAATAATAAAAAACTATTAGGAATTGTGTATGATGTATGATAGTAGGAATAAGGACAAAGTCAATGTTGCTAGCACTCTATTTATTAAATCAAACATACTTATAATTTGATTTTTTCTCATGCATTCTCAGAATAATTTTACAATCGCTTTAATTTTATTGCTCTTCTCCCTTCATTTTGATACCACTGGACATTTTTCTTCTGCCCCTTTTTTGACTTCTCTTTTCAATTTCCTAAACAGATTATGAATCCAGTTAGAATCAAGGTGAACTTTTGAACTTAATGTTCTTCAGCTGATTAGAAAACGCGCATAATAGAGAATCTAATTTTTAACAATGATTCTGTGAGAGTAATTGAATAGCATCTTTCAGCTGGAGATCCCAAAGTGCTTTGTAAATGTGAGGCAGTCTTAATATTGTTCAACAAATAATAGAAAAAGTGGAACAGATAAATTTAGACATGCTTTTAAAGAATATTCACTTCTAAGTTAGGGTTCTGAGCCCTTTAGGCACTCAAAATCTAGGTGGAGTTTTACTGAAGTAACTACCTCAAAGCTCCCTCTGAACTTGCTGAGATCTATGAGAACTCAGTATTCCTAAAAATCAGGAAAAAAAGGATGAGAAGAGAACAATCGTTGTTTATGAAAAAAACGGATGAACTGAATACACAGGATGTCTTCATCTTCCTGGTGTATACATTTGTCTTTCTAGCTAACTTCTTCACGGTACCATTAGCCTCAGATGCTTAACTATGATATTAGAATATTAGATATAATATTATTAGATATTTCAGACACTTATCTTTTACGGTCTTCACCAAAGTAGTTTTCCTCAGGTCCCAGAGACCTCAGGTACACAGGAACTTTGTATATCTGCTTTTCTTTAAAGGCATAATGTACAAAGCATCTTGTAGAGTTTGATGGATGAAAGAAAGAGTATGGCTTCTAACTGAGCCATAAACATCTCACTTTACAAGAAAGAGACCTGGCAGATTTAATTAAGATAATGCTGTTACCTGTATTGGAGCTGTGATGATGCAAGGGATTTGGGGTCCTGTAAAAACTGGAAGCTATGTCTGTGCCCATTCAGTTCAGCTTCTGCTGGGATCGTTCAGAGATTATTGTGGTTTCAGATGGGCCAGAAGCAGAGGCAATTTTAGTATTATTTTGTTTTGTATTGCCACATGAAGTACAGTATGATTTTACAGTGCAAAGTATTTATAGCAACAATAATGATGTCTCTCAGTTTATGTTCAGAGCTCTGAGCCAGTTGCAATGCACCAGTTCCTATAAATCGATCATTTATAATGCTGTAACTTACTACATACATTTACGTTCTTCCCAAAGTAGATGTGTGTGTATATAAAGAACTAGGGCATGCACATCCAAAACCTTTGCAGAAGGGTTTATCTTCTGTGTAAGAGAGGAAATTTTGAAGTGATGGACAAACTAGTCTTTTTTTGTGTGAAGAGTTATTTGGGTATTTTTTTATTGCTAAAGAACTCTTTGCACTCAAGGGGAGACTTTAAAAGAAAGTGGGCAAGCTAAAGTATCCCATTGTTAAATCTCTTTCCATATAATTCTTCTTGTTGTTTTGTATGTTTATTCATCATTTTTAGGTGGATTGTCCAATGTGAAAAACCTTTCATTAACTGTTGCCACTTCCCATGTCTCCAGCTAACATCTAATAGGCAAGCAATTACTTTTATTTCCAGATCATGAGAGTAAACAATCCCCTTCTTTTAAGCAGTATTTGACTTTGAAGGTATTCATAATTAGAGAATACTTTTTAAAACATGAGATGCTGAACAGAGATTCTGACCTATGTTCAATTCTCTGCCATGAGGCTGTCACAAAAGGGACTTTCTTAGTAAAGAATACTATAGCAAATACTATTAAATATTCTTTGTAAATACATCAATATTTGCATGTTGTACCCACAAATTCATCAGGACATTTGCCATTGACTTCAGCAGCATCAATATTCCTCGCATAGTGTATATTTCATGTAAAAAATATACATAGATTTCTTCTGCTTGGCATGTGTAGCAAAATTTAGGAAACAGATTTCATTTTCCTCACCCATATCTTGTCCTGCTTTGCTTACTATTTTGTTTTTATGTGCTTACTTATGCTTCCAGTACCTCGCAATGAAACTTAGCTGAGCCACTACAAAGGATGTGTTTTAAGATTTAATCTACATACAAAAACAATCCTATCAGGGAGTCAGGTGGGACTTTAAAATATATAGCCTGCTGGTGGGATTCAGAATGAAAACTAGTTTCACTTGATTAAAAAACAGATTCAGAGTGCATGTGTTGTGTGTTGAATATTGGTGAATTTCCTGTTGCATGCTCAGGTCTCAGTGTAACCTAAAAGAAATTAGGGTAATTATTCAGAGGAAATGTATCACAGAATCACAGAATTCTAGGGTTGGAAGGGACCTCGAAAGATCATCTAGTCCAACCCCCTGCCAGAGCAGGGTCACCTAGAGTACATCACACAGGAACGCATCCAGGCGGGTTTTGAATGTCTCCAGTGAAGGAGACTCCACAACCTCTCTGGGCAGCCTGTTCCAGTGCTCTGTCACTCGCACAGTGAAAAAGTTCTTCCTGATATTCACATGGAACCTCCTATGCTCCAGTTTGCATCCATTGCCCCTTGTCCTATCATTGGATGTCACTGCAAAAAGCTTGGCTCCATCATCCTGACCTTCACCCTTTACATATTTGTAAACATGGATGAGGTCACCCCTCAGTCTCCTTTTCTCCAAGCTAAAGAGACCCAGCTTCCTCAGCCTTTCCTCATAAGGGAGATGTTCCACTCCCTTAATCATCTTTGTGGCTCTGCGCTGGACTCTCTCAAGCAGTTCCATGTCCTTCCTGAACTGTGGGGCCCAGAACTGGACACAATACTCCAGATGTGGCCTCACCAAGGCGGAATAGAGGGGGAGGAGAACTTCTCTTGACCTACTAACCTTCATGGGGCATAGTCACTACAAGTAGTGATCACTACAAGTAGTGATAGAGTTTTATCACTACAAGTAGTGATAAAACCTTTTTGTTGCTGTTAGTAAAAGCTAAAAGTAGTGGGAAATGAAAATATACTTGTAATTTTTCTGTTTCAATTTCAATAATTTCAATAATTCATTGTATAGCTTCAGTACTTTCAATCTAATTGAAGAGCTAGATCTTGCATCCATGTTTCTGCTGCTGTTTGATCTTCTCTGTCTTCTCTGCAGGTACTCACCTGCAGCTGGGTGTTCACACAAGTCATTTACTGAGATCCACACTCCTGCCCACCTCTTTAGGTGGTGTCTTACTCTGCTATTCTTCTTCTCCAGCCGTTCTTACCACAGTCTTACCATAGACACTGTGGCCTGTTGTACTGCTGGCCCACCTCTGTCCTTGATTTTTACTGCATAACTCAGGCTCTGTCATTCTCTCAGTGCATTCCTATGGATACATTGCCTAAGTGGCTTTTCAGTTTGATAAATCAAGTGTAAATATTCACATAAAAGTACTTGGTTTTAAGAAAATCTGATGAAGCATACCTTCAAAGTTTAAATGATTTCATTTAAAAAAACTGTTTGGTTTTTCTTCACTTGTTACCTTCAAATAATATATTGGAAAAGAATGAAAGGAGATAATTTCCTTGAAGACTGTAAGACATAGTTAATTTTTATAAATTCTTGTTTTTCCCTATGCAAAAAGAAAAAAAACACTTTTGAATGTTTTAATCCAATTAATGAATACGATATTAAACCTAACTAAAATATGGAAATAGCAAGCTGTCTCCTGGTAGGAATACTTTCTTTTTTTCCCATGTGGTATTCTTAGTCAATATAAATTACTGCCCCATCTGTCCTGA
The DNA here is from genome assembly GCA_013398125.1 of Aegotheles bennettii. Classification (NCBI taxonomy): domain Eukaryota; kingdom Metazoa; phylum Chordata; class Aves; order Caprimulgiformes; family Aegothelidae; genus Aegotheles; species Aegotheles bennettii. Next base: position 287,908 of record VZRW01001987.1, on the reverse strand, counting down.
TTTGGTTTTAACTGCTGCTAGCTCCGGCAGCTTCTGACAGTGTTTGGGAATATCTTTCTGTAGAACATCCCTTCAAAGGAACAATGTGTCACTTGGAGCCAAGTGCATGCAGGTGAAGCTAGAAAAAGGTGTTTACCAGGATGTCTGCCTCATCACTCATGGGTGGCATTCATGTTGTGAGATTAAAGGGTTAGCAGCTTAAAGCTCAAAAATAACGCATTATCAGATGAACAGGATGGGAACTGGAATAGTTCTCTAAATCTGTATGTTCTTATTGTGGCTGATGACTATATTAGCAAGTTTGCTGTTGTCAGCAGTCTGTTGCTAGGTAATAAGTGAGAGGACAACATTTAAAGTCGGGCAGTATCATGTCTTCATATTGCCAAAACTGCAAGTAGTAAAGAAATTGTTAATTTAAGCAGTTGAAATATTTCTGTATTAAAATGGATTAGTATAATGCCAAAGGGTGAAAAATAATATCAGTAATATGACTAAGATAATATGTAGAGTTTGTACATGCTCTGTGTTTGAGTTCCAGGGAATACTGATGTAGTGTGCTTGGAAATACCTGTAGCAGAATAATGCTATGTTCCTAAAAACATATCTTTGCACTTGCATGCATGGGTCTAATTCTGCAACCTAGGATAGAAATCTCTACTGCTGACAACTTAAGTGAAAATTGAGGGATTTCTGGGTCCATTAAAAAGATTTTTGAACATCATGGAAATAGGGCTATTACAGCTGATTTTTCTGTGGAATGATTGTTTATTTTTCCACCATTTTCAATAAATTCTTTATCAGTTGTCTAAAAAAAAAAATAAATACATGCTTGACAAACTTGCCATTCTTGCTACCCATCCTGGACCCAACAATTATCCAAAGATCTGCCTACTAAACATCCCTACCACTTGCAAATCTCGCCAATTTCATGTAAAGATAGTTATTTCTGCAGTACTGCGTCTCTTCTTATAAAAGCTTTACCCTGACTGTTCGTACATTTTGAATTTACAGACAGGAAAGACGTATGGATTGCTATTGAAAGAGTTATCTTTTTTAATGCATTCTCTCCAACTGTGAATTGCCAGGAGTTTCTAGAGTTTTGAAGTGCTCTCTATGTCTTTGGGACCCCTTTACTTACCATTTCTCAATGTTAAAGGTCCAGCATGAAATTATTTTGAACCTTCTGTGAAATTCACTTACTTGGCTGTAAGTTTGCAATAAATTTACTGCTGTTCTGCTAGGTAGAATCTCAAAGTATTTGTTCTTTTTGCTTTTGTAGATAATTAGGCAGGAGTTTAGTTCTTGGGAAAGAAAATCGTAATATTTTGCAAACATAAAGAATGAGCATAGAACTGCTTGGACTTTAGAGTTCTTGAGGAAAAGCTTCTTGGATACTAATCTTTATCATGATGAATTTTCTCATTAGAGTCTTTCTTCTCCCTTAAAAATATCTTTAATTATGGTTTTCTGTGGCTAACCCCTGCCACTTGCATGTTATTGTGATTATGAAATTATTTCTACTCCAACAGTCAATAAGGCTGCTAATACTGGAAATCATAAGGCAGTACACTGAAGTAACTTATATCTAAATATTTTGAAAAGATTGGCAGAAGAACTCTCTGGATTTTTAATATCGATTTTCATTATAGCTTGGAGCACTGCGGATGTTCCAGAAGCCTTCAGGAGTTAAGGTCATACTAACATTTCTTTTTTTAAAATGGGTGAAATAACCTAGGTAATTATAAGCCTGTCAGTCTGACATCAGTCTCAGGCAAAATAATGGAAATGCAGATGTGGGACTTGAATAATAAAGGACTGAAGTCTGCTGAGGCAAACAGTATGTTTTATAAGCACAACTGTTAAGATGTAAGAAAGGCAGCTCAAGTCACAGAAGCGGGGTGCTACCCAGGAAAAGCATTTAGGTGCCATAATGGGTAATAATAATGGATAGAGCTTAAGTTTTTCATCCAGAACTGCAGCCAACAAGAAATAATGTAATCATTGAACGTACAAACAGGGCAATATAGAATAAAACTAAGGAGATCATTTTATCTCTTCTGCTTTGTGCAGCTGGAGAATACAAAACCTAATCCTATTTCCCACTATTCAGCAAGGATGTTGGAAGCATGAAGAAGGCTTGAAGAGCCACAAGACTCATTAGAAAATGTTCTGTATAGTGCTATATTATCTTGAGGAGTTCTATTCGGTTCACTTAGCAAACAAAATCATTAAGGGAAGACTGAAAATAGAAGGATTAAAACCTAGCAGACAAAGATATAAATAGATTAACAATTGAAAGTAGATTAATTCATACCATAAATAAAGAACCATGGTGACACCTCTGAAAATAGTTGATGGTGAATTCTTTAAGACGCGTAGTTTATAAATGAAAATTGTGATTTTCTAAGACACAATCTCTGCTACAAATAGGAATTTCTTCTGGGAATTTGCAAGCCCTTTGTAATACTGCAGGTCAGACTGCGTGATAACAATAGTCCCTTCTGGCTTTCTAATCTGCCTCTGTGTGTCAGTGAAGCAGGTATGGCTTTGAGTTGTGCTGACAGTAATGAGTGGCTGTAATCGGGTCTCAGAACACACTGTGTTGTGCTAGAATAGACCTCTATACATACCCACTGGCCCATGGGGTGATACCATCCAACTGGCTCATAGGAATAATGCTGAAAAATCCTACTGTTCTTGCATCGTCAATACAGACAGTATTTTAATTTCAGCAATTTACTTTCAAGAGCCAAGAATAAGACAAATAAGAAATCTAAATATAAGTAATGATGTGGAAAGGTCTGCTTACTCTTGAAGACAAGTTTTGCAAGTATCAGTACCACCTTGCAGAATGCTAGTTTAGTTTAGTTTAGTTTACTATGAGTGAATATGTCTTTTGCAGATTACCGCCCCATCAAACCTTTCCAAGTACTATGTAAGGAATACATGCATATTTTGGAGACCACTGGCATCTTTATCTGCTTTGTGTACTCTGTTTAACAAACAAGAACTTAATGAAGAGGGAGCACTGGAAATAAAAAACAGAACCTGAAAAAGAAGATAACAAGATAATGCTTAAGAAGAAATAATTCTGCAATTTCTTGGGGTTTTTATTGTCATTATTATTACTGAACATTCCCTCCTTGATTTCAGTCTTCTGTAAGACATACGTGTAGTTTCACATATCAAGCAGTGATCTCTCTGGCTACTAAAAAAAAAGGAACCCAAATTGCTATAAAACTATCTGTAGCCTAATAACAAACTTCACCCATTCACCTTACCTAGTCTCTAAGTATCTAACAGATTCTCAAAATGGGATTCTATGAGGGGCAATCAGAATTTGATATTTATTTCCTCAGTATGCAGGACTTTATCCAGGTTTTTTAGTTCTTGTTGGCGCTTCTTTTGGGAAGGAGATAGGTAAAGAAGTGTAAAGTAAATAGAATTTCTGGTGTTTTAGTATGGATTACATTTCCTGATGTTAGTTGAGAGAGGAAAGGGTTGGAGGTCAATGTTACCATCACCAATCACAGCTGCAGGTCTAGCACAGGAACTATAAAACCCATGATGACTTGACTTAGCTGACATGTTATAGAATCCATAGAGACCCTGCATTTTCTCTTCAGGTACTTGACTTTTTTCATTAATTCTTATGAAAGCTCTATCTGAGCATGTAGCCTCTGACAAAGCATTTAGGGGTTATAACTGGATATCTTAGATGTGTAAAGTGCTATGGAAGAAAACAGTAAGTTTTCAATATCTCATTATGGCTGCTGATAAAATACTGAAATCTTTGCCACACTGTCTAGATTTGAAGATACTGAAATGGTTGAACAATCTAATGTACAATAAACATAAAGCCAGAACCTTGTTTCACCTAACAGCAGACTTCTCTGTATCAGCACCATAGGGACGGACGGCCTTTCTCTGAAGGTCTCTGAATCATCCTGTTTTGCTGAAAACCCCTGGAGGGACGAGTTCAAATTGTGGCGGCTCTTGTTATGGGGTGAATGTGGTCAAGTGATCTCATCTCCAGTCTTCCCTACTTCTCTATCTGTAGAATATACAGATGGACTTCTTAAACTCCCCACATTGTATGTTTTATCTATAAATACCTCGTACAGAGACTGCTTTGTTTGCTTGAACTACAGCATCCTTCAAAAAGGAGCCCCAGAATTTTGTGCTGTCTGTTCTATGCAAATAATTAAGATGTTCATAATCATGGCACCTCATTGTATTAATTAATGTTAAAGAGCAATTACTGTAGTAAGTGACTGCTTACTTAAGTATTAATAAAAATGAAAACATTTGTGAGAAAAGGCTAACTGAAAATAATAAAATGCTATGCAGCAGAAAGCAGCATAGCTAAGGCAAAAAAGTAAGAACAGGAAAGATTGATCACTGCAAACCATGATCTGTGTTACTTACAATACATCTTTGGTTCACCAGGGGTAGATGTTTTGCTTGAGTTATAAAAAAAGTATTGGGATGGTGTAGATTGGTATAAAATTTCAACCATGGTGTGACAGTAGTGAATATCACAAGCATGAGAATAAACACACGCTTTCCTTTCAAACCAAGCAGCAGACAGCATCAGTATGATTTGGAGTGTGCCACTCTCATGCAAAGTGGACATGTTTGCATTGTAGAACTTCATCACCATGTGTCAAGTCCCAATGCAGTGTTGTGACATCTTACCTCACTGTAACCCAAGTGTGTCAGCACGGCCCCGGGAATGCACAGCTCTGTTTGACTTAGTATCTGGCTGCACATATCTTTTCACTCTCCTTCCTTGCTGAAAGGGAGAAAAGACACTTCATTGAGTTTGTATTTCATGTTTGTAGTCTGGCAGGGTGCTCCAAGCCATTCATCTGTTTTCCTAAAGAAGTGCTGTGGAATTACATGCAACTAGAGGGCTCCCATGCACAGGCGACCATGGGGTGAGAGGTGATGAGGCATGAATCAGACTTTTGATATAAATATATAATGTTCCCAATAAAAAAAAATCTCCCCACCCTTCCCTCCATGAAATGTTTGCCAGTAGTTATAGAAGTTATTGATATTAGATGATTCTTAATGTTATTTGCAGATATGTTTGTCCTTTAGTGTTGAATGTCATTGTTTCTGTCTGTAGTCTAACAGTTCCCTGCCACCAGGTAGGAATATCTAGTTACCCTGTCTGTACACTCACCAGTTCTATCTCTTGAACTTCCTGTGAGCCAGTACATTTTACTAATCCAGCAAAAAGATAAGCTAGTAGTAGAAGACAGATAGTTTACAGCTGTACTTGTAAGCAGAATTATTTCATAGCAGGGCCACTGAACATCGAGGTAAGTGGAAAGAGTTTCTGCAATATCATAGCCAGAAATAGGGAAAGGCATAAAGAGGAATGAAGGCAAAACATCCTCTTTTTAGTAACAATAAGCCCTTAAATCAGGTCAGTTCTTCACAGCCCCCCATTTTGGTCTTACATATCCAAAATTGTATCCTTTTCTCTGTTATCTCAGTTTGTCTTGTGAAAACTATATTCTCTCAATGCAATGTCTGTTTCTCCTTCCATATTCTTCATCCACAGAGCCACAGCTTTGGTACTATCCCCTTAAACACTAGAGGTCAAGACAGGCATCACAATAGAGTCAGTATATTTCCTTCTAGCAATAATTAGTATTTTATGCATTCATAACCAGATGTCTGGAAAATAAAACAGCTGTACTTCTTACCAGACAAAAATACTTGTTCCTTGTTCTGGTGTCAGCTATGGGATTGCTAGTTAGAGAGTACATTTTTCAGGTTTGACCACAGGGTGAGTGCTTTGCATTCAAATTACCTGTGCTTGGTTTCCACAAGTCTCTGTCGAGTCCTTACATTGCTTTGTACTTTTCTACCCTTGTCTTGTATGATTTGCTAGTCCAGTTTTTATCCCTATACATAGGAATGTGTAGTTTCCTGAAGAAAATAATTGGTCAGCTTTTACCTTGTTTTACTGTTCTTTGTGCATATTCATACCACTGCAAGAGTGTTCAATAAGCATTAATATAAAATACAGGGGACCTTAAAGATGAAACATAGAGACAAGCTGCAGAGCCACAATAGGCTGATGCTTTACCCCAGTATAAATACTGAAGAATTACGAATTTGCTGCAAGGCTGTACTAAAATTTTTGGACTAATGTGAGACTTTTGTGTCTTTTTGATATTAAAATAGTAAAATCTGGAAGTTTTATAACTCAAATAGAAGCTGTGCATAGATCTGTACCAATTTTGTAATAAAACTATAGTATCCCTTTGTACTCTTCAACACAATTTTACTTATTCAGCAATAAATATAATTTGCATATGTGTATGTGTGTCTATTATGTGTGATATTAGGATATGGTAATAATATATTACCTTGCCAGTATAGTTTATTATGTTACACAGTTTGTATCACCAATTTTAGGTTCCTTTTTTTGGTGTATTTGATGTGCACTAGGACCCAGTTTAGCTGGAGACATGGAATTAGCATATTGTTTCTTGAGGAATGCCCTTGAATATGCTTTAGTAGCTGTCTTGTACAAGACGTGAGCAGCATTGATTGCAGAGAGGGTGGAAGTTTGTTTCAAGCAGCATGCAGTAATCCTATGCTGCTGTGCCTGCTTTAAAACCTCAGGAAAGCCCTTCAGCCTGTCAGGATCATTGTTTATTGAGTAGCAAGCAGCAGTGATGGGCAGGTTTGTCACCTGGAAAGTCAGTGTTGGGTCACTTTACAGAGCATTTTGGTTAGAGCTTCAAACAGGGTCCGCATTGGAGGCCAGGTAAAAATCTCATCTCACTTTGTTGCCCAAAGTTATCACCAAGGAATGAAAAGCAAACCCAGGGTCTTTCTATTGCTTCTGTATGTAGGGTGAGGGCAGGGTGTGATGTACTGGGGGAGACACGCGATGTAAATTATCTAAATTTGACTTTTTTTCCATAGATGTATTTATTTTCAGAAGTTTGTTTCAAATTTAATTAGGGATGTGACTGACAATCTTAACTGAATATTAAATGCTACCAAAAATCAACCTTGGTGTGACCAACCACGAGAGACAGACAACATGAAATTATTAATATCACATGGCAAGGAACATTGTGTCACTTGCTATGATGAATGGAACAAAATGTTGCTTTCTGGCACAAAGCTTAGAAATGAAGAAAATTGCAATCAATCAAATACGGCACATTAGTGAAACTTGGGTGAAAAATCTAGTAGAAACCTAGGAATGTAACTGTGTAACTATCTCCCATTATTGCTCATTCAGTTCATGTGCAATCCCATTGTGAGATTTAAGTTTTATTCTCATCACACTTTTAATCAAGACTTTATTGTGAGAAATAGAATTCCATTGAAATGTCCATGAAGTGTTGCTTGAGGGATATTTTTTTCTAAGTTTTTTCTATGATTTAAATATACAATTGCCTGCACAGGCATACAATGTAGCATATTTAAATATATTTATTTATGGTAGTCATGCTAGACATAGAAGGAGATGTAAAATTTTTTTTTGACCTTGGTAATAAAAGATGACATGCTGCAAAGTTGCAAGAACACTGGTCCATATCAACAATGCCATTTTACACCTTAGGTAAACCCAGTCAATGACAGCAGGTTTGATTAGAAGAAAATTAGGGACACAAAACAAAAAGCCAATCACAGAATTTGTGTATATACTTATGTCTCAGTTGATGAGATCTTTTATTGTTGTATAAGTTATTTGAAATACATTTTGCTGTATCTACACATATATATGCCAGGACCTTTGTATTTTCCACATAAGGAACAGCAGCTGTAAGTGCATGTATGTCTTTTTGTGTGTTAAATTGAATGGCCATTTCTTGTTTCATACTACACTGTCTTGTATGCTGTATTTTCCGTATTTCTTCCTGTTTAAAAAATGACATCACACATGGGAGGGAAAGAGGAGCTGATATTAGATAAAATTAGATAAATTATGATATTTTACTTTCATTTTTCTTCTTACTTTAATACAGCAACTGTTTACTGGTCATAGATTTTATTTTTCTTAATGAAGAAATCCTCTCTGGCATTATAATCTACTTGTGATCAGTAGCCATGGACAGAAATCAAAGCAGTTGTCACTGTTGAAACTGCAGCCACCATTTTGACCTTTTTGTCTTGAAAATAAAGAAAACTAAACATCACTTAGCTTTATCTTTGCCCACAAAGAAGTAAGAAGAATCATAAATGCTAGGACAACTGAAATTAAACTGATGAGAAAATGCATTAAGGCTCAGACTTACAAGGCATTTCTAAGTCTAGATTCAGTAGATTTTAATAATTCCAAAATGCCTTTGTAAATATGGGTCATGATGTTCTAGGAACATTTTTAGTAAAAGACATTTTGACAGTTGCTGTGGAACAAATGCTGATCTCCAAGATACCAGAAGAATCCAAAATTACCATGAATTAGCTGTTGTTTACTTGGGGTTTTTTTCTTAGGGTGAATAGGAAGGGCTTCTGATTTTGCACTAGTAAGTGTTATTACATTGGTTACTGATTTTAACTAGTCCTTAAAAAGAATGCAGTATTACAAAAAGTCGTTCATGTACAGATGCAGTTCTGATTCTCCATCAGACAGTAGGTAATATGCTGGGATAGATTTTGCTCTGAGTTATGCAAGTGTAAATCTGGATTAGTTCTATTGAAATCAATGTCATTTTTTCAGTTTATGTGTGTTAGTGGTATTTCTGAGAATAGAATGTGGCCTACATGTTTTTAAATGAAAAATGGAAAAGGAGACTCTAGAAACAGCATCTAATATTTACTCCCTCATAACCTCGCTTGATTAAATTAAGTAAAGAAACAATTAGGGTTTATTTCTTTTAAGTATCTACTTAAACCAGTAAAGCTGGTTTTACAAGCACTGAGACCCAATAACAGTGCTCATTTGCTTCTTTGTGTGTTGTACAGAATTCTACAGGACTTTCTTTGTTGTCCTGCAGAATATTTCTCTCATTTGAAAGTTTATTTTTTTATTTGTCTAATCATTTTATTTGCCTGATTATCATTGCTGAATAGCTCAGAGAAGTCTTTTACTTAATTTCCCATGTGACATACGTCTCCTAGCCGCTATCTCCAAAGCAAAGTATTTCCATTAATTTCCATCATTGCTTTGTTCATTCTGTTACAAAACAGCAGGAATCTTTGCTTATAGGAAAAGCCTATATTAAAACAACAATAAATTTTATTTATTTTATCTGATATTTATTTTATTTTATTCTTCTCCATCCACTTCCATACAAACTCTAGTTGACTTTGGTCATATACTGTTATTTGGTTATAACTTTGGTTATAAGCTATGTATGAAATGGGTGTATATGTATAGAAGTTTAGTGTGGTGTCCAGTGATTTCCACTACCTCACCAAATGGGACATCAAGTTTTGAGCTGTGTCAGTCTGGCCAAGTGTAAAACAGATCCAAACTTTTTCTCATTGTTTACAACATCATTAGTAAACACAGATTTTATTAGATGTATTTTGTGTAAAATAAATAANCATTTGTCTTCAAATAAGAGACTTCAGACACAGTTTCATTTAGCCTTCCCAGAAGTCCATATGTAGCTGAAATACTGTGGGGTACTAGACTCAGTGATGTGAACGCTGTGGCAATAAAAATTTGAGGTGTTTTAGCCATGTCTGCAGGGACTTCTGAGTATTGCTATATTTATTACTTTATTGTCTGTCTCACTTAATCGTCCCCCTAATGATTATATATAGTTTATTGTTTTCATTTTAAAGACCACTAAGTCTGAAACAAATCTGTTTTGCATTTTGTAATACACCACATTATTTTATATTGAAAGATAAATTTATAGAAAAATATAGCAAGAAAATTTATCTTTGAAATAATATTTGATCTTTAGGTATGTATAAGCTGCAATAAATAACATTATTACTAAAGGTTAAGTATTGGAACAAAGAGGGAAATTGGAGGAAAACATTAAATATTAAAATAAAATATGTTGGTCTTTGGCCTTTTTTATAAAGGGCTAAGTGACTGAATTCTGAAATTTCTTTTGTAATTCTGAATGGTGACAGATGAGAGGGTTTTAAAACCTTTTGAAAGATCGTATGTTGGTTAAATTGAGTCATAAGAGCTTATACTTATTTTTTTTGTAAATCAGAGGCAAGGAATTCAAAAACATTTAGATAAATGATAGAGAACCTGTCTGTTTATGGCTGGTACTATTTTATGTTGAAGAAGAGCAACACAATTGTTATTCAAAGTATGACTTTCTGCCTAGTGAGATAATGAGAAGCAATGGAATATACGATTTATCATCTCGGGTTTTTTTCTCATACATGACATTTTTTGGGGGGAAAAAAAGATGTGAGATTCACATGTAAAGTAAGGCAGTCCCACTCAACAGAAGCAATGCAAGATATCAGCATTGTGTGCATGCTGTGGGAAAAAAAAAAAAAAAAAGAAAAGTTCTTGCTGTGGAAAGATAGAGGTGATAGAGGAGGAGGAGGAGGAAAAAAGAACATCAATATTAAAGTGCAATTGGGTTGGATCAGAAGTCTTGATGATGCATCTGGGAGCAGAATAATGTAAATCACTGCAGGTATAATTATGAAGGTAATTGCAACGCAGTGTAAGTAGTATCAAAAAATGAAATTAAAAAATTGTAAAGCAAATAAAATCACGAGGAGCTAAAAGACAAAAAGTTTGTGATAAATGGTTCATTTAGACCTGCAGTGCTGTGTGGGCAAAATTGGATTGCAATCATAGCCATTTCAAAAATGAAAACATTAAGAGAAAAGGAAATTGGACAGAAATGGCATGGAAATTACAGCCTTTGATCCATTTTTGAAGAACCTTTTATGAGACATCATTGTGAGTGGGCAGCAAATTCTTTCCAATCTTCTCTTAAAGCACTTGTGAAAGCTTGGAGACCATGCGACTGAAATAAATCTTTAGCAGAGATTGTGGGAGCGTATCTCTCTCTGCTGACCTTTTTTAGCTTTTATAAGCAGCACAAAATTGCACTGAATGTTTGGTGAGATAATATATAATGTATATAATATATGGAATTATATGGAACATAACTTAGCACAATGATATAGAAAAGAAACTATTTTCTGCAGTAGCACTAGCCTTTCATTAATTTTCTGTAAAAATCAGGAACTATAGGTGGGGATAGATTGCATATTGGTTTTAGAGATGTGTTAGAAGTGCAGATGGGTATTGCAGCTTATGATTCTTAAGGGTCACGTAGTCTGGGCTGAGTTAGTCTGTCTAAACTTGACACAAGTTATATTCCTGAGGCAAGCTGTGTCTTTATCTTCTTAATAATCCATTGTTTTGAACCTTCCAGGTTATCCTGCTGTCTTGAGGGAATTACAGTTTCTCAATGTGGAAATTTAGTGTATATACAGAGAAAAGAGATAAATAGTTAACATGAATAATATACTGTAATTGCCAAAGCATAGCCCAACTCTGCACTAGCTAAAATTAGATTAAGCTCTGAGGCTATAAAACAAAGATGATCATAAACTTGTTCAATTGCTATTAAAATATCTGTAATTCTGTTGTAAAATATTAATGTATGCATGTATTTGGCAGTGCTCTTTATTAAATACCAGTAATTAAAATCAAAATACATTGGGTTAGCTGTCCCATTCTGTAAAGTCTGAGTAATTAGCTTTCAGGTAATTGGTCAGATTAGTAACTGTACATAAAATTATTATTATCGATGAGAAGAAATATATTACATCATGATTTGAAGGATCATGAATGCTGTCACATAAAAGAGTAAGCATGCTATTTTACATTTCAGTAAACAACAGCTGGATTCTTCCGAGAGTGCTGTTTAAATCAGATTCAAGCTGCCTGAAGCAAAATCCCTGTTTATTTTTGTATTTTATTTGACTTGACTGGGTTCTGTTTTCATTAACATTTTCTATCTGACCTTTTGAATTAGAGAACCTTTTCAATCTGCAGAAAAAGTCAAGTTTTCTTTGAATTTGTAAAATTTAGGATCTCTTCTTTTTTTAACTTTCTGCAGCATTATGAAGGTGGAAAATACTCTCCATGATATCCGAGTAAAGATTCTTGGAAAAATTAATATTAAAATAGTAAAAATGTTTGCTCAGTTGCAGAGTACTTGATTTTTTTATTTTGAATTATTGGATTATTAAGTAGGTGGTAGAGACAGAGCTGTATTTTGCCTTTGTGCTGCTGCTATTATCATTATTAATCATTTATATAGTTTATGTATAGCTGCTGTTCGCATCTGAGGCAAATAAAAAATGTCATCCATGCCCTGAAGTGTTTGCAATCTAAAGTTAGATAAAAGAGCAACAAAAGAGATAACAGATTCTAGCAGTTCGCTCTAGGAGTGGGAGGATTGGAAGAATATGTTATTGTTTACCTGCTGTCACCACCTTCTGTGCCTGGCTGTTCAGCTAATTCTCAGTCCACCTCACGACTCACTCATCTAGCTCATACTTCATCAGCTTCACTATGAGGATCTTACAGGAGTCAGTGTCGAAAGCGTTACTGAAGTCAAAGTTGACAATAGTCACTGCTCTTCCCTCATCTATAAAGCCAGGCATTTCATCATAGAAATTGTCATAGACTGTCAGTTTGGTTAAGCATGACTTCCCCATGCTAACTATTCACAGTCATCTTCTTGTCCTTCATGTGCCTGAAAATGGTTTCCAGGATTACCTGCTCCAACACCTTCCCCGCGATGGAGGTGAGGCTGACCAGCCTGTAGTTCCCTGGGTTCTCCTTCCTGCTTTTCTTGAATCTTGAAGTGACATTTGCTTTTCTCCAGTTCTTGGACACTTCTCCCGCTTGCCACAATTGTTCAAAGATTATCAAGAGTAGCCATGAAATGGCAACAACCAGCTCCCTCAGCACTTGTGGGTGCATCCCATCAGGGACCATGGTCTTATGTATGTCCAGTTTGCTTAAGTATTCCCTGATCTGAGGCTCTTCTACCAAGGGTACATTTTCCTTGCTCCTGACTTTCACTTTGGTCTCCAGGGCCTGGGATTCCTGAAGGCCAGTCTTGCTAGTAGAGATTGAGGTGAAGAAGATGTTCAGTACCTCAGCATTTTCTATGTCCTCTGTCACCAGGTCTGCTGTCACATTCAGCAGTAAGTGCAAGTTTTCCCTAGTCTTCCTTTTGTCACCTAGGTACTTATGGAAGAAGCTCTTCTTGCCTCTAACATTCCTTGCCAGGTTCAATTCCAGGTAGCCTTGGGCTACTGCATCTCTGCATGCTCAACCAGTATCTACATTCCTCCCAGGTTGCCTCCTCCTGGTTCCACCTTCTGCATGCTTCATTTTTTGTATTTGAGTTCTGCTGGAAGCTCCTTGTCATCCATACAAGCCTCCTGGTATTTTTGTCTGTCTTCCTGCTCGCTGGGATGGAGCAGTTGCAGCTCTTGCAGAGAACAGTCTCAGCTCTTGCAGCCTCTCCTGATATGAGAGATGCTCCAATCCCTTAATGATCTTTGGGGTCGTCTCTTGGCATGTTCCACTATGTCCATGTTCCTCTTGAACTGGGGAGCACAGAACTGGACACAGCACTTTTACATGTGGTGTCACCAGTGCTTTTGTACAGATGGTGATAGCAAGGGTTTTAAGTAGTGGATGTGGCAAGAGGAGATTGTGATTAACATGTGACTAGCATTTTCAAGAGGAGTAAAGTTAGCAAGAAAGATAAGGGAATGAAAAAAAGCAGTCCGAAGAGTCTACAGAGGAAAATCAGTGAGGTAGAAAGCCCAACTAATTGGAAGCAGCAAAATAGAGCAGAAGGATGACATACGTATATTGGGAAGGTGAGCAGGAGAGTGAGGATAAGAGGAAGTAGCTAAAGGTTGATAAAAAATTAATTGAAGGCAATGGAAATCTTTTGTGTTTATTTCAGCAAATTCTGGTTAGGGACAAGGCTGTAGAAGTGGTAGGTTGTTAGAAATAAGATACACCCTGTCTAGACTTCAGATTTTCTAAAATTCAACCATAACAAGTGCCACTGGGGCTTTGAACCTGCTTTCTTAGGTTGGTGTCTGATGATTGCTTTGATGCCTAGGTGGGATGTGCTTGCAAGAGAGACTGAATCTAATGACAGCTGTTTCAGAAGGACATTCCAATTTGCAAAAGTGTTTCTTTTTGCAGAAAGAACCTCTGCCTGATTGTAGCTGAAGTAGATTACACAGATGTTCCGAAGAATGAGCATATTAGCATACCTCTTCAGAACATAGAAAAGCTGCACAAAATGAAAACAGGGCCAAAGGGATATTTTAAATTGCCAAGTCCTCACAGGGAAGATAAAAGCCAAACTTTGATTTACTACTTAAATTATACACATTTTTATACTGAGCCACTGGACTGTTGAGAAACTTGAATGGTCCTTAATGGTAGCATGAGATTTGAGCAGGTTTATTGCATAAGAACAGCATCACATATTTTGTAAACTGTGAGTCCTAAACTCTGGTAGGACCACCCTTTATCCTTACTTTCTGCGGGATTTTTTGTTTGTTTTCATTTTTAAGTATTTCCATATCTTTTTTGTTAGCATTTTGTAACTAACTTGAGATTCAGTGCTAATGTGCAAAACACATGCCAGTTGTTAAGTTCTGCTTCTGTAAGCTTCTTCAACTCTAAATCTCAAAAAAGTGTTTAGATTCCCTATTGAAATCTCCCTCTTGAGGAGTATTACTGCTGTGATCATCTTCAGGTGACAAATGACTAACTTAATAAAATGTCCAATGCTAGCATGTCTGTGTTTGGTCTTCATGAAATGCTAAGATAAATACCTGTTTAGTTTAATTTATGGACTCCATCAACCTCTACATAATCTTTGGTTTCCAAATCATGAATAGTGTATTTTAAAAAAAAAAGTTTCTCAGTTTTTAGTTTCTGAATGCCACGTGCTCTAGTATAATTAAGTGTTTTGTGTAATGCAAGTCCCCTGTAAACTGGAGAGGAAAGAAGAATGAATTCCAAAAGAATTCCAAAGGAACAAATAAAAAACTTGCCAGAACTCCCTAGGCTTCCTTTCCTTCAAATCAAGAAAGTTGCTATACCATTTCCACTGAACCATCACTACAGTCCTATAAATATAGGCAACCACAATACCTCCAGTCTAAAATACTTTCTTCTAGAACAAAAGTATATTAGCTGTAATAGGTATTAACATATCGATCTTCTGATAGCAATTAATAGGTAAATAGAAAAGGATTCACAGATGACAGATTGATACCTAAGTTCAACCAAGGATTTCATACACTTTCATAGGATTATGTGGCTATAGGAAATGAGGTACATTTCTTAGCCATTTCTCAGCTTCTCTTATCTGGGGCTATATGAAAGCGTTACAGTTTTTGAATACAAAATAGGAAATTGATTTAGTGGGAGCCAAAAACTCACTGTATTTTATCTGTTTTGTTTTGGGGAGGTGATGAAGGTGATGAAAGACTGGGGTCAAATCCTTTTTTTCCCATTCTTATAAAAGTATTGTTTTCTGTTAAGAGTTTTTATCTTCTTTTCAAACTTCAAGAAGAAAATATTTAAAATAGCTTTTATTACCATTCTGTGATATTTATAAGGATGGTGAAGGAATAGTTCATAAAAAGATATTTTTCAAGTTCTACCATACTGACTTTTTCATTACCATAGCAGGTGGTCATTTTCATATAAATGAAACCTGTAAATAGCAACCCACCTTTTCACATGCATTCAATTACAGTGAAAGCTTCCAAAAGCCAAATGCATGGAAAAACTTCTTCCTTTTCATTCTCTCTCTAGCCAAATAAAATTAATCTTTACATTTTTTTTTTCTTAATAATAAATACTGGTCATAGTCTAAATGCAATAATATATAAAATAATACTAAATGGCTTTATATTTGTCGGGTCTTTTTTCTACTTTCCATTTTTCTCCCTCTTAGTTGATGCTAAAGCTATACATAAAATAGTTTAAGCCAAAGTGAAATTTACTTTTTTTCTGTTTATATGTTTGTAAAATAGCCTTCAGGTTTGTTACAGACTCACACTGACCTGTGCTATGCTTTTCCCCTTTCCTCACTTAATATTCTCATAAAACTCACCCTCTTCTTACAGGGCAATCATTATTTCCCAGGCTGCTGTCTCCGGAAAACAAATTACAGTGCAATGCATGGCACCTCATAAACTTGCCAAGAGTTGGATTCCTTTTACCTAATTTTAGATCTATAAAAGTTAGGCATCACATAAATACATTAAAAAATCAGAACAAATTGTATAAACTTTGCTCTGTAGGTATCTGTTTTCTTTCTGTTTTTTCTTCCTAGTCTGCTGTTAGCTCAGACTCTAGTATCTAAAGTCAAGTGAGACAAATCCCCTGACTCTTAACGTTCTCAGTGCCCTGAGACACCTGGTTAAAATTCTAATCTATCTAAGGATTATTGAAGTGACATGAAAAAGAGGCAACACACAGTACTGATTACTAATGATGTCACTATAATGTGTTTGAACTGTATTGCAAAGGTTCATAGTATTTTATGGGGTTCATAAAAGTTTTAATAAAAAATTTCCAAGTGAAATGAAATGCATCTTGGAAAAGCATTGTAAGATGCCTGGGCAACATTTTAAATAACAATTCTTAGCACAGCTTTGTGGACGAGAAGTACACCTTATCTTAGAACTACAGCTTTTAACCTGCAGGCCACTAACACTAACAATGAAAATTAATACTCCTTCTGGTGGGATTCCCAGCTGAAGGGCATTTAAAGAAAATACTCCCCCAGATGAATTTGCGAAGACATTATTGGTCTAGGCAAGTGGAAGCAGTGTCTTGGCACAGTGCTGTAGCTGCTGTCTTCAACTCATTAGGTTCTGTTCTAGGAAAACATAACATGAAGAGTTTGCATAAAATGGGTCAGTTTAACTGGGGGTCCTTGCAAGTCTTTAAATCTGTCTTTGTGTACACCAGCCTGCTGGCAGACAAAGATGGCAATTTAAATTCTTGGCATTTCAGTTGCTTTTAGTCACAACTGGTGCAGACTTCTTCCATAAATGTCTATTTTGTTGTATTTATTGTGATGAAGAAGGATTCTAAAGAAGTATGTATCTATGTAACTGTTACACTCCGGCAGAGGTGATTCCCAAGATGACCAGCATATATAGTAATCAGATTTCAGCTTACCTATCAAAAGAATTATGATTTAAATTGCTATTCTAAAAACTACTGAATTCTACCCTAAGCACATTTGCAAGAGTACAAATGTTGGCAAGCATAAAAAAAGAGTTTACGATAGTTTAGTGATTATTTTGACATACAATTTGTATCTTTTTTAAAATTACTGTTACTAAGCTCAAATGCTGATGGAAAATATGCATGCATTAATTACTACAAGGATCGATAAGCATATTAAATCAAGCACGTTATTTTTTGCATATAAATTATGATATTATGGAAGAAAGGTTGTGGAGCTGGATGTAAAAGTGCTAGTAGTGATTTGTAAAGCAATTTTTATAGTGAAAAGATATTGAAGTTGATGGTAAAAGGAAGTCTCAGAAGAAAACATTTAGCTTTTAAGAACTGAAGAACTTTTCTCTTTCCTCACCCTATACCATCCTTATCCTATAGCAGTCCCCTTTTTTGCAGCTACTCTCATTGTACTATTATAAGCACAAGAGGTTTCATCTGAATCCTTCATACTGGCTCTAAATAAAGATTCTGCAGTTTCATTCCAGATATTTTTGGGGTACAGATTTCTTGTCATCAGAGGCATGAACGAGCTTGGTTTAGTGCCTGTGATAGGGTCGATATTATTCTATTTTGCAGTTTCTCACTACAAACAGAAAATGTAAATCCTTTGTGCTTTCCAGTTAAATAACCCATAAACTGGTACTTGAACTACAGAGATAAATGTTTCTTATTCTTCTCACATAAAGATTTACTGAAAACTAAGCAATAGGCAGTTTTTAAGATTACATTAATGACATTTCACATAATTCTTAACTAACATCTTTCAAACCTTTCTATAGAATTGTAAAACAACATTGACTTGTCTCTAAAGAACAGTATCAGTGATTTATATGAAGTGTTTTATGAGTGGACATAGTTATATTAAAACTAATAGCCAAAGATGCCTGTTTGTTTTATCTATGTGTAAGTACAGTTTTCAATTCAAACCACATCTAGAGCATTTTACAAGTAGCATGTTAATGTTTACTTTATGGAAATTATGTCTGCATAAGAATTACTGATTCGTGTTCTCTATAATTATTATATACTGCTTAAATAAAGACAACTTTTCTGAGTTCTAAAGCTAAGCACTCAGAAGCTACCCAAATGAGAAACCTCATTTGAAGTAATGGTGAGGACCCAAAGTGTCCATTCACCTCAAAGAGAGCTGAGTATGTGCAGCGACTCTGAATATTATGGTGTTTACTTAAGCCTTGTTCTTTGGCAGTTAATTTGAAAATGAAACAATTTTTAAGATACCAGTTTACCCTTGTGTTTCATAACCAAGTCTCCTTAGTAAAGATCGTGAAATGAAAAAGTGGTGAATCAGTCAGCTGAGATGTGAAACTCTATTGTCTAGAAATTCCATATCAGAAGATCACCTTCATATTTTTGCCTGATAGGATTATATTAGAGAGAAATATTAATTCTCTAGAAGAGCAAAATTAAAGATTAGCTATTTTATATTTTTTGTTCTTTTTTATTAAAAAAAATTAATAAGCAAAATAAAATTATTGAAATATATATTGTTTTAAATAATCTGAATAATTAACATTGATAATTGCCATGAGTTTTCGGAAATTATAACACATTTGGGTATTTTTTGTTTTCTTTTTGATTTATCATGCCTATTTTAATTTCCTGTTGCTTGTGGTTTTTCAGAAACTGTAAATAATTTAGAGATGTCCTAGATTTAGAAAAAGATGTTTTGAAAATCTATGATTTAAAGTGTGCCTGGAAGAGACAGTTTGTTATACACAAAAAATTGTTTTCTTGCTTTCTTGTTAAATGATGATTTGGGCAATGTTAGACCATTAGTCTGACCTCAGTAATATACAAAGATTTAGAAGATATTTTAAGGAAACAGTGGTTAGGGGAATGGAGGTAATGGAAGCCCACATGGAATTACCAAATATAGAGCATGCCAGACTGAATTGACCATGTTTTTTGATGGAATTGCTGTTTTTTCCTGAGAAAGGAAGCTCAGTGAATTTCATCTATATGGATTTTTCAGCTTTTAATATGGAAGCAATTTTTTAAAAAGTCTTTTGTAGTATATGTATACAAAAACTGTAAAGTGACTAACAAACTGTCAGAAGGGGTGAACATGATGATGGGCTGTATTTAAGCTATTGGATAGGAAGGAGGTTATTGCTGCAATTCTTAAAGAAACGTTAGTCTTGAATCAATATTATTCTTTTAACAACTGGCTCCAGAAAGTCAGAAGACTGAAGAAATTTCCTTCTGATACATATTGGAAAGTTTTGGTAACTTTTAGAAGGACTTGCATCTCTAGGAAACAGGATTGAGATTGAGATTGAAACAATCATTAGAAACAGATAACGAAAGGTAATCAGTGATAAAAAAATTCTACCCTATCTGAGTTCTCATCCCTTGAGAACAACAAAAGAAAAAAAAATCAGTTCATGGATGACTACCACCATGGAAAACTGAAAGATTTCTAGGAGTTACTGGGCAAGATGTATAAGAAAAATGGATGTGTGTTAATTTAGAAAGACATGGGTGAAATTCAACTTGGAATGCTATGCCCAGTGCTTGCCATCACTCTTCCGGGGAGATAAATCCATATTAGAGCAGACAAAGAGCAGGGTTATTAAAATGATTGGGGGAAGAGGGAAACTCATTGTATAAGCAAAATAAGTTAATGATCTGATGTCTGTCGCAATTTTCTTAGTAGCCAAGGGTTGGACAGGGACCCTGGAGGTCAGCACAGGCTGAAAAATGAATTCCAATAGGTCTCAAATGGAAAAAATTATTTTCATGTAGTGTTTGAATCCCTGTGCTATGTTTTCTGTGTTCCTTAGTATTGCATATAAGAAATTATATAATGCTAGCTTTGACAATTTCTTAATCTTAGCTTTGTGCCAATTTTTCAGAAGCCCTATATTAAACTTTGTGCACGTGTGTGTCATTCAGCAGCATCTTCATGGTCTGTCATTTTAGTAGTTCACAACAGTGAACAGGTATCTTAACACTGTGATGCACCAAGTTATTCAGCATCTACTAAAACGTACTTAGGAAGTTAATCATTTAGTGACCCATCAAGATCATTTGAGTTGTCTGTGATAGATCATTTCTGTGACAGAACTGAATCCAAAGTTCAAGGTTAGCATTTTCACTGCTGGATGATTTGTTTTCTGGTTGCATTTATGCAACTTCATTAGTGAAAAGACAGCAGTAGAAAATCCCTGGGAGTTCAGTCTTATCCTTTCTAAGTGTTACATTGCCTAACAGTATTATTTCAATATTTTTATAAGGGGCTGGTCAGTACAGGACTTAGCTAAGTGATGAAGGGGAAAGCTACATTATTACTTCATGGAAAAATACCCTCTCTACTAAGTAATTACATTTCAAAATAATATTAGGCTACTCTTCTATTTGGGGCCAGATTTTAGAGTAAGGCGTGGTCCAGTAATTTACTTTTTTAGATATTTACATTGAAATGGGCCTACTACATATTATTTGTTGTTCAAGATTGCTCCAGGACTACAGACTCTGTATGAATCACATTATGAAGCTCTGGAAATGCCAAATATGAGTCAGTATTTGTGGTATTTATCTGTGCAACTCAGGTCAAGTCTTCCCTTCAAGAATGGCAAATACTTCTCAAAAAATATTGAAATTCAACTGGCACAAAAGGTTATATCACATTTAACCACTGAGACCTGGCCTTGCTGGAGAGATGTAGCTGTATGAAGGACAAGGAAACGCAGAAAAATAAGTAATTTCACACAGATAATTGACTTAATTGCCCTGCTTCTCTATAGGAAAGGGCCCACGCTTTCTAAAATGCTTGGTCTTGTAATTGTAGTTGTTTCACAAATCTTGGGAAGTGGCATTAGCTGGGGAGCTTGCCTATTGTTAAGTGTGTAAAGCTAGGTCTACAAACTCATATATAATAGCCTACTAATGTTAATGTGCACATCATGTGAAATATTTGGAGTATGCAGACACAGCACTAAATTTTCAGCAGATGTTTAAGTGATTGAAAATTGCGAATTTGGAAATGACTACCAATTAAGAAAAAACTCTCATCTATTATAATGACTGTCAATTCATGTCTGAAGAGTTGCTGGGGGGCTTTTTTCTGTTTTGAAAAGACTCAGGATACTTGTTTTATCTAATCATATCTTCTCTTGTCCTAATGTGTGTGGAGGTTTTATTGTCATTGCATAGTTCGGGGAATGAAGTATATATGGATGAATATCTGTCTTTATCTAGACATACATTGCTATCTGATATGACTTGATATTTTCCTACCTGCCTTGAAATTTCATTCCTTCCAATTTTCCTTCTAAAATATCAAATACAAGTTTCAACCCTGAAAAATATTTCTAGAACTATCACTGTTATTAGTCTTTCTAAATTATTCATTTCTCTTTAGAACTGGGTCTCTTTGTTTGTTCTTTCTGTGTTGTGAGTTCTCAGGCAAAGTTATTTTATTGAACTTTCAGTGTCACTGAATTTAAGAACAGCAGCTCAGGCCTTCTGCCACATCAGTGTTTTGGGACTGAAATTGTCATTGTTTTTCTTTGTTGTTCAAAAAAATATGCTGTTCAAACTTGAAACCAAAGTTGTATTTTTGTAGAGTAAATAATAATTCTGTCACAATTTGCCATTTATATCTGTGGCATAAATTTTGTGAGAACAGAGCAAGATGGGTTACAGTTCTAAACAATCCTGGTTCTGTTTTCTCAGCTTATTTTAGCAATAATTTCTCCTCGTCTTTAACTGAAAATTCCTTGTGGGGAACAAGTTTTGTTATGTTGTGAACTTGCTGGTCTGATGCCATATTTAGGCTGGCAAGAAGTCTTCCAGTGTTGGATGTTTTAATGGCTGGAAGCAAAATCTTTTATCCCTGATGAAATGGTATCCTGGGTTTCTGTATATATAAGGACTTTCTATCCTCACTTTTCTCCATTTCATGCTACTGTCTGGAGGATTGACTATGGAAAAAGCAGCATCACACTCTTCAGTTTTAGCTAGCTGGCTGTATATTAATGTCTTGTTTAAATGTTAAACTGCTGTTTACCTCCTAGTTATGAAGATGTTGTGCTACACTGCTAGTCATTATAGAGAACAGAAACATCAGAGATGCTGAAATGTGAAGAAGAAATGTGCTTACTAGGAAAGTGCATCAGGCAGCATTTTAAGATTTGTCTGTTTCATTGTGCTGCTGGTTTTGCTTATTTGTTTTTTATGTTCTGATTTTATCCTTCAGTATAACATTTTTTGTTTATATTGGCACTTGGAGAGCTATAAATGGCAGTGTATTTGCAATATTTTGATGTAAAGATACTGCCATGGGAAATTTGGGAAGAAGTTTTTCCATAGCACTGTGTACAAGCCTGATAAAGTCCTTTAATTTTTGTGTGCTTCAGTTTCCCACATACAACACCAAGATATTTCCCTGCTGCCAGCCATACTATCTTCTACTTCCCCTACAATAGGAGAATACTCTGAATAGTTAGGAAAGGGAACTCAAAAGATTTATATTTAAAGGGTTGGAAGAGGGCAATTCAGCTAATCCAGAGTTTTAAGAAAAGGGAACATATGTTACTTGTTTATAACTGATTTGTTGCAGTTATGTGCAATGCCAGTTTGAAAAAAAAAACAACTCCAGCTTGGTTTGGCTTGGTGTTTGGTTGGATATATCACAGTATGAAATAATGAGGGCAGATTTAGATGAGTCTCTGATTGTGCATAGCTGAACTAAAGATACTGATTCAGTCACTTTTTGATTTGCCTGAGCGTATAACCTTTTGACTAGATAAAGATTTGCCTGTCATATGTATCAACAATGAGAGTTGGCAAATAAGATGAAAAAATAGAGCTGCACTTCTGACAGAAAACTATTTTTGCCATAAAATGGAAAACATATAATATGTATGTTCAATGTGGATTAAAAATATATGTTCCTCAGAAAAAATCATTGCATTTGTTGTTGAAACTTTGCTCTAATTCTGATATACAACAAAAATAAACGCCTCCATTTCAAGAGGAAACACTAACTGCAGATGAGAAATATCTATTATGAGTTGTTGCCTTGAAAATACAAGTGAGAAAAATCAAGGAAGCCATGTAAGAAAATCAAATATCAAATAGAAAAGTTGAGAAATGTTCTTGAAAATATTGTTGTCAGTGTGTCATATAACACAGTGAAAGCCAGTTATAACATCTACCCATCTTCCCATCCCTATGCCCACCAAAAAGCTAACCCCTTCCCACAGAATACAACCATCTCTCCAGTTCTACGACTAGCGCCTGCAGATTGAAAACAATCAGCGGGAACATATGCACTGGTTTGAAAAGACTGAGGAAGAAACAGATTTCCAGACCACAAAGTACCTGCAGCCTCGCCTGGGTTAGGGCATGCGCAGATCTGTGGGAAGCCTGCTGACAAATCTTTCAACTTGCACCTCCCTGTTCCACGTTCTAATCACTGGCTGTGGTAGCAGGGAGTATTTCAAAATTTGCCAAAAAGGGGTTTGAATTTTGTCAAATTCATCTCAGTTTGGAAGGGGAAAAATAAATGTCCTTGAATTATTTTCACCTGAGAAAATTGCTTCCTGCTCAGCAGTAGATAGTTTTTGACTGTGGGTCTCAAACATGTACAAACACAATTTTGTAGCATTTAACTGCAGGGTGAAACCACTTCAGAGGAATATTTGAACATTCCCATTGAATATTTGAATAATACAGGATTAAGATTTTGTCTGTGGTATTTATGTGTGTATGTATTTTTACAACCTAAGTTTTATCATAAAGATAACTGTAAAACATTCTTTTTAAGAACTGCTAGATATAAAAAACCCCTGCAAAATATAAATCATGCTGGTCATTTTACAGCTAGCTCAGATGTCTAACGTGTGCGTCTCCATTAATAGAAGATGCTGGGAGGAGTCAGGTAGAGCAGAAGGGTTAGCAGAGGGTTAGAGCTGTGTTAGCTGTCTTTCCCCACGTGACTTTGAACAGTTTTGCTGTCCTTACTCTCAGTGCCAACCCGCTGTAATCCTGAGCAATACCTACAGCAGAAGGATTTGCTGTCTGAACACAAATGCCTGTGCATGCCTACCCACTTCTTACCTTGTTGTCTGAAGATGTGTACCTGCCGTTGGATCTGTTCCTTATTGTCTAATTATATTGTCTGGTAAAACAACTAAAATATGGCAAGAGTAATTAAGAAAAGACAACAAAATCTTCTGGGATTTTTTTTTTTTCCCCCTCAGCCTGCTGGGAACATACACACAGCCACGGGCTGTAGCTGACCCACTTCTTGATAAATCGCACAGCAAAAATGACACTGAGGCAGCTAATGCCACCTACTGACTAAAATAACACTACCACCAGGACAGTCAGCCTCAAAAGAAGCTTGCAGGGCTGGTAGCATTATAAATAATGATATATACCTCATCATGTACACCTCTTTGATTAAATATAAACTGAGCCTGAGAAGTTAAACCAGGTGCTTTAAATCAGATGCTTCAGAAATCAGGATTCATTTGTCTTATGCTTGTTCTGCAGCAAGAAAGCTAAAATAATCTGTTGTTAGAAAAGCTTTTCAATAACCCAATTTTCAAAATTCTCTCCCATTGTCTTCGGTGAGATTTTTGTCTTCTCAGATTCTCTGAAAATCCATGCTGATACTGGTTTGCTAAAAATACTTTATATGCTGGAACTCATTTAAAACAGACAAAAAAATTGCCCTTTCTCATCCCCATTCATTGTTGCAATGAGTTATACGAAGTGTGTTATAAAGCTGATTGTTTTCGCTTCAGAAATGAGACTGGGCTTTTTATTTTTGATACCTCAATATGAAGACATAATCAGTGTTAGGTATGTCTCTGATTTATGATACCTGCAAATAACCACTTAACTTAAAGTCTGTTTTCTTGTGTTTACATTAACAAGTATTACTTTGATGCAATATGCAAAGAAAATTTGCATTTGAAGTAAGAGCCACATTTCCTGCCAAAAAAAATTCACTGAGCAGGGTGGATTACATATAAGATATCAGCATCCTCCTGGTTAATAACAGAGAACATTCTCCCTAATAATGAATAATCACCTCTACACAGTAAAGCAAATCAGCTTGCTCAGCTCTTTTCTTAGACAATTAAATTATAAGTCAAAGTCTCGTTACAGCAGACGAGGTACTGCAGTATGTTTTTAAGAGGGGTGGTGTCACTTTAACTGGTGTCACTTTTCTGTGTGTTGAAATACTATGACACTTCTGAGGACAAATCCTACTGGTTGTGTAGAACTTGGCAGCTTCATAGAAAGAGATGCTGCATCTAGTCAAAGTGTATCTGTGCTGGCCACCTTTCACCCAACAAAATCCTGACTGGATTAAAGCACTGGATAATTCTTTATTTAACATTCTCTGGCCTTTCTCGTACCCCAAATATCCAAAGCTGGCTTCTGGAAAAGCAACAACTTTACAGCCACTTTGTACCTTCCCTCTTACTGCACAATGGACCTGCATCCTTTATTCATGGCCTCTGGGCCACTGCTTCACCCTATAGCTTTAATACAAAGGAAGTTTTAAATAAATGGAACTTTCCACAATTTAGCCACTTTTCCACTTTTTCAGGTCATTTTGAGGAAACAAGATCTTTAGCTAAAAAGGAACATGAGGAAGATGTCATAATGTAATAGGATGTGGACTAGTATACAGATTCCAATATTTACGGTTAATGTTGTTCAGGGCATCTTCTATAGATAGTATAGTTCTAAGAATAAATGCAATTAATGGAATTCATTCACAATTTCTGGTTTCACATAATTTTAGCTTTCTGTGCCAGAATAATTTTTATTCCACTATATTAAATCTGTATGACATTCTACCAAATTGTCTACATTGCTGATTTGAGGTAGCATTTGCCATGCTACCTACTACATTGTATCAGAATAATTCTTAGTTTGACCAAAATCCCTCTATAGCCTAAGTAGATTTAGTCTACATAATATCTATCATAAATAATCCATTTTTGAGGTTATTATGCCATCATTAACTTTTTAAAAGATTTCTTACTCTACTTTCTTGTGATTTTTTTCCCCTTAAGTCTGTTGGATAGTTGATCTTTAAAGTCTTGTAGAATCTCTGTACAATTCTCAATTTTGTTACAGATTTTTTTATTCTGTTTATTTATGACTGCTAATTACTTTTAAAATGCACAACACATTGTGGCAGCAGTAAGCATGTTGAGTAGCAAAATAATAGCAATCATTTCTGCTTCCAATAGCTTTCAATCTGCCTTGGTCTAAGGGAGATACATTTTGTTTTAAAAATGTCACACACTGTCCTATTTCACTGGTGTTTACAAAATAGCACTTCAGATAGTCTTGAATTGGGTTTCAATTTGTACAAGCAGTCAATTTCTGTTGATCTTGGATTAAGATCTCTGGGAGTTGTGAATAAGTAAATTCTACCTAAGGCCAGCTAGGGGAATTATAATGCTATTGCAATTTGCCTAGAGTATCCTATAAAAGTGATAAACTATAATTTTTCTGTTGAATTTTTAAATAATTCAAATGACCATGTAATTTTTTATTACATGCTATCTACAGTAGTTCTGGAATTCTGTATTTATAGTCTTTAGGAGGGGATTACTTGTTTGCAGTTATATTTCATGTGTTCAAAGAACAATTTCTGCAGAATTTACTGCTCGTTTCATTCCTTCTATGTTTGATTGAACCTTTTATTTTAGAGATTAAGGATGCATTTATCTTGAAGCCTGACAAAGAAACATATCTATATGCATATATAAATCATAATTATATATATTTTTACCAAGATACTGTACCATATGGGAGTTTTCCTAAGCAGAAAGCATTTTCTGAGACAAATATACAGTATTTTTGTTGCTTTTGTGTGAAGCTAAAATGTTGTCTAGTCTTTGCTATGGTTAACATGATATTTTGGGTTTCCAGCACAGATGAGATTTGTTCCACATTGTTTTAGTAGTTAAAGAGAATAGAATGAGGATAGGGGGAGAGGTTTTTTTATTGAAGTGCTTATATGGTTGTTTTCTTTGTTTTAGAAAGTAATTCTCTAGTCAAATTATTTATATTCAGAACATTTTCTGGTACTCACAAAGGACATACAGGAGAAGATATTGAAGGTCTCATAGCAGCAATATATGTGATAGACAACTCGCTGTTGTTTGCTGTATCTAGGAATTTTTAAACGGCTCCATTACAAACTGTGCAGCATGTACAAGCATGGGTATTTTATTAGCTGTTATAAACTGGCATACTGGTTTCAGAAAAAAACTGCTTAACATTATGTGATAATGGCTGACTGTGAAGGATGAAGATTATGCAAGGAGCCTTCATAAAGAAGTTGTATTTATAAATAGAATATGAGAGCCCATTTTATATTGCTTCATAAAATTTGATGGCTTTAAATGAACCTTTGTGCCAAGCAAGCCAGTCATCTTGTTTTCTGGAGGCATGGATTAGAGCAGGATTACGCAGTGTATAGGAGACACAGACCAGAAGTAGGTCACAAGGATCATGCCAGCTAATAGGCAGAATCCAGCAAAAAATCCCCCAGTCTCTGTGAGAGAGCAGAAGTTTTGAATGAGGGTGAAGAAGCTGCGCATTCCTTACAGCTGCCCTACTTGCGCTGCTTCTACTCCTTCTCCTGCTGCAAGCCAGCACCTGTGTGGTGCTTTCTGTACCTAACCTGCTTGTGTGTGGAGCCTGTTTCTACCAGTTTGCATCCATGCTGATATGATTACCAAAAACTGCCTCCTGTAGTCACTTCATGTTACCACGCAAACTGAGGAGACAGTGAGAGGATGGGTTTTGTTTAGACACTGTGAGCTGACCATTTTAGGGACATTGTTTAGTGGTGGACTTGACAGTGTGCTGGGTTAATGGTTGGCTCTTAAAGGACTTTCCCAACCAAAACAATTCTATTATTCTATTCTGTGATTCTATGACCATGGCAGACTGAGGTGAGAACCTGGAAGACCTCTGTGGGCTTGAGCTCCTTACCCTCAACATCACCGCATGGTGCTACTGAATCTTGCATTCTAGCTGGCTGCCTACTTGGATTTCTTTAGTGAACTGTGGAAAGAAACAAAAGTGTTATCCTTGTTTGTCTTTCTAAGTAATATTGTTCCCTAAGAACCAGTGTTGAAACTGAAATTTCTTGAAGTCAGTTCACTGCTGAGGTGCCTGTGACCACCTCATTCCTAAGTCTATATAGCTGCGTGCAAGAAAAAGGAGTCAGAGGGAGGCAAGGCTCCTTCTCCCAGGCTTGTGGAAGACTGTGGAGGGCTTTGAATGCCTCATACAGACACCTTGTACGTGGCATGAGACAGCAAGGAGCATGCCTTCTCGCCTCTCCCTCCTCCCTGGCACTGTTTCTTTTCCAAGAGGAAATCTGCCACCCAGCATCCTCAGGAGAGGAAAGGTGCTCACTGAGAGGCCACGCTGTGATGTGTGCAGTGACTTCACACAGTTTTAAGGTGCCCAGTCCAAAGGTTCATACCTGTGCAAGAAGATGGCAAAAAGTAAAAATAAATTATGATTTCTCTTTCTTTCACTATTTAAATATGTAAGCCAGCATATTCAACAGTATTGTGCAATAGGGGGGATGAAAACAAGACTTCACACTTTTTAAATTGAAAGATCTGTAAATGGTGATTAAAATAAGAGCCTCAGTGCTGGGTAATCTTATTTATTCATTCTTTACACTTTTTCCTTTCCTTCTTGTGACCTTTGTTAGGATTTGTGACTCACTCTTTTGTACATTGTTTTCCCCTCTTCCGTATTTCACCTTTTCTCTTAGAATCTGTACTCTCACTTTGTTCCTCTCCTTTTGTTTTTATGTTCTCTCTCCTGAATTGCACTCAACAATCACACTTTTTAAGTGCTTTATCCTTCTGTTTCGTCCCTTGATACTTGCCCCTTTCAGGATTTCCTTTTCCTTCCCATCATAGATGTTTTTAGATTAGTGTTTTCCCTGCAGATTTCTCTGCTCCCCATCAGCAGTAGGACTGAATTCTCTCTGCAGTAGGAGGAATGGGAGTGGGCAGATGCTAATTCTGTCCTGAGGTGTCATCACCTGTAAAGAGGAGAAGAAAACCTGCACTGAATTCTGCTCAGACTTCTCTCTCCTGTGTGTACTGCCGGTGTCAGGGGAAGGAGCTGACTTCAGAAGACTGAAATGCCAGTCTGAAACATCAATTAAGGTCAAAGACGAACACAGCACTAGGCCTTTTAAATGCTCACCGAGTTTAAATGTTAATATTGAGTTTTGTGAGATACGGGGTTGGGGGATTTACAGCCTCACAGCTTTTTGATTCCATGCCCATTACTATTTAATTAGTTATTTCTCTTACAAGAAGTTGAGTTCTGCTTTTACTTTTTCTAGTCTTTGATCACTACACTCCACAATCTTCTTACCCAAAGTCTCTTAATAAATATTACATAACAACAGAAGATGGTGGATAAAGTTGTGTTCTAGTGGAATGCACTGAATATTGAAATAGTGCATTAGACTCCTCTGCATAGCCATTACTTAAGTCTTCATTGATTTTATATATGTTACCTGAATTTTTGTGTACCTCTTCTTTCTTCTCCAGTGGAGGAAGGGAACAATGGATAAAAATATCTCTGCCCTAGTCAGAGCAGATACAGTTGAAAAGGCATAATTTGGGAATGCCACTTCTGGATACTGCCAGCCCACATACACAGTTGTTCAGATGCATCCATCTCCCCGTACAAACCTAAGCAGACTTATTTTTTTATTTGGTTGTTTGGTTGTTTTTTTTAAATAAAGCTTGTCATCAAAGGAAAGGCTATGTTTTGGTCAGAAAAATGTTTGGCTTCAGGCAATAAAATTATTGTCCAGCTTTTAATGATTATTTTCTATTCTGTCTCTTCAGTGCCTTAGAAATGCTTCACAAAGCCAGGCTCCTGAGGTGCCAGGAGCAGACACTGGGAAGGGACTCAGCAAGCAGGGTCTAAAATAACACTTAAATGTAGGTGCATAATGAAGAGAGGATAAAGATGATCATAGGTAGCAGCTGCACAAGGCAAAACTACATTTCACAGTAATTGTAGTGGCCTACTTGTGTCATCATAGGTTCAGTGTCATCCATGCTCTCTACTTTCTTCTGAGGCTCTGTTTCTCTATCAGTCTTTTGACAATGACAGCAGATGCTCTTAGGACTAGTATGATGTGTCCAGATTAAGAAAAGAATGCTGAAAAATAGGAGAATACCTAATAAGATCACCAGAGGACTGAATAACCTGAATTCTACAAAAGAATAAGCTTGTTCACTCTAGGAAAGAGAAGACTAAGAGAAATATTGAAAAATATTGTTGATATAAATACTACCAGGGGAAAAATACCGTTGGAGCTAAAAGACAGCTCTGGTCATGAATAAACTTAGACTGGAAATCAAGGGATGCTTTCCAATCATGAGAACAATGAGACTGAGGAACAATCTTCCTGTAAGTGTAGGAAAAGAAACATCCTGAACTGAATTTAAGAGGATTCTGAAAAATTTCTGAAAAAGGCTATATGACATTGTCAAGTACTGGAATATCACTTTAATTGCCTTATCTCCCAATTGACTTTCACTTTGGACTACATTCTTCCAAAATTAAAGAGTTGTTGGTATTTTAAAAATATTTGAGCGGATTTTTCTAAAATGCTTCTCTACACACACACACATCATCTCTTATAAAAGCTCTCCTGGGAAGCATTTTTTGTCTATGAAAGCATCCATTTAACCTTTTTCATGTCCTATGAGCTTTTTCCACAGGCTTTTTTTTTATTTTTTCTTATGGATAGGTGGGAGGTGCTCTGTTCTACCAGTTGGAATTATTTCAGATCCTGTACAAAAATTGACAACTTTTTCTAAAAATAAAAACCATATTTGCTTGTTCGTAGGATCTTACCCATTTGACACAAATAGGCTGAGTTCTTTTAACATGGGAACAGTGAACTAGGCTTGCACAAGTCTATGAATCAGTCAGTCTCAATAATAGCAGTTTTCAGAAGCCTTATGCTTTCCTCTTAACTTGTTTTTCAGTGTAATTGGGATGAGCATTTGTTTAAGCTCATCCACGCGCTTGAATAGATGTTATGTTCCTGAAAGCAAGTACTTCATTTCGGACTTTACCTCTAACAGTCTCCAGTCTGTCACTCCAGTACATGTCCCTATTTTTTCTGCCATTGTCACTGGTTTACCCTTAATTATATTGATATATTCAAAGACTTCCCATAAGTAAAATACTAAAATGCTGCATCATATTTTGCTACTGTGTTTTTCCTTCCATTTGCATTTCTTAAAATGCCTTGGAATTTTGTCACAGTGCCTTCATACATATGCATGACATGCCACTGCAGAAGACAGAACTCTTTATTTTTGGAACTTATGAAAAATGCATCCAAACTTCAAAGATGAATTAGAAATCAAGATTTCTGATTAGATATTTTGGGATTCAAATCATATGAGACCACCAGAATGTAGACAATAAAAAGGGTGCTATTAATGTATCTTTAGAGAGACAAAATGTCTTGCATAAATCCAAAGCAGTCTTCTAAGCATTTGGGAGACAGGAAATACAAAACATCAGCTAAAATGACAATTTTGCTGCCTACAGTTTGTAGCTTGTGATGGTTTTAATATGATTGCAGATTGTTTCTTTCCTGATACATGACTAAAAATGTGAAGTGTCCTGGAATAATATCTGAATTCACTGAAACACAAACAGAAATAAAACATGATGTACTGTCATGAACTAAAATTTCTGTAACTGTTTTGTGCTGGCATAAATACATTTTAGGATTGAACTGCTTTATTAATACATTTATAATAAATGTGACATTATTATCTACTCCTTGCTGGAAATATTTGTTTTGATGGCAGGTGAAAATCCACTAGCTGTTTTTGGAAATTTTTTATTAACTTTCAACTCTCAGAGCTGTACAAATTTAAAGTCTTTACAAATGAGTTACTTTAATTAGGAATTTAAAAAGTAAATCAGATTCCACAGCCCATTGGTAATCTGTGCTTACTGAATTTTGCAGTATTTTGTATTAAAAATAATTTGTCTGATTTCTAAAAAAATAAAAATAAATAATTAACAGATTCTATTGTGAAACCTATTATGCTTATATGTTTATTGAACTGAAATAATGGGCTACCTAGAGCTAGTAGTATAAAACCAAAAAAATACTGAATAGAAATTGTTCTAAATGTTGAAACATAAGCATCTTGAGATGAACAAATAGAAATGTCAGAACTGCATACCCAAAGGTAGAATTTGCAAACAAACATTAACACTTTTAGCCTTATTCTTGGTACCTTTAAGTTTTATATTTTATTTTTCTGTTTCCAAGGGAAAAAAAGATTGTTCAAATTGTGAAGGTTCTAAGTTCCTGGAACTATGTTCAATGCCCCAAGCTTGTGGAATCCATAAGCTTCACCATTTGGAAGTGATTCCCCAGTTTGCTCTTCCAATGATTACATAGTATGCCAGAGAAAGTCCCTCTTCTGTTCTTAGAAACTCAACCCACCAAAAAAACCCTGCTGTGCAGTTTACAAGCTGTGCAGCAGAACAAAGATGTCAAAGCAGAAAGGTTTCTCAGTTCAAAACTGTCCTTCTCTATATTGGGCCAGTTCATTAACAAATAATGTTTGCCTGCCTGGAGCTTTGTTCATTTACAAAATCTTCATAGTAACTATAATATTTACTTAGTTCTCACTCACAGTTCCCATAGCTTCTCCCAAGATAAGGAAGGTGATTACTTCACACAAGGAGAATAGCGTTTTTAACTACTTATAGTTTGTTCTTTTTAAGCAGCATATCAAATCTACCCAAAATACAACAAATTTGCTACAATCTGCAGTTTGAGATTTGCGATTATTATAGAGTAGGTAATGTGAAGAGATTATTTTCAAGCATTAAGTCTTCCTTTTTCCTCTACTTTATATCCCTGCCCTACTCAGTAAAAATAAAGCAAACCAAACAAATAAAAAATTCCACATCAGGCAATAAAGAATGGGAAGTTTCATTTAGGGAAGGGATGATCGGCAGGAACATACAAAAAACCTCATGTGATTAGCCTTGAATATACCAGGTACAAGGTGGTAACCATTAAAATAACTTCAAAACAATATGCAATACATTACTATAGGATGGAAGAAGCAGTTATTCTAACATAAAAAGTGAATTGGGTTGTTTAACTTCTCGGCTACTTGAGCATTATAGCCATTTTAGTATAATTAAATGAAGATGAGTTAGATGACTATTAGTTTCCCATATTCAGAGGGCCTAACCATGATTCATACTTTGTGTGTAAAGTGTGCAATAGAAATGTAATAGATCTTGGAATATGGCCAAGCGCTGTTCCATGTTTACGAGTATGCAGAAATATAGAGATTTACATTACTAGATTAAACCTGTATTCTGTCTAGTTTAATATAGGATAGTACCCATCCAATGTAGTATATAATATCTGGCAGTATTTAGAATCAGAAGCTTCAAATAGACATGCAAGAAGTCGTAAACTAGCTTGTTGTGGAGTAATCGGTCACATGGGAAATTCCTCCTAACTCTTTACTGTTGACAGTTTGATAAGTGCTCAAATGCATGAGTCTTTGTGGCTTTCCAAGGGTAGTTGCAGAAGAGAGGATTCAGTGCGTGATTGCAATTTGCTTCCCAAAGGGTACATCCGATATCTCTCTGTTTACACAAAATACTTTTTTTTTCTCTTGTGTCTCAGGAGAGGGAGGTTCTTGGTTGTGTACGTGTAGAACATAATCAAAGAAACCCAAAAGAGCTTACAGAGATTTATATTAATAAAAGTTAAAAATTGTTCCTGATGGGTTCCCAAGATAAAATTTCCTTTTTTTGGTACTAGCTTCAATTACAAGTGGACGTGGTGAGCTCAAAATATAGCAAATTAAATTCTGTTACAGCATCATTTGGCTGCAATACACAATGACGTGAGCAGGTTTGCTAAAAAAATCCTTCATTTTGTATGCTATTATAATTACTTTTCTTACACAAATATTTTAACAGTTCTGTGCTCTAACAAGACAGCCATTTTAAATTAAAATTTCCATCACTCCTAAACAGTTGCAACTTTTGAAAAAGACCTGAAAATTATTGGTTATTATTCACTCCAGCTATGCTAAATGAATAGATGTATTTGCTTCTGCTGAAGTGTTGAGCGATTGAAGTTATACTCTGCAAACTGAACCACTTCCTTAGCCCATTAGACAGACTCAGAGTATCAGGATCTATAAATGCATTCTATCAGATATTTATTCTGCATTGTAGTTAACATTCTTTGTTGCTTTTTTTTGGTTCTAAAAGGATAGTCTGCATCAAAGACTGTCTGATGTCTTGTCTGCTGTAACTTTGCTGACCAATTCCCGCATGTCTATGTAAAACAAATGCTGAAAAGGAGTCATGTTTGCTGGTAAAATTACACTGTCTTCTAAAATTGGGTAATGCAGGCTCACAAAAGTTGTTTCTATTAAAATAACAGCATACCTTAGGAGTTTTGCTGCTATGTCTTCTCTGCAGAGATCTGCTGGCAGAGTTATGACCTCAGTTAGAGAAGCAAAACTGAACAGAGAACAGAGAACAGAGAAAGGAAGGGACAGTCGATGAGAGGAAGGGGAGTTAAAGTTAGAAGGGGTTTTGCTGCATAGCAAGAGAATTACGAAGACGTGGGAGGAGTTTTTTCAAAGGTGTGAATGATAGCTAAGTGTCTAAATTTCGCTTTCTGCTTCTGAAAATCTCTTACTAATATTACACAGAGTCTGAAGTAAGGTAGAAGGGAAGAACAGAGAACAGAAGAGAGCATGTCTGGAGGAGGGATCTAAAAAGATTGGCTGAAAATCATTAATGAAGCAGAGAAATGTAATTCTTGGAGTAGCATGAGTCACACACCAGGATAAAGAAAAGGGGAGAGAGATGGCAGCCATGAGCAGAGGGAAGAGGTAAGGCTAAAAACACCAAATAGTAGAAGAAGAAACCTAACCTTTAAAAAAGGTACAAGTTTATTTAAAAAGAAACAGATGTCAAAGCCGGTTGTGCTGGGATATCGGGTGATGACAAGGAGAGTGTCTGTGTCTAACCTCGTCTGCACATAGATGCTGCTGCAGTGCACCCCAGGGTGCTGGTTCTGATTATTCAAACTGAAAGCTCGCTACAACGTCATGGCTTCCACTGAGGCTACACATGTAGATGTTAAGTGTAAATTTAGCCCTAAATGCCATTTAGACTAGTATGTATATTTCAACATAATTCACAATCTTTATTGTTGACCACATTCTCATTTCACAGCAGGTATCACTTACCCATTTTGTCACAGGATGGCTTGTCCCAAGAAGTGAGCTTCAACAGAAAGAAGCAGACTGCACCTACTGTACCACCTTTGCCTGTCAGAAAGAATTAAATAGATAAATAAATGTACCTAACTGTCATGTTTCTGCTCTAGAAGCTAAGCAATAGTCTCCTTTGGTAAGCAGAATATAGATACCTAAGACCCCAGTATCTATTACTTCCCTGCTGTCTCACAACTGTTTTTGTAACAAGGCAAAATGTGTGATGTTCTCTTTCCGTGTAGACTAGATTCAGAAGCTATTGCTGCTAATACTAAACTGAGCTGGAAAGTGGCTGTACTGTAAATCTGATTCAAGCATTGCAAATAACCCAGTAAAATAGATAATGATCATAGAGGTTCTTGTTATGCTAGATGAAAAAGAAGAAAAATAAAGGCCTCAGGGGTATCTTTTTAGAGTTTGAGCCAATAACTTCAGTGTTCCTGTGACACAACCATAGGTAAGTTTTCTCTGAAGCAAGTTCTGACCAGAGAATGTAATGCTGTAGGGCAGTTCTTGTCAGCTGCAGTGTCTCACATCATAGGTCCCCACTTTGAATCCAGTCCACTCTGTCAGCAGAAAAAGCTGCTGTATTGAGCTATTCCCATGTTACAGGCAACATGCATTTCTTAAAATGTTATGCCATCACAGCTTGGTTGGTGAAGTTTCACTAAGGGACTGCATCATCTTCCTGAGTTTTGTTCTCTAAACTGTCCCCTGCTAATGATAAACTCATGGGACTGGGATGTGGCATAAACAAATAGCCAGGGAAGCAATCACTGAGCTTTAGTCAGGAATCTGCAAACACAAGGAATAAGAAATGTGTGAGTGAGAGAGGTAAAGAATACTTGTTGAATCCACAGTAGCCAAGAAAGCATCTTTACACTACACAATTTTGACTAAAGTTTCACCTTGTGTGCAGGCAAAGACATCTCAGTGCTTCAGCCCTCCTAGTCCGTTCCTTCTACTAAAGTTTCAGCCTCCAATTTGTTCCCTTTAGCAACATCCACTGTCAGCCCATGGCTGGCTGATACTGCAGTTCTTTGCTCTTTAGCATTTCTCCTACAAGAGCCGACAGTGATTCAGAGAGATGGCATTCTCCCTCTTTGGAGACAGCCAGCTGCCACTATATTTTCTTCTCTCCCAATGGTGTATTTTGGCAGTAGTTTTCCTTTGCAGCTGTGACTACAATTTGCATTTGGAGAGTATTGGTTTAGAAAGAGAAGATATTTAACAGAGCAAACAATTATTGTTTTCAAATGGTTGGAAAGGTGATGAAAATTCCAGTCAATGCTTGTGCTTGTGGATTAAAAACAAATATCACTCGTTGCCATAAATGCTGCTGATAATGGCTGAAACTGAGATCCCACATTAGCCCAGGTTTCAATAGGGCCAGACTTTCGGTGGAGACTTACTTCTCAGCCTGGCGCCGGGTTTGTTAAACTTTTCAAGGAAAGCTGGACTGCATGTGTGTAGGACAAGGAAGCTGCACTTGTTCCTAACTTCCAAGGAGATGCCTTGACTTTTTGTTAATTAGGTGCTCTGTGAACATAAAACTTGGTTTTATAAAAGGTAGAAGACAAGAAAAATGTTCTACTTAGGGTGTGTTAAAAGAATTAGATAATACACTTTTCTGTTTACAGAATAAGTCTTTTTGGTCTAGGTTTAAACAATTTTAAATTAGCCTATTTGGTTTTTGGCAGAAAAAAATAGGAACAGAATGAAGTTCAAAACTATGCTCTCTGAAGCTGTTATCTCTTTTTTTGCTAGCAATTAATAATAAACAAACAAGAATTATAGGCTTCTAATTAAAGGTTTAGAAGTTGCTGCTTGGTTTTAAATGACCTTGAAGTGTTATTCTTCTTTTCATATTTCTTTTCTCTTTGCTAATGTACATTCCAGCAGGACTAAATCCCTTTTTTTTTTCTCCAAGGGCTTTGTTGAAGTGAAGGCAAAACTTTGACTTTTGTCTCTTCATATTTATGGTAATCTTCTTCTTGTCACATTCTTAACATTTTACTGCATCCACTTTCATTTCATTGTGAATGTCCATTGTGCTCTAAGTCCAATTTTCTGCTTTTACCTCGCACTGCTTTAACTATCCATTCTATTCTTCTCTGTTTTCATCAAGAAGCAGCCCTTAGCAACTAGATAACAGCCCGATACTGAAGATTTTTTCTTTTCACACCCTATAATACATCTTTTCTCTTCCAAAGAGATTTCTGGAGCTCATCAAATGCCTGTGCGGCAGCACAATGCATCCATGTGCTTTCCCTCAAATATCTTTTCTCTTCACAGAACTTTGAAATGCTAACTTATTCATTGCTCTTTTCTAAAGAGAAAGCAAACAATGTCATCATGTTGAATCCTTTTGTTCTCCCTTTTTATAATGTAGGTATAATCACTATTCAATGGGTGAGGAATTGGTTAGATGGTCGCATCCAGAGGGTAGTGGTCAACAGCTCAATGTCTTGGTGGGCACCAGTGACAAGTGGTGTCCCATAGGGATCCATACTGGGGCCAATACTGTTTAATATCTTCATGAATGACAATAGACAGTGGGCTTGAGTGCACCCTCAGCAAGTTCACAGATGATACCAAGCTGAGTGGTGCGGTTGACACACCTGAAGGATGGGATGCCATCCAGAGGGACCTAGACAAGCTCAAGAAGTGGGCCCAGGGGAACCTCATGAGGTTCCACAAGGAGAAGTGCAACGTCCTGCACCTAGGTTGGGGCAACCCTTGGTATCAATACCACCTGGCAGATCAAGGGATTGAAAGCAGCTCTGCTGAGAAGGACTTGGGGGTACTGGTAGACAAAAGGCTGGATATGAGCTGGCAACGTGCTCCCACAGCCCAGAAGGCCAACCGTATCCTGGGCTGCATCAGAAGAGGCATGGCCAGCAGGTTGAGGGATATGATTCTGCCCCTCTACTCTGATCTGCTAAGACCCCCTCCTGAAGTACTGTGTCCAGCTCTGGAGCCCTCAGCACAGGAAGGACATGGACCTGTTGGAACGAGTCCAGAGGAGGGCCACAAAAATGATCAGAGGGCTGAACACCTGTCCTATGAGGAAAGGCTAAGAGAATTAGGGCTGTTCAGCCTGGAGAAAAGGAGGCTCCAAGGTGACCTCATTGCTGCCTTTCAATACCTAAAGGGGGCCTATAAAAAAGACGGGGACAGGCTTTTTAGAAAAGCCTGTTGTGATAGGACAAGGGGCAATGGTTTTAAACTGAAGGAGGGTAGATTTAGGTTAGACATAATGAAGTTTTTATCATGAG
Source organism: Aegotheles bennettii (assembly GCA_013398125.1). NCBI lineage: Eukaryota > Metazoa > Chordata > Aves > Caprimulgiformes > Aegothelidae > Aegotheles > Aegotheles bennettii. The sequence goes on along the minus strand of VZRW01001987.1, from coordinate 249,014 downwards.
GGTGATGAAACACTGGAACAGGTTGCTCAGAAAGGTGGTGGATGCCCTGTCCCTGGAAATGTTCAAGGCCAGGTTGAATGGGGCCCTAAACAACCTGGTCTAGTGGAGGATGTCCCTGCACATAGCAGAGCAGTTGGACTAGGTGACCTTTAAGGCCCCTTACAACTCAAGCTATTCTGTGATTCAGTGAAAGCTTTTGGCTGCAAGTTTTTTAAAGAAAGTCAATAATTTCTTTAATAATTAGTGTTGTATTCATTATAGAGGACCAAGCTCTTGCAAGTAGTGCCGGCATTATAATTTAATTCCAGTCCTGTGTTTACATGCTTTCATGAAGACAAAATGCCCATGCCACAAAGCAGAAACGTGTACTGAAAGAGTTGTAAAGGTCATGCTAGCCGCCCTACATCCTGCTTCTGTTTTAACTCAGTATCCTCATCCTTTTCCAGAGGATTTACAGATTGAAGAGAGCGAAAAACAGCTACCAGAAGCTGGAAATAAAGTAAAAATTATCACTTGTCTGTCCTGGCCACTTCCTCCTTTTGAGCACATGGAGCAGCAGAGAGCATTGAACCTCTGCCTTATGTCATAATCCTTGTTGGCCAAATTTATCAGCCAAGCATATGACCTTGGAGGATGTGCATCTTTAGTGCTGAAGCTCTCTGCCTACAAGTCTGCTATGCCACACAGTGCTCAGCAGGCCACAGATTCCATAGTAGTAAAAATAACACTGTTTTCAGCTAAAAGTTTATAGAGATGCATAGTTGTACAGCAGCTACAGTGACCCAAAAAAGTGGGAACTGAATGCATAACTAATTGTCTTTGTTCTGTACTCCATGACAACAGGTAATCGTATTTACCTATGCACATATGATCAGTAAGTTTTTTGTTTTGATTTTTAAACGGATCATGGTTATAGGTTAGGCTTTATGACCAATAAATATTTATAATGCCATAGCTTCACAATAAACAAAATAAGGGAGAAAAAAACATTATTACATTGTAGCATTTAATGAGACAATGTGATCATCAAAGAAAATAAGATCTGAAACAGAACAAATATTTCTAAATTATATCAATAAAATGTCTATACAGATTAGAACTAGGTTCTGTTGTTCATTTGCTAACTTAAAACTGTTGTTTTTCTGCATGAATGTTAACTATATAGCACTTAGTGTACACACAGCCCTTCTTCTGATGTCCCAGTTGGACAATTATCTCAATCAGCTAAATCTACAGGAGAACGCAGGGTATGTGACAATGTGCCCTAAGGTGTTTAGCTGTTAGAGATCTAACTGCAATAGCAGTACCTGCTGCACTGGGTTAAAAAACAACATTCCTGTAACCATCCTGTAACCAGTGAGGTGTTTGAAGTGGTCTAAGTTTAATTAGCATTAGGTTAAGTAAAATTTGCTCAAGTTTGCGTCCACAAGCTGGAAAAAGTAAATTATCCTACTTACAGGCTTTTGGTGAACAGCATTTCCCCCCAACATGCAGAGTCAGTGGTTTAAAACAAAGAACACTGTACTGGGCAGAAGGAAGAAGTGCTCAGAACAAAATTGGGAAAGCCAGCAATAGCAATATATCAGCCATGCCTATTAAGTAGGATTTCTGTCTCCTCAGGTTGTTTTGGCAATAGCGCTAACCTTAGTTGCCCTCCTGCAGCAGTAAGTGGCTAATGAGGCAGAATGGTGTATCAATCACTGCCTCAGTCAGAATGCTACTGCAAACTGTTGTCCAGATTTAGGGTAGATCCATCCCTCAGTCTAAAAGGGCATGATGCTCTGGGACTTCACCTGCCATCCTAGATGGGGCACTCAGAAGGACTGCTTTCAGATGTCAGCCCAGGCATCTCAGTTGGCCTCAGTCCACCAAGTTTCTTTCAAAGCTGTGCTGAGCTCCCAGGAGGAAGTGGGGACTATTCATGACCCAGAAGGGTCTTACCATCAGACAGTGATACCAGACTGTTTTTGTCATTCTGTTTATATAAGCAGAGTAAATCGACGTGGTGGATTTGATTAGAGGATCCCTGATGCCGTGAATATAAATATCCCTACTGTCTACAACCTTGGGCTGTATCGTAGCTTTAGACCAAGCTTCCAATATGATACCCAGAATATGTGAGTACCTCAAAGTGGGCTGCTCATCAGGCAGCATGCTGAGTGAGAAGCTGCCTTATCAGCAGGGTAGGCTAAAAACAAGAGTGACTCAAAATTCTGCTTCTCCTCTGAACTGTCTCCAGCACCTTCTTCAGGGTGATGTGTCCTCTCCTGAAGGTGGGTATACAAGTCGGTTTTTTTCAAAAGCTGAACAGAGATGACTCTTCCCTTTCAGAGAAGCACAGCAACATTGTTGTATGCAAAACTCAGTGATGGGAGAACTCACTCAGTGAAGGTAACCTTAGACTAAGGTCTGTTGTCTACCCAAAAGAATTCAAAACTATGTTATGTGAGCTGTTTCTCATCTAGAGAAGAGATGGGAACATTGTCACATCAAGCATTTCCATGTGAAAAAAACCTGAAAGTTTTAAATTTATGAAAATCCCTAAATCACCATTCAGCTCTTAAAATCTATTTAAACAAAAAACAGTTGTTTTCTCTAGTGTTGCTCATGTGTGAATTGGATACAACATTCTTGTAAACAAGACCCTGGCTAAATTGTTCATCTACAGAAGTAACTGCGGAACAAGAAATAGTTGTACTAACAGCAGAAAGTAATGCTTATACTAGTACTTTATAAACTGCCTCAGTTTACAGTTATCAGTTATTAAAATAATTTCAGATATGTATAATACGTATAAAAGAAGGCTTTCCGAAACACTGTAGGGAATGCATGATTATTAATCTCAAATTAGGATTTTTTTTTTTCTTTAGAGTAGAAAAATGTTATAAGTTAGGAATTAATTGTCATGTAATTGATTGATAATTTTCCCTCCTGCTGTGTGCAGAAAGCTTTTGGATGATGACATATCATTCTCAACAGAAGGAAAAAGTACCAGTCATTATGGGACAATTAGTTCCAATTTCCACTATTTTTCTTACATGTGCTGATAAGATTGCCTTCAAAGTGTAAGTACAGTAATTAACCATACATATCAAATAACTTATTTATATTTTTAAATTTATAAAAAAATAATAAATGCAGATGCTTCCTGTACCCCCACGCTCCTCCTTCCTGAACTTGTAGCATTCATGAAACAGTAATTTTCACGTAGCTGCAATTGACAGAACCTGTCACAGTCAGTCAACTTACATTCATGGTTTTGCAGCTTTGTTCCTGATTTCAATGCTGATATGATATGGCTGAAGAACACCCTAAAAAATATTTTTATCAACATCACAATTAATGAAGATTGTGTATTTCCCCACAAACCCACAATCTGTTTAGAAGGAAGTTCTTGGACTCAAATTGTCATTGTTTGCTTATTGACAGTGAAATCATAATACTTGGTTAGTCACCTTATATCAAGCTTAGTAGCATATCATTAATGCACACATGGGAGGAGTATACCTATGATGTATATATACAGAGAAGTATATTCATGTACACACAAGTACTTCACATGTATCTGATTGATATCTGTGTGATCAACTACTGAGATTTTTTAAAACTAGAATGCATCTACCTGAAAAGTCTGAATCGTTTATCACACAGAATTTTCAGAGCTTGAACTACAAAATTCACTCACATGTGAGTATTTTTCCCATTAGTACACTTGGCTGACGCATCTTAAAGTTTTAATGCCAAATACCAACTGTTTACATTTTTCTAAATGCCAGCCATATAGTTTTATCACAGGATCTGAAAAAATCAGCTAAGCTGTTTCTACCAAATAATGCAGCCCAAATTTCATGTGCTTGGCTACAAGAATATAATCCCATGCCTTCAACTGTAATTTGCAGTAGTTTCTCAAAAATTAAGTCAACTTGTCTTTGAAATTTAGTTTATAATTGCATTCATGATGCAGAGGAGGAATACAGTCTTCTTGTGTTCTCCTTGGTTTCTTAGCTTTTTTGATACTGCAGATGTAACAGGGAAAAAAACACTTGATGGTGAAGCTGGAATGTGGTACTCATTAAATTCAACTTTTAGGACTGAATATACATAGGGATCTGGTCTTTTATAGAAAGAATATATATAGTCACTTGTCAGAGTAGAATCACACTCTGAGGTGCCAATTATTTCACAACCTAAGTCCAAAATTTAACTAATCTGTGTGGTAGCACTGTATTGCACATCTCAGCTCCCCATATTTGGTTCCTTAGTGAACATACCATCCTGTTTGTTCCCAATTAACTTTACTAACCCCATGGTTACTGAGTGTTGAAATTGGGATGCACAGGAAATCTCAATAGAAGGAAAATTCAAAGGGGAGATAGTGGATTTAGAGTTATGATCTACAGATACTAAAACAAGAACATTAATTGTGTTTCTCTATTATTTTGCAATTTCTGTTATGTTGTTCCTTATGAATCTTACCACATCATAGTTAATCTCTGTGCCACTTGACTAGTTTATAGGCTTTATTAGAGCCATTGATTGGACAGGAGCCAAATATGTGAATATAAATTGATTTTATGCAATGTACACAACAACGAATTTATTGATATAAAAGGCTTCATTATTTGTAGTATTACTCTAAAATGTTTTTGAACAGCAAGAATTCTCTGTGGACTATATTAGAATTTCATGCTTAAATGCAGTTGAACACTAATTTTTATATGAATTCTTTTGTCCTACACCCCTGTATAAAGGAAGTTTGGAAGTAAATACCAGGGGAGTGGAAATGCAGATTGCAGCTTCAAGAAACAAGATGCAAGCGTGAAAGATGACAGAATGATCATGTGGGAGGAAATTACTTTAGTTTCTTTTTTCCCTTATTCCTACTCATAACTAGCTATTATCAAGCACCTCAGTCATTTTGAAGCAGCATTTGCGATTTTAGAGAAAGACAGAGGAGTTGAATTATACATATTCTGATGCTTTGACAGGTTTGGTATGTCATGACAACAATGCCAATATCCAGACAGAGAGGGCTGTCTTTAGCCCCACTACCACTAAAAATCAAGAAAAATACATGACTAAGAAATATTGTATACTGAGGGGAAAAGAAGAGTTTTGAAACATGGTCAGGGAAACAGGCATTTATATAGTGAATCTGTGCAAGGGACTCACCATTCTTGACTTGCTGCAGTCCTCCATGCTCTTGATTTTTGTGTTTCTCTATAAGCTGCTGTGACTCCTTTGGCTCCTGTGTGCTCTTCTGCATTGCAGGAGTGGAATTTTGAAGTGCAATCAAAAATTATGGCTTTTAGCTGGAAAGAAAATAGTGTTGACTTCACTGTTTTCATTTAAATTAACAGTGGTCTTATCGACAGCTTAAGGAGTGAGTCTGAAAATACCACTTTGCATAACTTGGTACTGCAAAATATACAGTGATTAGCTGTTCATAGATTACATATCAACTAAGGTTCTTTCTGAAAGTGCGAGCCAAAGTTTCTCTTGCACGCACTACAGCGTAAGATCTTTCAGAGCCCTGTATATTGAACTGTTCCACCATACTTAATAATGGGTAATCGGGAAGGTGAAAGAGAAACATGTAGATCATGCCATATACTGAGGAATTTGTCTTTCTCCAATGTTCAGTGTCCATATCCCTCAAAAAATACTCAGATAATTTGCTGTCCACTGGGCAGGTAATTTTCTGTGACATTATATGGTTTGCTCTGAAACATGCTTAGACGTGAAATCATATACTGTAATGATTTCAATTAAATAAAATGTGTTTATCATAACAGAGACCTGTGAACTATGTTATGCTTATACTACATATATTCTATGTTAATTAGATATTCAGTGAATTAAAAAGGTGAAATAGGCCAAGAAGAGTACACAAAGATACTATTTGGATATAATTCATACTCAGATAATAGGTTTTCAGTGTGAATATTAGACTGGAAATCTTGCAATATTTCATTTTCTCATGACTTTTGAGATGCTTATTGTTGTTTCTTTGTCTGACTGTTAGAGAAGGACCCAGGTTAAATTCATATCTATGTACACAAAATTTCTGGATAGCTACACTACCAGAAGCACTTAGAATAGGAACTGAATGAATGTCTTGGGAGAGAAACAAAACGTGTTTGAACCTACTGAAAAAGAGATGATTTTGGATTTGGCCATCAAGTTAGTTTCTTTCAGGTGTTTTTCTAAAAATATTTGTACCTATTTTAAACAAATTCTGGAGACTGATACTGAGCTTGTGTCTAATAATGGGAGGATTTGTTGCCTGATCTAGAACTGTGTTGTAGATAACTAAATCTAACTAGCTGTCAAAACTAACAGTTTTGACTTAATTGTCAAAAAATATTTCTGCTAAGGTGTCCTTTCTGCTACCTTGGAGTTACAGCACTTCTGCCTGGCTTAGTATGTGACTCCTTTCCTACCTGCAAACTTGCTTAAACTTGGTCTCAGACGTACCCTGCTCCCTGTATGTGGGGTTCTCATCCCTACTAACTCACCATCTCTTGGTCCTCTTCCTATCTTACAACACGTGTGTTCCTCCATCCTGCTGCAGGAGCAATGGTACTTCTATGGCAGGACATACTGGCATAGTCATTTCTAAAACTGAGCGATAAAGTAGCTGTGGGCTTTTGGGGAGTGATTTAGGTGCTTTTTTCTTGTTTGTTCATTCAAGCCAATAAAATTATTGATGTGGTATTAGTAGCAAGCATTGGAAAACAGTTTTAAAGAGCTGGGATCTAGAAAGTGTCAATTAATTTATGTTTTACATATGGCAGCAAGAGAAATGTCTTTCGTCCACTAAAAGAGGCACAGGGGTGGTTCTGTGGGGGTTTGCTCACACATTTCATGTGCATTGATAGCAGCACAGACAGGATACCTGAATTTCACCACCAAGATTCTTAATCAGAACATTTTCCCCCATGAAATGTTTGGCCTTTCATGTACCTTCTCTAAAGCAGTACTAAATCTCGATTGCATTGTAAGTCTTTGTCGTAGTGGTGAAAAGGCTGTTCTTTACCATGACCTTCCTTTCTTCTGAAAATGTAGTTACAGAACCATCTTTATAAAAACCTAAGAAAGTCTAATTTCTGAGCTTGTCTTTTAAAATAAATGTCCACTGAAGCTAGAAAGATAGCGTATTTCATTAATAGGAAGATGAATGAGTAAAAAATATATTATTAACATCCCAGAATACTTAAATCTAAGAAGAGATCATTTATTGTAGATATCTTTAGACATTCTGGTAATGTTCCCATCTTCTTAATGATGAATTAATTTCATTAAAAACAGCCTAATGGAATAGGCTACATTTTCAATGTGGTGTCAAACCATTCTCTAGTAACACTGCATACTTACCCTGGACATACCAGCACTGAAAACTCATAGTTTCTTTCCTTTCTACTGCACAGGAGCTGTAAACAAAAATGACAGAGGAGCACAACTGATGTTAACATGTGATTTTTTTTCTTTCTTGGATGAGCTTTGTGATTGCATTCCAAGCTGGATGTAACTGCTGAGGTGAACTTGTTTGGGATGCTGAAACTGTCCAGGATTATTTGCATGCTTATTGAGGTACACTGCCCAGGTCTACTACAGTTACAGCATTAAACATTGAAAGAATGGTGACAATTATTTCTGAAAACTTATACAATTATTCATAGTAGTAACCCTATAACTGTATGTTTTTAATGATTTCATTTATTTTTTAATTTTTTTTTATATTTTTTTAATTTTTTTAATTTTTTTTTTTGTATGGCAGGAATATTTGAGAGGCAGCAAGGTAAAAGGACACTTTCCAGAAAATTTCTCGTTGGGACAGAATAATTTGGTCAGCATGGGATGTCTGGCCTATTTGCTGTCTCACTCGACCCAGTTTGTATTCAGCAGATAAGAGGAGGCATGAGCAAAATTAAATTGTCTGAAACCCACCATGCAGAAGCAATGTCGTCAATTTTATTTCCATGGGATGAAGTATTCACTAAGTCCTTTAGCACCTGCTGTAATTTAACCATACAAAAACCATACAAATTCACTTTGTTGCCCTTTGGGCCTTTTTTTCTTTTTTTTTTTCTTTTTTTTCTGTTTGGTGGGGTTTTTTTGTAATTCTGTCATAAATCTGCCCATGATTTGACAGATACACTACTCTGAGTTTTGCTCTTATTCCAAATCCTGAAAATCCCCCTCTCATGTGAGTCACTGTGGACATCCCACATCTCTCTCATTAATTTTCTCACTATGCAGTTTATTTTTCATAAACAATGTAAACCAAGTAAAATTTTCCCATGGGATTAGTCCCCCCATGCCTTACTTTGGATATGCCTGAATGTTTGCAAAGACAGGCTGTTGTCACTGGAACACGTTCTTTCAGCTTTCAGATTTCCAGAGGCTACTCCATGCTTCATAATCCACCATATCTGAAGTCTTACTCATCTTCTTTACTTCTCTCTTAAGAGTAGTTGCTACTTTACTACTCTCTTAAGAGGTGCATTCCAATGCGACTCTCATCATCAGGATCCATACCAGTACACTAAGGCAGTCAGCCAATACTTTGTACCTCCATTAGGAAATGTTTTGCTTCTTGTGAATCTCCATAGTAAATTTGTATATTATTCATATGCTTCCTTTTCAGAGGAAGTGGTGTACAAATTATGTAGAAGTTTGAGCTGACACTAATTTTTGTCATAATTTTTCTAGCATACAGAACAGTAAGGTTCCTCGAGGGTTCAAATTATCATCTCTGGGTTTTCAGTCAACTGCTTCTGTATAGAGAGGACAAGCACTGCTTTGAAGCATTCCACTTATTTGTTTGTTGTTTTGTTTTACGTCTGTCTTATAATGATTATATGGCACTAGTATGGATGTGCAGTGATATACCAAAGAAGCAGTATGCTCAGGGAGTATGTTTCATAGAAGCATGTAAATGCTTTTATTTATGACTACAAATGTACTCTCATTTATGACTGCATGCTGCACATGCAACATACGATGTTTCATACATAGCTCTAAAATCACTGTAGTGAACACTGAACTGGAAATCATAATTGAATTCTAGGGCATTTCAGTTTTTTAACCTATAAGAATTTTTTGCTTGCAACTGCCATTTCATAAATAGCAGATAATCTGCTAGTATTTTGTAGATCTTTACCTTCAGCAATGCACTGCAACATTAAAGTAACCCCATTTTATGTAAAAGGCCAATTTAAATCTAATTATCCAGTACTCTGCAGTCTCTAATAGTACCACAGTGTTTATGCCATTATTGTGGAAAGCTGCAGCATTGCAATAATAGAAGCCATCAGATGTTATCTCTGTAAGCGAGTGGGCATGTGCTCTTCAGAAAATTCTTTACTGCAGAAAGCTTTCTCTGAGACAAGATTCTTTTTCAGCCCCTTCACACCTATTTAAAATTTCAGGACAGTGTCATTGGCGTGTAAAGGTCAAAGGCTGTATAGCAAGTCTCAAAGCATTTGTGCATGCCTCATTAGTTGTAGTGACCTCTAACCGCACTAGGACTCTACTGAGGGTTGTTCCTGGACATCAGAGGAATACTCCATTTTGTTATTTTTTCCTTCTTTTAAATAAATTAAAGTGTAATGCTTCAAATTTCTTCTCCTAATATATTTTCAAAATATGGCTTCAAAACTGGAAACAAATAAATTAAGTTTGCCTTAATTTTTAATTAGCTGAAAGTCATCACTGCAAATTGTGTCTTCCATTACAAAATAAAATAGTCAACTGCCAGGCCTGAAATAATTAAGCAATATATTATAATTAAGCAATTTAATTTTGATGTAATTATGATATATCATACAGCTTTTCTTCTGATTTAACTGACATTCATTGACAGAATGCTATAACATAAAACAGTACTAATGTTTACAGCTGATGGCTCTGCGTGTTTCGCTTCATAGTATTTGGCATCCATCAGAGCATGTGGAAAAAGTCTTCTAGTCTGGAATAACTGACACATTATTTCTTACTACATATATTACGCACTACATGTTTTTCCTGACTGTTACTTTGGGAGGTGAGTGAGGAAATCTTTGCAGACATCGGACTTGAGCCAAAGTTCATGGATGTTAACTGGAAACTTTCCATCTACTTTGATCTGCTTTAGATCGTGAACTGCTCTCATATTGTTACAGGCAAACAGATAAGACTGAATGCTTATGAAATATTTACGGAGCTGTATCATATACATATTCTGTGTCAACATCAACATGATTTTATATTAGACTAGAGACTGTGAGGACAAAGGCAGAAGTGATGGGCAGGTAGGGAATACTGCTTCATTCAGTGCTGCATCAATAAAATTACTGCAAAATATCCACCAAATTGCTTCTTCAGAACAAGATGAACTCCCTATTTAGTTAAAATCTTTTTCATCAGATGCCAGTATTGGAGAATGCCATCTATTCCAGACTATTTGTGTGCAAACCCCTGTTTAATGACAAGAATGATGAGGGTGATCTGTGCCTGCAGGTCTTTAAGACTGTGGGCTTGTTGAAGTAAAGCTGAAGGACGAAAAGCCAATCCTCATCTTCATTTAGTGATTTTAGCACTCTCAGCAACACCCATGAAAACAGTCATGTAAGGCAGGAGAGCTCACAATTCATCATATTGCAGGCAATCAGATGCTCTTATGCCCCTTTAATTTTCATGTATTGCCTTTTTTTTCCTGTGGAGATGTTTAAATTTATCATCAAAAGGTCAAAGGCCAAATGTCTTTTGAGGCTGAGAGCAATTGTATACTCAGAGCAATAATGAATGTCTGTTATCTCTCAAACCCTTTCTCCCTCTGGTTTTCTGAAGAAACAGAGAATGATTATTCAGATCAGTGATATTTTGGATGCAGCAGAAAATCAGAACAATGTGTTCAAAACCAGTATAAACGTTTCCGCCAAACTTCTTGTGATATTGAAATTGCTTTGTGCATCTCATCTCACCTTTGCCCCACCGGCTCAAAATTGTTTGCTTTGTAAGGTACACTCAAGTAAAGGCTTTGCAAAATGCCTGTTAAACAACATGAAATTAAAAATATGCTGATATGGGATTATGTTTGTGACAGCCTCTCAGATATTTCAATATGTCTGCACTTAGGTACCCTACAGATGTTGTAGCTTCATGAATACACCAATGAGACATCTGAATAATTTAAGAGAATATTGTCAGTAGCAAATGTCACACGAAATAACTGGAAGGAAAATTGCCTTCAAAAAGTGAAGATAAAAATGGATGCAAATCAATTTCTGTTTAATATACAACTTGCTTAAATAGGAAACAATAGGTTATTACTTTGACAGGAAATCTTGAAGTGTTTTTATTGTATCCTTATCACTTAATTTATTTTATATAGGAACATTGGCTATGATCCACACCTCTGTAACTCTCAAAGAAAAATAATTCTGTAAATACACTGTGAAATTTGCACATAGGGAGCAGTTACTACCTAGTTTTCTTATACCTTCAAAACTGAAGAGCAAAACATAAATCTACATGAAAGTTTTACAGGAATTTTGAGGTTTCAATTTCAGCAGTTCAAAATGCAACACCATTGGTGAAGAACTCTAAGCAGTAAAATTATCTGGCTGAAATTAACCCTGCAAAAGACTTTTCTCTCTTGTCTAATAAATATTTTATGAAGAACGTGAAGTAATATGCTGATGCAGTTGTATTTACCCAGTAAGCATGAGCACCAAGTGATATTCTGCCTATTTAGTCTTTTATTGGTGGGAGATCCAATTCAGTGATTTAAACATTATCTTTTGGGTTTTTTGTTGTGTTTTGTTTTTTTTTTTTTATTATTCCAACAGCTTACCCAGGGGTTAAAATGGTGAGTGAAAGTCATCATGAGGCCCTGGCAGCACCACCAGCTACCACAGCAGCAGCAGCCCCTCCAAGTAATGTCACCGAGCCAGCCAGTCCCGGAGGAGGAGGAGTAGGAGGAGGAGGAGGAAAAGAAGATGCATTTTCGAAGTTAAAAGAGAAGTTCATGAATGAACTGAACAAAATTCCACGTAAGTAAAACTTGATTGATCAAAAAGCTTCTGTTGGCAGATTAGATTTAACTTGACATTTTCTTCTTTGTCATTTATTTAGACAGCATACTAAATGTTTTCTAGTCAAAACTAGAAAAATCAGAAGATAAATCTGGTTTAGTAAGCTCCTCATAATTAATTGGAGTAGGGAAAATAGGGTAAAACTGGTATGTAATTTGAGTCTATTCTTGGTATGTCTGATTGTTTTGGTAATTTTTACTGATGAATTATTGCTGAATCAAAAAAACTGGAATGTCAGAACTTCACAGTGGTCAGAGGACCACTAAACAAAGTATTTCCTAACAGTAACACTTAGGGTGTCATGTTTTTGACAAATGTGTGAGAGCATATTGTCTTAAAGCAAAATTTGGCCAGAACTCATAAATATTAAGAAAAAAAGGAAACAGTGTATCTTTAGGGATTAGAAAATGTAGAAAAAGCAGGAGAATGGCTTTTTAATAAGGAAATAGTTCAAATACATTAATAATGTGTGAAGATAGCCATGCTTTTCCCACTCAGTAATTCTGTTAGATCAGCCATTGAACGTTGTTTGCACGAGTTTCTGTACCTATGCAGAATACTTTAAAAGTACCATTGTATATTTCTGTGTAGTCAGTAGGTTTAAAGTCAGCAGTGTTCTTTTGGTCTGTGCTAAAAAGTATTGATTCAAATCTGAGGCCTCAACTTGTTCACATTGGTCAAAAAAAAATCAGCATTAGCTTTTTTCTGTTGTTTATGATACTACTAGAGTTCTTGAACCTGTTTGGTATGTTTTAGTATGCTATACACTGGTATTAAATATACAACTAATTCAATGTTGTCGATGTTGTCTCATATAATAAAGAAAAAAGCTGTTTTGTTGCTAACAGAAGAGTTACCTAATGATACAAGCATATAATTTTAGCACTTTTGTAGACATGAATGTGAAGGCTCTGTGTTTATGTGTGTTTTAACAGCAGGCGTTAGAGAGAGACATTCAATCTTTAATAATTTTTACTTCAGAGGAATAAGTAAATGTAAAGTATTTTCAGGGAAATATTTTAGCACATGTAAGAGTTTTAATTTTTACAAGGTTATCATATGTGTAAAGAAATGTTGTGTGACTGATGAAGACATAACAAGTTAGAATATTAATCAATTTTTAATCTCTGAAATGAATCTAGGCAATCTAGAATCTGCGTTCTTTGCAAAATTGATAGCAAACAGCCTTGCTCTTTCACTCAAAATTTTCACTTGCAAGAACAGAGGTGTTAAAGTGGTAAGAAGTCCCTATGTCATTAGTTTGGTAATCTGCACAGTACAGTGCAGACCATACTGAAATGAAATTGCCTGATGATATCATGGGAAAAACAAAACTACAAGAAGAAAATAGAAGAGGAAAAAAGAATATAGATTGAGGGAGAAATGGTCAACATTTGAAACATTTCTCTCTAAATTTTTATCTCATCATATGATGTAGATGAGGTAGATGTCACTTTTATGTAGATATTCTTTTATTTTTAAACTTTGATTTTAGCATAGCAAAGGCATGGTTCCCAATATGAGAAACTCCGTAATTGGTACATCTAAGAAAAGGTCTGTAGATAGAGGGGAACTTTGAATGCATTGCTGCATACTTTTTAAAACCAACAATGAAAACAAGGGGAAAGTAATAAGTAAATAAAACTTTTCTTTCTTTTTTTTTTCTGTTCATGAAAAAAAAAGAACCTACTATTACATTATGAAAGTATTTACCAAGAATAGTGCACCAGGCCATAAAACAACTCTTACTTATTATGAAATAATAATTATAGTATCTATAAAATATGGTACTTTATGCTGATAATGAGACCAGAACATATTGTCCCTGTTTTCTGGACTCTTATCCAAGATCATGCAGTAATTTTGTGGTGGAGTGGAGAAATGAACCTGGGTTAGTCACAAACATCATGCCAATTGTCTGCTCTCCTTCTAGAGCCTGGAGATGTGATTTAATCTTGCCAGCATCTCCATCAAATACTGGGGCTGTTCAACATGACATTCTGCTGTGTATATTTTTTTAATTTTGTCATTTCAAGAAGAAAGTTGAATGTTCATTGTACTACAAAGGGGCAAAGGGCTTGGGTGTAGGTTTCTTTTAAATATTTAAACATGAAATAGTACCATTGACATATTGGAGCATTTTATATCCCAAATAACTTTAGTTTTCCCCATTTTCCCCAATAACAAATCCTACATGAATGGACTGTAATTGTCAAGTCTATATGTGTTTCTTATTTATAAACTAACACAAACAGATCACCAAATAAGTTTAAGTAGGCTATCTCCAAAATACTGAGTGGTGGAGGGGAGAGGAGACCTCATTTTCCTATTGGAAGATTGTAGCATTTCCTTACTATTTGTTTGGTTTCTGTCAGTAGGAAGTTGTCAGCAAGGTGCTGTTAGCCTATTTAAAAGCTGAGGATTTAATTGTGGTAGAAAAGTTGTCATACCTTTCCTCTTACAGCTGGTCACAAAATTTTCCAGAATCTCTCTTAAAACAGCAGAATGTAAATTTCTTCTAACTGAATCATTTTTGTAGTGCCTTTTTGAGGATTCCTTGCTGTGTAAAAGATAATAAAGATGGTGAACAGGCCCCATTGGGACAGCACAGATACTTGCGTCTAAGAATGCTTCCAAGACCGTGAACCAGATTTTTCCTCTGGTACATTCAAACTGAAGACCTGACCCCAAGTCTTACACATGACAGAGGAATGCCATAGTCAGCAAGTTGTCTAATCTTTGCAGATCAGTTGCAAGCCTGTTTTCTAGCTCCTGTACTTTCTCATTTAAAACTTCGAAAGGTCTTGTGTTCATCCCCACATGAAAGGGAAGGCTTTGAAAGCTCAGTAGTTATTGTGAGAGTTGTTGTGGGTTTTTTTTCAGTGCTCTGTTGTCTATGTGCAAGAGAGAAATAATTAAATGTTTTAGTTGCCTCTGCCTAAGATGTCTGTAGATGGAAAATAAGCCATCGTGATTTAATTGATAGGATTGAATGTACCCATACCATGAAAAAGCTCACCTGCAATCAATTTGGTTTGAGTACTAAAAAAGCTGAGCTGTAGTAGAGGCTAATTTATATATATCCTCCACTTTCTGTTTTTTTTATAGAAATTACATAATATCAGTCATGCTTATATAAAAATATCAAATAGTGGAATACATGATGACAAAAATAAAGTTACAGCAAACTATGCCCAGCTGAACAAATACTGTTCCTTCCATGTGGTTTATAATAGAACAGTCATCTTTTAAAATTCTAGATTTTGTAGAACACATAGAAATCACAAGTTAAATAGTCTAGACATACTTAACTAACTAAAAATATCAGGATTCTCATGAAGGTTTCACTTTGAAAAACTACAAGATAGGGTCTGTACAATTTAAATTGTATTGATGTTTCCTCCTGTAATATATGCACCTGAAAAGTCTTATTTTAAGACTTATTTTAAGTCTTATCTTAAGTTCAAAAATGTATGAACTTAATAGAATGAGGAAGTAAATTTCCAAGAAGAAGAGAGGTCTCATTTGTGTTAGTGTACATTTATTTCAAGAGCAGTGATGCAGTATGTACACTCAGATAAAATTTTGATAGATAGAAGCAGAAATTCTGGTTTTTTTCATTGTTTTGTATCTCTTTCAAGTAGAATAGACTCCCCATTTTGTGGCAACCTTCCAGAAGCACACAAATCATTCAGAATGGCAATATCCTAACATATATTTAACTCTGGATAAAGCAGGTGGGATCGTTTTATGACAATGAGTCATACAATTAAAGTGCAAGAATCCTGTAAGGTTACTGAGGCATAACTGAAGATTTTTTTTCTCCTTATGTAAATCCCTACATTTTGGTTGTGAGTGGCTGATTTGCATAATCACAGTACAGTCTTTTTTCCATAAATGCACTGTGTATGAAAGTCGCTATATTTTAATTGGTTCTTATACTTCCTATCCCAATTTATCTTTAATCTGCAGAATTTTTAAGCTGTTTACCAGGAGGAAAAAAGACACTATCTCTGCTTTTACACTTTGCATTTTAAATGTAGTAATTCTAAAACCTGAAGAAGGGGGTAAAAAAAAGCAGATAAAATGGCATTTACGCTTCTGAAAACAAAATCGCATTCAAAGACTTTATAAGATATATTGATACGTTCCTTCCTCCCTTTCACTGCTCTTCTATCTGGGCCTTTGTCTACAGGCTAGGAAAATATCTGCCATACATTTACAGTAAGCAATTTCTAGCAAGACTATGGGATTGCAAGACAGCAACAGCTTTTGGGCAGAGGCTTTAAATATCAAGATACTGATACTAACTATACAAACATAAAATCTAACATCAATCAGCATTAGTTTACTTAATAAACATCTTTGTAAAAGCAAAGTGATCTTGACGTGTTTCCTGAGAACACATTCCTGTATGAGCAGAGAACCTTGTTTTGCCAGCAAGGTAAATAAACCAGCAAAAATCCAATAAAACCCCAGCATACATCTGACTTTATAGTGATGCTCTGTTAATGCTTCTCATATGATCTTGAATAGCTGTAATACTGAATGCATTGGATGCAGGATACTGTAATTGTCTCTTTAATAGGAAGTTATTGCATATTTCTAATGCTCTTTAGTGTCTTACATTGTAATTGGATAAAAAGTTACATTTCCACACCAGCCTTATTCTGAAATGTTTGGCTGGCTTGCAGCTCCATTTGGCCTCAGTAGCCGGTGGTCAAAACCCCCAAATTTGATTCATTGTGTACAACTGGCTGATAATCCCCCAAACCAGGAGCTCAAAACTGTGTGATTATTCAGGCTTACACCTGATGTTCTGTGCAGACTTGTTTCACATTCTGTTTGCAGATATTCACAGAAAGGTTTATTTACATCTCCTTGGCTTAGTGAATAACTGTCAAAACAAAATGGGACTGGAGGCTATAGAGAAAACTGTAATAAAAAATGTAAAAATAACTGTAAGACTGAAGTCTCAGTTAATTCTAAATAATAGCTGAGTAAGCTGAACTTGTAGATATGTCTGAGTAGAATGGGCCAATAAAATAAATCTAGATTTATATGTTCAGCCATTTAATTTAAAGTTTCAGCCTTCAGCAGTCATCCTAAACAGACCACATCATTTCTTTCTCCCTGCTGGTCCTTCTACCTTTCTCGATTGACTAGCTGAGGTTGTATTAAGAATTCTTATTACCCTCTATAAATGGCAATAAAGTTGATTTCTTAGTTTTTCATTCGTATTTGGCATCAAGATTAGCAGCATCATATTACTGAGTTTTGTCTGTTATTAGAAAATTGAGGATTTTGTACATGGGATCTTTTTGAAACTTAATTTTTATGGAGCTGCAAGCTTGATCATTTGCAGAAAATAAATTCAGGCTGTTCATTTCACTGCTTCTTCTGATGGTACTCTCCTGGAGTACAAGTGTCACTTGTTCTAAGTTCATAAAAAAGAAGCAAAATGCTTATAATAGAATTATTTCAGATTTCAAAACTAGATTAATAGAGAAATACAAGTACCATAAAATCACAATAGAATTCTCAGCAGTAGCTATTATTTATAATTCCATGGCAAATACCAGTGTATGTCATTGCCTAAGATCTTCTTAGGTTAGCCAGGAAAAGATTGAGTCTTTGTTTCAGAGACCTTCCTGTCTAAATACAAGGCTGCTTGCCTGCAGAAAATGAAGAGTATGTATATATATGTACATACATATAGATAGATATTTCCACACATATATCTGTCCATACAATAAGGAGTGATCTCAGCTTAGGAGCGGTCTGACATTAGCAAACTTTATTAGGTATCCTGTCAAAGAGGACTTGTAAAGAGAGATTTAGAGTAGAATAAAGAAAAACATTTTTTGATGTTTAGAAAAGTCTAAAGTACAGCACTGAAAGAAGCAGGAAAGCATAAATTCAAGCCTGCTTGTTTCCCTTCCTGTCATCAAATCCTGGACAGTTGCTTATGCCAAGCAAATACACACAACTTTTCACTGGGAAAGAAACAGGGGAAATTAGAAATTAAAGATTTATTTTGGAATACAGAATACGTACAAGAAAGAGCTATTACAGTACAATAGTAGAGGGGGGGAAATATTATTTCTAAATGCAGCAATTTAAGTGCAAATCTCAGATTACTTTGTTTTGTCCCTGAACCCTCCAGTCCCAGAGCTCAGTGATTGCATGAGAACTTCAGAATTTATTTTTTTTTAATCTTAAGTAAAAGTTTCTAGATCACCTGCTGGTGGGGAAAATCTTTAAAATACTGCCCACACACATCAAGAAGACACTAAAATTGTGAGGCAAATTAAAACAACTCAACTCTGTTATTTTATAAACTCATAATGTGAAAATGCCTTCATTATGTTTAGGGGTCCAGCATATTTTGAATGCTTGAAATCAGAAGTTCTGAAAATACAGCTTTTAAATCCAAAGTATCTAAGTAGATTCTGAGGGGTGGAAGAATGGAAGTGAAAAAATCATGAAGCAGGACATGGATGAAAATCCTTGTCTGAAGGAAGAGCACGTGGTCTGACATCCTGATGAATTACACTCTGTTGATATTTTAGTGATTGATTCTGTAATGAAGAAAAGTTTTACAGTCTGTGAGTTATTTTCATGTGCCTTCTGATAGGATCCCCTTAAAATGTCCTGTACTTCAGCTGTTGAATCCATGACAGCTGCCAGTTTGATCCTCATACAGGATTGAGCTAGGAACCTCAGGCTGTTAAAGGCATGAGCTGCTCTAGCATGTCCCAAAAGTGTTGCTGCAGACCATAGCTTGATCCAGCACCAGGAAGCACACATGCTCTGCAGGAGGTTACACATCCCCTCTGATCAAAGCAAGCTCAACCCACACAGCTTAAGTTTGGAATACTAAGGAATACTAAGTAAGTTTGCAGATGATACTAAATTGGGAGGAGCTGTTGACTCCCTCGAGGGCAGGCAGGCCCTACAGAGAGACCTCGACAAATTATAGAGATGGGCAATCTCCAGCCACATGAAGTTTAACAAGGGCAAATGCTGGATTCTGCACCTGGGATGGGGCAACCCTGGTGGTATGGACAGACTTAGGGAATGTGTGGCTGGAGAGCAGCGCGGTGGAAAGGGACCAGATCCTGGTTGATGGCAAACTGAATATGAGCCAACAGTGTGCCCTGGCAGCCAGTAGCGCCAACCAGGTCCTGGGGTGCATCAAGCACAGCCTTGCCAGCCAGTCGAGGGAGGTCATTGTCCTGCTCTACTCTGCAATGGTGAGGCCTCACCTGTACTGTGTGCAGTTTTGGGCACCACATTATAAAAAAGAGAGCATCCAAAGGAAGGCCACAAGGATGATGAAGGGTCTGTAAGGGATGTCTTATGAGGAGCAGCTGAGGTCACTTGGATTCTTAAGCTTGGAGAAGAGAAGACTGAGGAGACACGTCATTGCTGTCTACGGCTTCCTCATGAGGGGAAGAGAAGGGACAGGTACCGATCCTGTGACCAATGACAGGACTCGGGGAAACAGCAGGAAGCTGAATCAGGGGAGGTTTAGGTCAGATATCAGGAAAGGGTTTTTCACCCAGAGGGTGGTCGAGCACTGGAACAGGCTCCCCAGGACAGTGGTCACAGCCTCAAGCCTGACTGAGTTCAAGAAGCGTTTGGACAATGCTCTCAGGCACATGGTGTGACTTTTGACTGCCGTACACAGGGACAGGAGTTGGACTCAATGATCCTGATGGGTCCCTTTCAACTCAGAACATTCTACGATTCTATGATTCTATGACAGCTGACACGCTTGGGATTCAAAGAGGATCCTATTCCTACTCTGGCCATTGTCTTGGCTCTTTGGACAAGCAGAGAAGGAAAGGAGAAATCAGAAGAACATAGTTCTAGAGCATGAACTGGAGTACCAGCCGCAGCACCCTCCATCTCCAACACTGGGGATGCCTGTTGCACGTTGAACCCATCTCATCTTCCACAGCACCTCGAGAATGCACTGTCCCGTCAGAAAGGAAATATTGTCTCTTAGCCAGAAGCACACTGGGAGTGTAACGTCACTGTTAAAGAGAATTATACATTATTGATTATATGTGTCTGAAACATCATTTTCAGAAACAGCAGTTGGTTTTGAGTTGTATAATCTGGAAGAAGGGCAAGGAGAAACAAGTTCTCTTGTAAAATACATGATGCTTAGAACATTTCAGCAAAATAAAACAAAAAACCCCATTCACATTAACTTTTACAGCTATGAGGATAAAATTCATCTATAGCAGAAACAGGAGTGAGCATCTACCTTTGGTTTGGTGACAAGGTTTTAACAAGGGACACCAGAGTACCCCCAAGGGCCTCCTCTAGCACATCACTGTGATTATTATTTTATATGTTAGAACAACTCTGGTAGGTATTTTATTGCACTATAGATATGTCAAGTTGTGCCAGCATCTTATAAATTGAGCAGAGAATTCAATTTACAAGCAGAAAACTGAACATGGTTTCTGGCTTCCTTTCAGTGCTGGGAATGTGTCTTAAAATTTCATTACTCTGTGTAAGGGAAAGTGCACTAAAATTATGTTTACATGCATAAAATAAACACAATCTTTGCTAGTCTTTTTCAAACTTACCTGCAGATGAAGTGTCTACAGAAATTACCCATTATCAGTTATAATTCAGTTTGTAATCTTGCTCTGAAAATGCTCGGTGAAGAGAGTTCATGGAACACTTGTTCTGAACTTAAAATTGAGAATACATTTAAAGATTGATTGTCAGCATTGTATTGCATAAAAGAAAAAAAGCAATTGGGACTATGGTTAATAGATTTGCTTATAAAAGTATGGTATAAGTGGGCAATGAAAATACAGGAATTACTGTTAAGATTGATATTCCATCCTCAGCTACTTGTGCCTAGACCCTGTGGCAAGCTAGAAGATATTCTTTTGCATTTTTATAAGAACCAAGAGTAGATAATCAAGCCTCTGTTATTCTGAAGTACTATTGTAAATTGGCACAGATGAGGAATAGAATGTCATTCTTTGTTGTTATTGTTAACTATTCTACTTAGAACTGGGTGAGTTTGCTGCTGAGAATTATCCAAACTAAAGTCTTCCCTGTAGGTCCATAGCATCCTTTCTTGTGTTCCTTTTGTCTTTTTAGTCTTGGCTGTATTTCAAGTGAGATCTTGAACAGGTCTAGATCTGAAAATCTCTGCTTCTTCAAGAACACGCAGGCAGTTTGCAAGAGCTGTGGAGGTGGCCTCAGATCTTCAGAAGGATCTTGGTATAGATAGACTTTGCTCTGACTCCACAGAAGGAAGCCGTGCTGCTGAACTTGAATGGCTGCCTCACTAAGGCTGAGTTCCAGCTGGCAGCTGAGCAAACCATCTGCCTACTCCTGTGCAGGTTTCTGAATCTGAATCTTATCTTAATTATCAACTTCAGCAAGAGCTCCCTAATTTGCTTACAGCCCCTTTATCATCTGGGGGCATGTTTCAGTACTGTAGCTGGCACTGTTTCCCTATTGCAGGAAAAGCCACCAAAATGAAAGATGAACTCTGTCCTCTCAGATGTGAAAAGCATTTCAACCCACGTCTAAAAAGAAGCTCCACAAATGTGCAGGTTTTCTACACTTAGCTTTTAGGAACCAGGCTCTGGGAGTCAAATTCGCAAATCTGAGTTAAATGCCTTGGTTCTCTTCAGAACAATGCAGAAACAGGAGGCCCAGGTTTATCCAGAAGGAAAAACTGGAGGGAAATGTGTCTGAAATGATACTGGGTACTGGTCTCACAGACTTTGATATCTAGGAAGAGACCTTGGTTAGGCCGCTATAACAGACAGATTCACAGCATGAAAGCACTTTACCTGGACATAGAGACCTGATTTCTCTCACTTTGAGAGTGATTGGTTCACTCTCTGCTGTCAATATACAGTCTGATGAAGAGGAACGGAACTCACTGGACCAGAGACCTGGCTGAAGGACAGCATATGTGTTTTGCTGTGAAATGCTGTTGGACAAAATAAGCAAGTAACACTGGGTATTTAGGGCTTATTTACTCTTAAACAAATGTCCCACACTAGGCTACAGAGTCTGACCCCATGAATCCCACATTTCTTTCCTAGCTGTTCCTGCAGGAAAGGCAGAGCCAAGTTAGTTTTGCAGCTTGATCCATTGATTACCTTTAGTCTCAGGAAGACCAGGAACTCAGGTATTTTAGGCTGCAACCTGGATGATATCGCTCAACCTCTGCTGGAAGGTCCCATGTTGTCAGTTTGAAGCAGCCACACAAACCATTTATTTGACACAGTGGAGTAGGGGCAGGAGTTCCTTGAAGTGGAAGGGAGAAAATGTACCTTAAAGCTAGTGAGCTGCCAATAGGATTGAAAGTAATTTCCATATGAGAAGCTTTCTCCTCCTAGAGCTGTGTCAGGACCATCCCCCATATGGCTGTACCCAAACAGGGAGAAAACCTCCAGGACTAGGACAGGCATCAGATTCTTTTTTTACTGGAAACAATTTATAGAGAGGCAATATATTCTTCACATAGTCAACAATTTCGCTAATAATTTCTATACCTTTCTTACAGATACTTTTATGGTCCTTCCTTACCAGAGTTCAGTTAATTTTCTATTTTCCTTCTATGTTATTTCATTTACGTATTTTTTACCTCTTTTCTCCTAGCCAAAGCTCACATGAAAAAAATGACATAAGCAATATACTTGCTAACCCAACATTCAGACCTTTCTCTTCTTTAAGTTTCAAACCTCACTTCTCCAAAGCCAGCTATTTTATCATGTTTTCTAAGACCTCAGTACCTAAACACATGCTCTAAGCTGGAATATAGCATTGCAGGTCTCAGCCCCAGAGTCAGTTCTTTGTTTGTAATATGCCATGGTTGCAGATTTATTTGCATCATGGGCAAGGAAAGGAGGGCAGAGGAAGATAAGGCAAGCTTACTATTCATAAATTTCAGTCTAGCATAACATTTTAGATTACAACTCAGTAATGGTAATCACTTTATAGAAAACTGTTCCAGAATACCAATTTCTAAACTCTCTTGCCTCATGAAATGTTTATTGGTGAGTTTTAAGTCCTAGGACAGCAAGGTGGCCAAGATGACAGAAAATAGCATGGGGGGTGGAGACGACCAGTGGAGAAACCAGAAAGCTTAATGTTACCTGAACTCAGGGCATAACATTAATGATGAAAACATAGCATTTGAAAATATGTCAGAATTGACTTGACTATTCTGAAACAACCATGCATTTATTTAACAGTGATTGTATGGTCCAAAATAGGTACGTAGGAAGAGACAAAATGGAAGAGGGAAACTTAAAAAAATCTTTTTTCTATTCAGTTAATGCATTAACTGAAGTGTTTAAGCTGTGCAACATCATTGATTTGCAACAGCTCATTTTTGTTAGAAGCCTACTGACATCTGGGCTTTGATTCTGCAGTGTCCATGGATCTGTCCAACATCACTACTACTTCTCACTGACACCTAGAATAAGAAAACTAACTGTAATTTTATAATGTAAATAACAAGAAGCATTTTTATTCTATTGAACTGAATATTTATCCTGGAAATTCCTGGTAGAAGAGCAACAGAAAACATATGCTCTTTAAAAACAAACAACCAATACCCTAAATTGCGTCCACATTAGGTAAAATAATTTGTGATACCAGATCCCTGATAACATAGCAACACTAGCTGAAACCTGCAGTGCAGGATGAATGCAAATTGGTGAAGAAGTTTTTTCTTGTTTTCAAGTCTTTTTCTTGACTGACCTACATCACTCCTCTAAATAACATGAAAGGCAACAGAAGTACATTCTTATTTGATATAGCTATGCAAGTATAACCTGAGTATACAGGCTGAGTTCAGGTACTGAAATGATACACGGCACATTTTAGAATTTAAAAAGGTTTAATCCAGTAAAGTATTTAAGTGTGTACTAAAATTTAAGCTCCTGAACAGTGCATCGAATTAAATTTGTTACACACGTGGTTTGGAGGATCAAGACTGTAAACACATTTCTAATACGTGCTGCAGTTTACCTGATGAACTGTTACATTAATTAATATTTTAATGTAAGTTAGTTTTAGATATGATTATTTTAAAAGTTTGTACAAGTAAGGTAGAGATATGCCACACACATATACTGGTAGTAACAGATTTCTTTTAAGACCTTCATAAATATCAGTCTAACTTTTTAACTTTCCATTTCATTTTAGTAGGCTGCTTGCTGAGAGTTGTATGCGCTTTTGTCACATGGCTTATTATCACAACACACATTTGCACGGTTGTTGTCAAAAAAAGATGACATTTAGGGCAGTTGTTTAGTTTGAAAGATCAGGAGAGTGCTATTTTGAGGTCATTTGGGGAGGGAAGCACACTGAAATTTTCAAGTGGAAACTATTGGAAGAATGTAATTACCTCGCTTGGGATTTGGGCCAAACTTGCAAACATCCAATTTCCACAGAAGTGATTGGGGTTCTTTCCATTTAGTTTAATGAGAGTTGGATAGGGCTGTAAGGCATTACAATCCTTTTGGGAAAATCCCAGGGGATCTTTCATCACCACAAAAGCTGAGGACATTGGTTTTATGCTTCCTCCGAAGTACAGCAGCCCTTGCATCAGCATGTCTCCACCACTGTTCATCAGCATTACTGTCTCAGAGGGAAGCAGGCCACCACAGTGCCACTTTCTATGCCTGAGAGGGATCCAGGATAATGACAGATGATGTTGTTTAGCTTTCTTCTGGGTTTAGGTCATCCATGAACTTTAGTGAATTGTTCAGCTGCTTGGTGAATGTATTGAAGTGCCGTGGCAAT
This sequence comes from Aegotheles bennettii, assembly GCA_013398125.1. Lineage (NCBI taxonomy): Eukaryota > Metazoa > Chordata > Aves > Caprimulgiformes > Aegothelidae > Aegotheles > Aegotheles bennettii. The sequence continues at coordinate 224,124 of VZRW01001987.1, read as the reverse complement.
GAGCAAGGAGCAGATGTGATGCCTTGCCAATTCCTCCCTCCTTTCAGCTTCGGCACCAAGAAGCACCTGAAAGTCAAGATCAGACTATCACAAGGTTCAAGACTCTTTCAGTGGCTGGACCCCAGCAGTACTTTAATTCTTGTGGACAAAATTATAGGATTGCCTCCAATGCTATTGATAGTTCTCTGTTTGAACAGACTTCTTTAATATTTCCCCTGGTATCAGGGAATTATAAAGTGCTAGGAACATACAATGTATCAGTCACGTATGCTAAAATAGATCACTTTTTACAGATTAACAAGTGCTGTAATGTCTCTCTGTTTCAAAGTTGTTTTTTTATTGCTTTGGTTTGGTTTTTGTAAGAGGCAAAGACAAGCTATAATACTCATGTCAATATAGGACTAAAATAAATTATGTCCATGCTTATAGTTGCAAGTGAATGTACTTACTGACCAGTTCCCAAACTTAATAAAGCTATACCCAAATTTTGAGAACATTGAATTACAGCAGTTTGTTAGTCATTCAGCATTGTCAGAATGAGGCTTGGGAATCATTAGGAGACTGAAGTGTCAGAGAGGATTCTTGATGTAGCAAAGCAATGCTGATATTCCCTGCTTTCCCACAATATTTTATGGGGCAAAGAAAATAAAGGAGTTTTGCATCAGGAATGTGTTTGTACTGACATTTAGGGAGTGGAAAATTGAGAGCTGTAAAATATCAGTGTTCTTGTCCTGATGCTAAGTAAACTTAAAATTGCCTTATCCAAGATAAAAAAAAAATCAGTGTTTCTTTCTCCAAGAAGTTGCAGCTTTTGCTTCCACCAGACGAGATGTATGGCTTGCAAGCATTAGAGGTCACATCTATAATGTGAAAGTAAATGATAACCAATTTGTGACTTACAACTCCAGTTCTTCTCACCATCTTTCATCTACTGCCTCTTTTCCTTACTTTCTCCTGGTTCCCTCATCACCTTCTCCTCTCATTTACACTTTCTGCCTCTCCAGGAAAAAAAAAACAAACAAAAAACCAACCCAGTTTTGCCATGCTAAGACTTTCACAGAGAATACAGTTACAGAAGGAAAGTTAAAGCCTTTAAAATTTTTTTGACATATGGCTGAGAGAGGCATAAGACTCCCTGCCAGCACTAGTGTCTGCTTCATTCTCTGGGCTGTTTGGCTGTCATAGGATACTTCTGATGAAAAAGAATAAATCTAAAACAATATATCTCTACTTTTCCCTCTACTTCACACAAAGCTTGCTAAGGAGTGAAGAGCATTCAGCTAACATTTTAGAAAAGCCAACTGAATACTGATGTTTGTTTTTCAGTAACCTCAAGACTGATGTGCTGTAAAATGTACAATTTTTTCTTGTCACAGTGGTGGAAGTCATGAGGGTAGAACTAGCTGGTTTTTTGCTTAAGACTAACAGGGCTCCTGTCAGTCATTTTTTACCCCATGAATATGTTGAACATTCCTGCACTGAACCATGAACTGGAAACTTCATATCCCTGCTCAAGTGTTTTCTAACTGCTACTAACTATGCTACTAGTCGGACAAGAAATGTTTTTGAAAGGAGAGTCAGAAAAGTGTGTTGCGTACAACCCTGTGATGTCAATGGCAGTCAGCAAAATTGTGTGTGACCTCAGATAAGGATCGACAATTGAGAGAAGCCAGGATAAATCGCAGCATTGCCAAGTTTAGAGAGAAGCCAAAGGAAAATTGTTTACAGTGCTGGCTTCCAGAACGTTGTTGCCTGGCATGAGCTGGCTCAACTTGAAGGCATGTGAGGCCAGTTAAATAAGTACTAGCCACTTGCAAGGGGTATGCCTGTCAGAAACTGCTTTCATAAAGGGATAAAAGGGCTATCAATCAAAATATAATCTACATGTTGGCCATAACTTCGACTAGAGAGCTGTTTAATAGGGTTTATTTTGGGATGGTATTTTTAACTCTTTAGTGGTTGAATTCATGGAAGCCACTGCAGAGATATTGGATCTGTAAGCCATTAGGAGTGACGTAAATGGCATTTAGTTTTGCTCCAGGGAAGGATTGCTTCTTTCATCAGGTGTCACCTCTACCACAATGTGCCTCAATAAATGTAACTAGCTTCACTTACTTTAGTGGAGTATCCCGTGACAAAACTGCCAACATAAGTTACTTATGATTTGGGATGAATTGAATACTAGTCACAGCACAAAAATAATACCTTTCAAGCTTACTGTATACTGCAGGTGATGGAGATAAAAACTTTATCCTTGCTGAAGGACTATTCAACTGTAACAAAAAAAATTATTGGCCCATTTTTACCTCTGCCAACTGGACTTCTCATATACTATATTGTTCCTGTACATAGCCATAATTTTGGCTCTGAAGCTCCATTGAAAAGGAGTATTGATGAGGTCTTCCTTTTCCTCAGCTCAAGGACAGGCTCCTCACCACCTAGCGGATCAAAACGGTTGTGACAAGTCTGATTAGAAACACTCAAACTGTCATCTCAAAATAAGCAGAAGTTATCTACTACTTTCTCGAAACCCTTTTTGAGATTTCACCAAATAAATCCTAATTCTGCTGTACTGCAGAGTAATATGCTAGTATCAGTGATCAGAAAGTAGGGCAAATATTTGCAGATTTATTTCTGAGATGATTTGAGGAAATTAATATTATTTTGCTGCATTCCTTGGTTGTTGAAAATATAGCAAAGCCAGCACAGGGTTAAGGTTCAAATTTTATTAAGTGTTTTGCTCACCAACATGGTTGACTTTTAAGTCTAGAAGAAGTTAGAAACTTTGCATCGGATGTCCTGTGTTATTTTTAAAAATAATTTCTATCTTACTATATCGTGTATCTTATCTGTTTTTTACCTTACATAAATTACCATTCGATATTTACGGTGCCTTAAAACTTTGTGCTAATTTAAAGACAATTCATAGGTGGCTGAGTCATGATAAGGCCTTCATACATTATAAAAGCAGTTTGTCATATGACTACTATATATTGAGCGAATATGGGGGAAAAGTGTGATCAGAGTAATACAAGAGTAATAGTAAAGATAATAAATGAAAATACACAAAGAATAAATAAATAATTACTACGTACTAAATTAAATTATACATAATAAAGAGTAGAACAAGTAAATGCAATGTCCTTGCTACAGTGTAACTACAGCCACACGTTTGTATCACATTCTAAAAGCTCCAAATTGCACTGAAATCAAAATATGATGTAAAAACAACATTTATGACAGTTCCCTTTTCATTCCTTAGGAAATGTGTGATACCATGATGATACAACATCAAGAAAATATAGATATGAATAAAATTTTCATCATGTAAAGTTGAATGTTTTTGTTTCAAACTTTTCTTCATGTTACATATTTAGAAGAAAGAAAACAAAATGTGTTGATGTCTCTGTCACCCTAAGGCTTTTTGGTGTAGGGCACAGTACTGTTGACCATCAGTGCACATATTCACAAAGGGGGATATTCGTTCTCCTGCATGGGCCTCTGTTACAGCACATAAACCTCACCTTAATACAGATTTTGGATTATGAAAGGTGCCTTTTGCAAGCTTCTACAGTGGAATGAATTTCCACCAGCATACATAAAAAATACCATTAAAATGACCATTTGATTAGCAAATTCAGACTGACATTTCATTTGAAAATTAGTTATGACTTTCCAAAATATCCCTTTTCTATGACCACCACACTCTTTCCTTGGTTAAAGGAATGCTGCCAAAAACATGCAGTGTTTTTTTCCTGTGTTTTAGTAAGTCCACCGCAAGACATAATCCTACAAACATTTTTCAGCATAGTTTTGCTGAAATTAATGGAACTATTTACAACTGAAAGGACTCAAATTGGAGCTCTACTTGTCTAGAAACATCAGGCAGCAAAGCAAATTACTTTAATGGGAGAATTTTGAGAATTTTCATATATATATTTTTTTTAATAATAGAGCCCTCTATGTACATCTTTTTCATACAGCAGACCCAATTTTCACTATGGGATTTATCTTTCTTCTCTATTGCTCTTTTGCTTGAAGGTTGCCTTTGCATTTTTGGAACTAGTGGAACTGCAGTGGGGCTAAAGAAGGAAAGGGAAATGCTGATAATGTCACCAGTTTTATTTTGTAATAAGGATAGTTACTAAGGCACTATCATAAGAGGAGGAAGAACATGGCTTGCATCTTACTCAGCCTAAACAAGTTTAAACCCATGTATCTCACCCCATATTGAAGAGAGAGAACCTATGGACTATAGGTTAGACTGCATGGAGATTGCATTACTCATCCACTTCCCTGAGGCTGATACAGAAATCCTCTGTGGTAGACCCAGGGACTTGGGAACAGGTTCTGTGGGAGAAGTGGCTTAGCTTCTGGCTTATATGGGTTAAATAGCTCACTGGTTAGGATACTAAGCAAGAACAAAGAAGCTCCAGAGCTCTACTCTCAAGCCAATTTCAATTTTTCATACAGTGAATATTTAATCTAAAACAGTAGGAAGACCCAATTCGTTTGCCTTCTAGGAGGGTGCCATATCTACAGATTAGTTCTTTCATGCTCTCATTTTGTGAATATGCTCTAACACCAAGTGTCGCCTGATGGAGAGAATTTCCCAGGAATATAGAGCCATGCCTGTTCCACAGAGTCAAGGACATATTGGAATTCAACATTTTAGCAGTCTGGATATTACTAAATTCAACATTTTAGCAATCTGACTAGCCTGAAGAGAGGGAGAAACAAGAAAAACAGTGGGATCTGGAGAGCCTCTTTATCCTGTGTGGGTAAAGACTCCTGCCAAGCACTGTACTTTCATATCCTTGGCTTTCCACAAACATAGTTATTTTAAGTTGCAACAGAATCAAGACAGTTCAGACTGTTTTCCTAAGGTGGGGATATGCAGAGTATCTTTGTCTATTGTATCACCTCATGGAAGTATGTTGACATGAACTTTCCAACAAGATTTGTCCTCCTTTGCCCTTCTTTCATCTGAGAATTGCTGGTTTAAACATTTTAAGACAGTTTTCTAACATGAAGTTTCTTACCTGAATTTTTGAGAGGAAAAGAAAAAAGGTAAAACACTGGAATGTATCCTTTAACATTGATCTGGCACCCTGTAGACTGTATGCTGACCAGAGGGTTATACACATTATTGTATTACCTCATGGCCATTTTAGTTCCTGGTGCTAGAATTGTTTATGTCAGAATTTTAATTGAGAGCAATGTTTTCATACTGAATACAATGTCTATGGGATGTTTATTTGCCAGAAAGAAAAAAAAACAACAAAACAAACAAAAAAACCAACAACAAAAAAACCCAAACAAACAAAAAAAACCCCAAACCAAAATGGATTCTGTAATAAGAATATTTTAAAAGGAATCCTCCAACAAGGCAAGGTTTTAATCATGTCTGATTTTGTTGTGGACTACTCATGTCAGTAATGTAACACATCTGCAAAAGTGTTTTTTTGTAGTTGAGTGCTGCCTTAATAAGTGAGGCTGAAGGCTGATTTACAGCTTGATGATTTCTGTTTTCCAACTGTATCTTGCCTAATGAAAGAACATTACCTCTCTCAGTCAGAGTAGCCTCCATTGCTCTTGTAATGTATTTGTGGATACATTATTACTGCTTCTGCTTCTGTGAATGAACAATTCCAAAGCAGCTACAGAGAATTTATTTGCAGATTAGTCACCTGCTTTTGAAGAGGTTCCAAATAAAGTGAAATGTCAGACACATTGGCTCTTGGAAGCTCTTTCGAACTATAAAAGGAATTCTGTGTGTTCTCTGTAGTGCTCAAGCTGCTTTACAGACACACCATATTTAATTAGATTAGTTTTAATTAGACTGCAGATGCAAAGTTGCATCTGTGTATCACTATTAGTCTGTTTTGAGGCACTTGCAGCCAATAACAAACCACTGTCTTTGCATTCATTTAAATGTGTTAACCTGTTGCTTGCTGGAATAATGACTATGGAATAACATACATAACTTAGAGATTAATATATTGTTATTGTCATGTGGCACCATATGCAGAAAGTGAAGTAGCCTAAGAGACAATCATGCAAGGGAAGAAAAAAGGAAATTGCACTGAAGAATTAATTCACTCTTAAATAAATCTTTCTGAGAGTTTCATTTATACATATTTAAATTCCTTCAGAGTAGTGATTTTTCAAGACAATCTTTGCAAGCCTTGGACTTTATTGATTGCTATTCTACCCTTAATGTTTGTTTTCTTTATGATCTTTTCATTTTTATTTCTTCATGCTTCACAGAGTCCATTTTATTTTGCTGCCTCTCCCTTTCTGTTCTGAGCTAAACTCAGTTCTGAGAAAATGGAGTTGTTCATTTGTTAATTGTTCATTACTGGTGATACTACAGGTTTGAAAGAATTGTTGATTAGCTATTGCAAAGTTCTTATTAGGAGAGAGCAGATCTGCTTCTTTAGTTAATGGCAGAGTACTTGCAAGAGGAATTGGCAACGAGGGACAGGATCCTCACTGGACAGAAGTCATCAGGACCATTGCTGTTGATTTCAGCAGAATGAGCCTTTAATTCTGCTTCTAATTCCTGAAGAGATTATTTTTCCTATGCTTAGTTACAACATTCCCTTTTAATTTTCGTTTCTCTATTCTGTCCAAACTTGGGGTTAATCACTTCAATTGTATTTATATAGGGACAGAAGCAAGAACTCTGCTGTGTATTTTTAATTTTAAGACTGATCATTTTTGCAGCCTTTTTGATCAGTAGCAGTGAAATTAATCCAATAAGAAGAATGGAGTTTAATTAAATTATTTTAATAAGTGGGATGCACTTTTGAGCAACAAGGGGATGCAGTGGTTGTTAAGTAGCAATAAGAAAATGTGTCCATGTAGAGCAACTGCTAAGGTTAACAGTAAATACTGGCACAAAGTATTACTAGAGTGGCATTCTTTGTGATCCTGAAAGCAAGTCACAGGCCATCCTCTCCTGGCTTCCCTTCTTTAAAACAAAATTAATATTTTTCTCTGACTATACCATTTAGCAAATCATCATTCAGAAAGCAATCCAAGGATAAAAAGCAATGAACATGATGTGGTGTCAACCAGAGGACTGTATATCCAAGTCCAGTATAGAACTTTTGAGTCAAACCCTGATGACCTTTTACAACAGCAAAGTTGAACAAGAATGTCTAATAATTATTTTCAGAGCCGGGGTAAGTTTCTGTTTCCTATTCTCTTCCCAATGACTAGAAGAAGCCAGTGACATTTCCTCATTGAGTTTTCAATATGCCCTTACAGGAATACTTCACTTAGTGGAGAAAGTCTGGCCTGGATGTACCGGTAGGATCAAATCTGTTCTGAGAGCGCTCAGTGTCAATAGGACACTGGAGAAGAAGGTGGAGGAAAAGGATGCTCATTGTGTGAATGGAGCCTTATACAATTAGATCCCATAAGGGTTGCAAGTGCCTGGAACTTGTCTGGTTTTCATTCAGGCAGCAGAAAGCAAAACTGACACCTACTGTAGATAATCAAAGGTGGACTCTGGTACTGAGAGAGGGGATTTATTTCTCTCTATCATATCCAGGAAAAATGACTGACATAATTTGAGGAAAGCTTGCAGTCTTCATTAAGTATTTCATGGCTGGACTTAAAACTCAGCACAGGTGGGAGTTAAGGGGTTTCAGAACGATGAAAAGCCTCTGAGGCTGTCTGTCCAGCAGCAAGCCAGATGCAGGGGTTTAATATGGAGGATTTTCACCTGAAACCCTTAGCACATGTCTAAGAGCAGCAGACTGGTTCACCTGTCCACTTAAAACTGGGGAATGAAAATTCCCCTTTGAAGGACAGATGCCTACAGCCCTTCTTTTTTGGGGAATGGGGTAGAAGTGGAACAAGACTGGGTCTTCTGTTACTACGCTGATAGCACAACGCACCACTTTTTATGTATTAATATGAAAGTTGGAGTGCTCCTCCAGGAAACTGAGGGACTTCCAGATTTCTTCATCAAGCCAGAAGCTCTACTGTATGACAGCACTTCTAATTCATGCTGAAGTCATGGCATTGTATGTGAAATAATTCAAACTACAGGCCAATATTAGAGGGGAGAACAGATTTCTGGTTCCCATTCTCAACATTGCTGAATTTTAGAATGAGCAACAATTACAAAATAAAATACAGACGTTGATTAAAAGAGCCTTCTTTTTCATGGTTCCTCCTCTGTCCCAAAGCTTGCAGAGTCTTACTTCACCTCTACTTTATGTCAAGTTTTAAAAAAATAAAAGGAGATAAAAGTACTAGATGAGATTTTTAGGGAGAATTGATGTCTTAAGAGACAAAACAGTAGTAGTTTTTGCTGATAGCCAATAAGATTAACAGGTCAAAGAAAGTATCAGGACAGACTGTCTGTATTAATTCACACTGTATGAGAACATTTTGTGCTGTCCTTCAGGATGATATGTGTACTTGCAAAACAGTCCTCTCCAGGCTTCTTTCAGTTCGACATCATCCCCTAAACTAAAACTATCAATTTAGGGTTACAGCTGTAACACACACTCATGGCCTAGCTGAACATAGGCCCTGACTAGAGCTAATGTATATTAACTCACAGAAGGCTGAAGCACAGAATGAGATAAAACATATTCCAGGCATACTAAATACAACTTACAACATTGCTAGGTAGGCAAAGTGAGAAGCACAGCAACAGTGAGGAGTGTGGTACACTTGTACCCTACAGAAGTAAAGATGAAGGATACAAGAAACAATTTGCAGGTAGTACATAGGAGATGTGGGTTAAGGGATCAAATGCAGTCTGCAGCATTTTCATTCCACAGACCTGAAGAGCTATATCTATACATCAACCATATAATTTTGATGTAGATTTCAACATGCTAACATGACATTCCAGACATGCATATGCAAAAGTTGTGTTCTTGATTCCTTCAGCAAGCTGAGTGCTTTTCCAAGAAACACAGCTTCCCTGGGCTTCTAAGGGTAGCTTTTAATGCCTCCTAGGAGCAATTTTAACTTCTTCCAGACTGAACAAGAAGTAGGGAAAACTTGAATGCCTAGCATTTGCACAAAGCATTTTGAAGAGAATTGTGACCTTACCTCAGTGGAAAAAACATTCAACTTTTGTATTTATAGAGGCCAGAAAAAAAACATGGAGTTCTTATCCTAAGAAGGATGGTCTTCCTTCCTAGGGAACATAACTCCACATTGGATTAGATCTGTTAATGAGGTCAAATGATGCTTTTAGGCTGCTAGCTAATGTAAACCAAATCTATTTATCACTTTGGCAGTGGTTCCTGCAACAAAGTTAATGACTATTACAGCATTTATACTTAGCCAATCAGGAATGGTGCTTTTTGTGCAAAAAGGCAGAAGTTAGTAATCAATCATCATCATCCTCATCATAATAGTGCTGCTAAATGAGCTTCTGAAAAAAGAAGAGCAACATGGCTATTAACCTTAACCATACCTTGAAAATAGATTTTTTCCTATAAAGGACACTACTGAAACATGGTTGCAGCCTTGATAGTTTCTTGCAGAATAAAGGAGGTCAAAATCCTAGTCAAGGGCACAACCCATATTTAGATTCTTTGCTTCAGTCCTTTAAAATAAAACTGAACACTTAAAAAGAGAAAGGTCAAAGCCTGCTATTTTTTTAAATACCAGGTGAAAACAACAATTTGTCCAGCAGACTTGAGTTGCATACAGTCAGTAAATAATCTAATTAAATTTCTTTTTATTCTGTGTTAGCAGTAAGTGTCTAATAACATACAGATTCCACAACTTTATTTTTATAATATATTCTGATACACATCTTCATAGTGACATCTGTGTGCTGGCAGAACACACCAGAAGCTGCAAAAGCTGTTGTGCACATTTGTGTCAGTGGTGCTTTCTTGGGAAAGCTGGCTTGGTGAGGAAGGAGTGAGGGGAGTTATCCTGTGTGGTGCTTATTGAGGCAGAAGTGAGGTGTGCCATGGGAATGGGTCTCTTTTCATCCCAGCACTGGGATGAGGCTTGGGATAGCTGGGCTGTTGGTACCTACTCCCTCAAAATTTGCAAAGCTGGTATAAATATCCTGACTAGTACTTCTGCTTAATAGATATGAGGTCATGAAAATGTTTTAGTTTGAATGCCTGGGGCAGGCCTGGGACTATTTAGTCCTTCAGTACACAACCCCAGGCAGTCTGACAGGCTACACCCTGCAGAACAGTTGGCCTAGCTGCCCTGGCCTGCCAGGCATGCATCATATACCAGTGCAGCAGAGCCCACACCGTTATGCCCCCAATCCCATGAACCAGTGTCACCCATATATCATTTTCAAAACACCTGCATCATGGACGGTTTACTCTGCCTCTTCCTGAGCCACCTCTTCCAGGGTGCCACATCAAGGACAGAGATGCCTGCCAGGAATGCTCTCCCATGTACCCCTGCATCAATACACAGTTTGAGATCCCTAGGAAAAATGCTTCTATACAGCTACAATCAGGCTCACTTAGTCCCACTGAGGTGAGCAGAGCCAGCTGGGGGTGGAACAGCACAGCTGCAACTCCTGCACCCTGCTCTGCTGCACTCTACAACTGACACAGGGTATGAGCCCTTGCCTGCGTACAGTGCACCCAATCAGGCATTGCTGGCCATGCACCAAGACCGGGATTACCTAGCAATCCTAGCATCCTGTTGCATCCAGATTTTGAGAGGACACAAAATGTATCTTATGATGATCTCTGTGAACATGCGTATGGCGCATGCTGGTTGCGCCTGCCAACAACCTCACATAAGTATTCTAGGACCATTCTTGGTGTTACAGACATCCTAGAAACAAAAGTGGGATGTTTCAGTCCTGGTGACTAGGGATAGAGAATTCAATCTCATACTGAGAGTTCAGCACGGATGTGTTTGACATACAAAAATTTATGCAAAAATCAGACAAGTCTGTGCGGCCTGAAGAATTACTGAATGTACCAAATTTTTATTTGGGGCATTCCTATTAAAAGCTGTCATCTGGAACATCAGAGCAAGCCATAGTTGAACTCTGGTTTGTCTGGGGCTAACTGCTATTGCCTCAATAATGCCTCAGTGCTCAGGCAGTTCTTTTGGAGGGCACCAGACAAAGAAGAGTCTCTTGATTTTCTGTGTCCTTTGTTTCAGGACCCAGCCTTGTCCATAACCCTGGCCACTGGTGAGATATGGAGGTGTCAGGCTGGCTGGCAGTGTTCCCTTCAAAAAGAGGGCATTTGTGTCCTAGGTAGACAGGAACCTAGGAGGATCTTACTGAGGTGATAGAAGGGCTATTTCTGAAGGGTTGTGGACCAGGGAGTTCTAGGTGATGTGCTTGGCAGAATCGATCTGGTAGTGTACAGGCCTGATGTGTTGTCATAGGCTGGCGGTTGGACAGGGGCACAGTTCTTGTGAGCAGTCAGGTAGACCAAGATGGGCATGTACCCACCACACAGGCTTGGGACCTTACGCTGTAAAGCCTCACAGGTGAGACTGCCTTTTTATTTCATCTGTGTGCAGTGTCTAATCTGGGGAGGCATTTCTTCTGAGTCGATGCCTTTAGGCACTACCCACACACAAATGAATGTCTATTAATAATTATAATATTTAATGAAAGATTCTTGTTCAGAGTTGTATCAGTACATTTAAAATAACAGATAGAAAAATGCAGATATTTAGTTGATTTCACTGAGTATGCACTATTGCCCAGCAAAAGAAATATGCTTTTACAGATACATTCCTGTCAGAAAAAGAAATACAGCTTCTTGTAAGAGCAGTTACTGCCTACATACTGCAATTGACCTAATATACAGTAAAAATTTAAAAACAAAGATTTAATTCTGTCTGGAAGGGGGAGATTATTTTTTGTTTTCCCCTTGATTGTTTTTATAATTGATTTATCACTACTACAGGTATGCAATTATTTTTTTTTTAAGTCATTCTGGACACAGAAGTTATGAAAAAGTTTCCAAACCTATTAGAAATTTGCCTTTCCCACTGCTTACCATACCTAAGTATGCAAATGCTTTCCTGTTGAAGTGATTAGAAAAATGAAAAATACCAACAAAGGCTTTTATGTCTGAAAGTATTAAACAATTTTAGAAATTAACCGTTCCCATGATTCTTAACTGCAGAATACATCTGTTTCTTTAATAGGTGGATGGCAGATGTAATGCATATATATAGTACGTTCTATGCTGTAGGTGAGTCTTCTTAACCTGTCTTTATCTTACCTATTGGAGGGGGAAAAAAGGCTCATCCCAGGCCTTTTCAAGGACTGGATAAAAGCAGATATATGAACCTACTTAGTATTTGTTTGAAGTCAATAATATGGCTGTTTGAAGTCAATAATAACTGGGCTGTGTGATAGAGGTGAAAGGTCAAGTCCTAAGGGAAATGATGTCATACTTTTTACGAACAGAAAGAATTTGGTTATTTACAAGGTAGAAGTACTTTACATTTTTACATTTGTCCTTATTTCACATGAAGAGACAGTAAATTTCACTGAGAATTTAACCAGATTTTTTAATGAGGTCGGAAATGAAAATCCGAACTGGCAACAAAGCTGAGGAACAGCAGGACTGTTTCAATGGGTAGGTTCATCAGTTTGGTATGTATGAGGAGTATGTTTTGTTTACTCTGTGCTACCCCAGACTTCAGTACTTTATCTGTGTGCATAGATTCTGGTTACAATATTGCTGGCTATATAATAAGATGGCAGGAGTCAGGAGATAAAAAAAAAAGGTAGTTTTTAAAGCTTGCAACAAGAAGTGAAAAATTATTATCAAAGTAGCACCTCATGACAAATGAAACTTAAGTCTCTTTGTTTATGCTACAGCTCTGTGGTAATAAACAAAATTAGATTTTAAGGTCCCAAACACTCTGCAAGCCTGGAACATTTTCAGAGCACAGCATGTCATTACGTTCTCCATGGGACAGTAATTACCCTGCTGACAGCAACTGTTCCACACCTGGGTGGGAAGTGCAGTATTTCAGTCTTTCTTTACAGCACCATGACTTTGTATGAAATGGCCATGCAGAATATCTGGAAGCAATCCTCTGACTTGCTGCTTGGGAAGAAACAAAGTGAAAGAGATGCCCTGAGGGCTAGGCGAGGCTCCTGGAGCTGAAATAGCTAAAGTGCCAGTGAGGTGTGTGGGAAAGATTACAGCCTTGAAGGGCCTAGTACTGGGACCTGGAGCACCTCTGCTGCACACTTTGCTCTCGTGTCAAACAGGGCACTCGGCACTAGTGATTTAGTGTGCTAAAGGGATTCCTTCTGATGTGAGTTTGTGTTGACTCTGTAGTACCAGGAGCCACGCAGCATGCAAGTTCCCCAGCATGTCACTTGAGGTGCTTTCTCTGCTGGGACCTGAGGCTGACACTGCACCCCAAGCTGCTGTCTGGTGCACTTGCTTGCAATATGCACGTGGCATCCTCCAGCACTTAGCTCCCTACACTTGCAGGGTGCATGCCTAGGACCTGCAACTGACATGAACCTTGCTGCTGGCAAAGACATAGCAGGGACTTGTGGTCCTGGAAAAATGCTCACAGCAAATGAAGCCCCTGTTGTTTCATATGCACTGCACCAGCCAGTAATGTAGACCAGTGCTCCCATGATGTCTTCTATATGGTGCTAACCAAAGTAATTTTATTCTGCGTGTATCAGTGTCTGTGTCTCAGCAGTTCAGATATTATTACCTACCTCCTTTATAAGACACTTTGTGTTCTACTGATTAGAAGTGCCATTTATGGGCCATTTTTATTAGAGACCTTCTAAAAAGATATTAAATCTCGCTAAGGAATAAAACTGGTTATTACTTTCAGTACTCCAATAGTTGTTAATTCTTTTAACAGCAGCTGTTCTCCTTTAAATCCTAGGCCATCATGTAATAGCATCCTGTGTTAAGTTTGTGTATGTTAACAGATCATTGACTTACAGATACAGGATCTATGAGTTCATCTTGTCAGAAATCACAAATCAGTTCCTTTTTTTTAGAGGACTTTACCCCTGCATAGTATGTTATTAAAAAATGTGCCAAGTTAGCTTGTCCTTCCTTGGCAATGGAGTTTTTACCTGGTTTTGAAGCTTACAGCATTCAACATGTATTATGCGTGATTAATTCTAGTACTCAAGAAATGTGATTCCTATTTTGAAAATTGAAATATAACCCTGGATCTCATATTTGCAGGGCGAACCTTGAAAATGTGACACAAATAACTTTTCCGAGTGTTCAAAAACTTAGAAGGAACATAAAAAAACCCAGTGGTCATTGCATACAGTGAATGAAATCAGCTAAGAAAATCAAATATATATAGGCATAATTGATTTTTTTTCCCATCAATTTCATTACTTTTGTGGCTTATTCTCTTGATTTCTGAGTCCTGGGATTGATATGACTGAAGTGTTTTGTCCCTTTGAAAATTCCAGTTCCAAGTCAGAGGGAGTTGCACAAGGGTTTTCTTTACAGAGCTTTTTTACCTTCAGACTATCAATCCAAGTTTGAAGCGCAATATATTGTATATGTCACAGGAAAAGTGAAATGTGTTTTAACCACAAAATACAGTTGTCTACATGATGGAAAGCAGTCATCTCAGGCTTCTACAGATTTGTTCATCAGCGTTGATTATTAGCCCCATGGGTGGTTTTTTCCCTTCTCAGGAAACTGTTTGGCCTCAGCTGGTGTTGGTACACACAGTTTTTGGAAAGCATTCAAGAAACCTGTCTGGATTCCAGGTCTGGTTGGAGACTTCAGCTTTCTTCATCTTTCCCAGCTGCTCAGTGTGCCCAGTGCTTTCTCTGGCAATTATCTAGAGCCTGAATTAATTTATTTTATTTTAAAAGCTTTATGGCAACAGATATATTGAACTGAAAGGAAACATCAGTCTAAAAATATTATCTACTTGTTTAGAAAGCATCTTCCACCAAAGTCTTTCCTTTCCCTACACTGTTGTCTGTAGTAAGTGACACAGAGGTTTTCCTGGAAAGGGATGGCTGTTCTATTTGTCACACTGGCCAGCATTGTGGTCCTTCAGAAGGGACATGCTGTGCAGCAGGGAGCTGGGCTGCTGGTTCCTCTTCTGGGCTGCTGAGTGCCATGTGGGGGAATATCATTCTTTCATGGAAGGCAATGGAAGAAACAACTGTATTTGCTAGAGGAAGGGGGAGGAAGGGTGGCTGGGATCTGTGAGAGAATACAGAGAACTGGCAGCCCTACAGAAGCACGGTTCTGCTGGGAAGGGCAGCCAGGCTCCAGAGACCAAAGGAAGGGCTTTCCTAAGGAGCCATGTGGCACCAAGGAGGCTGTGCAAATGGCGGTTAAGCAGAAAATGAGCCCAAGAGAGCGGCCCTGACTGGCAGTGCCACAGCCAGCAGAGGAGAGTTCAGTGTTAACTCTCTTTTGCTCATATTCTGTTACAGTTTTATTCAGCGGGCAATGGGCAGGTTAACAAAAGAGCTATTTTCATTTTAGTATTTATACAGATGAAAGCTGACATTTGAGTTTGAAGGCTTTTGCAGTTTCTCTGAGGTGCTTCCTTCAAGAAGGAGACATCTCAGCAACTTCACTTCTCTCTGGTTACCTCACCATCCCATCTCACCTGGAAACTCCCCTCCCTTGTTTTCACCCCCATGTGCCTTGAGAGATGAGGGGCAGAGGAGCTTATGAGAGTGAAAAATTAGGAGCTGGGGGAGAGAGAGGGCAAAACACATTGGAAAGAAGGAGATAACAAAAGAGACAGAAGTAGTTTCTGTTCTGCAGAAAGAAGAGACGCTGTTGGTTAGATGTGTATACCGTGACAGAGAATCTATCATCACATGCTCTAAAAAGTGAATTAATACCAGCAATAATAAACATAAATGACCTGCAAATTCCAACAGTAGGTGTGGACTTTCCTTCAGGTAAATATTTTAATCATTTTACGCATTCCAGCTTGGGACCATACAGTAGGCACATCATATTCTCAAGCAGCCCAAGCAGCTCAGTTAATTTTGTAACCATATCTAGGATTACTGCTAAATTCAATACCAGTTTATTTGCAAAGACTGGAATGCTCAGTCATAAGAAGTTAGCATAATTTTGCATGACAAAGAAGCTATAGGCAGAAGAATACTCAACAAGTGAAGCCCATCTGATCAGTGCATTTTCACAGACTGTTATGCATATGGGGAACTTCTGCTGTAAAAACACACATCTCTTAGTTCATTTAAAGCTTCAGTAACTTCCGTAAACTATTCATAGAGATAGTCTTATGCAACTGCACATGCTCAAAATATGGAGAACGGGGAGGAAGTGTCAGCATGAGAATATTCATTAAGATACTTATTAATGTTTCCTTTTAGTGATGGGTCAGAGGTAAGTGTCATTAACTTGAACCACATAAAAAAATCTGTGGTAAATGTAAGAAAATGAAAATAATATTTTACAAACATGCTATTAAAGCAAGAGATCACACATAAGAGTGTTCGTGATGGAAATGAAGCTGTAGAAGCCTGAAGCCTAGTAATTAAATAATAAGTATATGGAGGTATGTATTTGCAGTTTTTATCTTCCTTTTTTACAAGTCATTTTACCATGTATCAGCATTTCCTTTACTTTGCATTGATCACCTTTGTATTCCTTCTGCTGTGAATAGTGGTATCTATTACCTGGGTTCTTGCTTTCAGTACATTTTCTTTAAGTAACTTCTAATGAAAGTCAAATTGATTCTAAGAACGTAGCCCCCGGGGAGTTTCTATTCAGAAAGTCTGAATATGGCTATATATGAGGTTTGCTTCCTGATTAGAAGCTGTAAGTGCAAAAAGCTAAGATAAAACTATGGTTTAGTAAATGAAAACTGCCAGTGTTCTCATGTTCAGGCTACCAGAGCTTTAGATTAATCCAATGTGCTTCACATAAAACTATTCTGCAGTTGCAGCTTCCTGTTAAGTATCATGCCCCCTCTGAAACAGAGATTATTAATATTTATCAATTCCAACATGCCATGGGCCTCCTTTGCAGAATAATATGGAAGCTGCCATCATCTGATAGTTCTTTGCTGGCACAGTTAAATGGGGCTGCTTAATTGTTTAATTAGGAGTTGTCGGTGGACAGAATTTTTGGTATAGAAGTCTTCACTTTTTAATTCGGCTCTTCTCTTCAGTTCTTCCTTGACCTTCCTTTTCTTTGGGTTCTAAGTTAATAAAGTTTTCTCTGACATTGCACACAGAAAAGGAAGAAAATTATTAGGATGGAGGATTTTATTCTCTTTTACAGACTGTAACACTTCAATGCTGTTTCACGGTTTGTGACTTCCCTCTTACTGCCTTTCCTCTGCAGTCAAATAGCCTCTGAGGCATTTGATAATTTTAGATCGTCTAATGGGAATGTCAGTTTTAGACCCAAAGCTTGTACCTCTCCAAGCATTTTGTGTATGGGCAAGTAAGGATATCTTTATATTAAGGACATAATTTGTAGCTCTTAAATTGAATAACTCAGTAATACATCCTTTCCTTTGAATCTAGCATATTCAGTGGAACAATATTTAATGACAGGTTGGGACACAAGCTACATTTAGTACAGTGCAATAGAAGCAAATCAGTGGAGTGAAGCAGTCAGTCCTGAGGATCCAGCCCCACACTGCAAACTTTGTAGGGGTAGTGCTTCGGTTTATGTTTGCTCCCATGGGCCAAGTGCCTTTTGCAGTTGGAGCACCGCTAGATGAGCTCTAGGAGCGTATATTCCCATTCCACCCATTATGCCCTCCCAGATTGCTGCATAACATGAGTCCAAGCATGGTATATAAGTATGGTCTGGAGATAAGCCTCTTAAATGCACTCACAAACTGAAATGACATGTAAGTGCATCACAGCTGCTGCATTTGTGGAATGCTACAAATGCATCAAATGACCCACAGTACACATACAACCCTGTCTGGCATTAGCAGAATGAAGCAACAAAGAAGCATGAGAGAGCTCCCAAACTCCTTTAGCTGCATTCATGGCTGATTGATGTTCAGCATGAGTGAAGGATGCAAAATTGGTACCCAAAATGCCTCAATTATAAATGCAATCCTAGAGCTTACTCTTTTCAATGTCCTGCTATTGCCCAGGAGTAAGCCACGCATTTAATTTTCTCTACACTCTGCTTTTAGAGATCGGCTTCATTCCTGCATTTCTGAGTAAAGTCCTAGAGCATACCCTGTTTGGATTGGATCAATTAGACTAATTCAAGACCTTATTCACTAACGATGCTACTCAGCAGATCCCATCCTATAGATTTGTCTTTAAGAGACTTGTAAAATCACCAAATCACATAGCAATTCATGACAGCTTCTTCAAGAGAGTATTCTGCACACGGGAGCAGGACAAAGAAAATAACACTGAAATACCAGAATGGTTACACACATATTAATTATCCTTAAACCGGTATCTTTTCCTTGATCACCTTGGTAAATATTGCTTGTTTCAAAGCACCCCCTTGTGCAGGCACTGGGTAAGACAAGTTGTACAAGAAGCTTCTGACTCCCTGGTACCTTGGTCGTTTGGTCAGGATCTGCATTTTTCATGCCACCCACCCAGATTTGTCTGCCTCAGAGGTCTTTTGTTCAATGGGTCATGTTCAAAGACCTCCTGAGTTTTCAAACTGCAGTATTGAACCTGATCAAACTGTTTTAATATAAATGGAGGTACGCTTCAAACTGTAGATTCCCTTATGTTTTCCATTTAAATACTGGAAAAATGAAATTATTTGAAAAATCTTGCATAAGTGTGTATATAGCCCAACTGGCATTAACCAGTATGAATCTCCAGAGTGAGCCACTGTGCAGAACCAAGAAAGTTCATATACTGTTGGTAAGGTTTTCATAGATACTCACTGTTGGTAAAAAGGCTGAAAAATTTAAGGCTGTAAACTTGAGTCTTCCAAAATGACTAGTGACTTCAGTCATTTCATTCTGACCTGTCCACCTTGAAACTACTTTACAGAAAACTAATTTTTAAAACCTTACCTTTTCCTGGAATTCAAGCTCCTCTGTCAGCATCATTAATTGGGAAGCATAGATATGAAAACTCTCAGTCTTTAGCAATTTTGGAAAATCTTGTGCATATTATGTAAAATGATTAACATTTAAAATCATTTAAATAGTGCTTTTGAAAGAAAAAAACATCACTTCAAAGCCAGTGATAGCTGTATGTTTTCACTTTTCTTAAATCTGACATTCTCATACACTGATTGGGCAATATCTGTCAATGTTTGTTTGAGCCATCTCCCTGACAGAGATAATACACTTTTATTGGGTATAAAAATCCATTCCTTTTTGCTTTTTCAGACTTGAATGTTGAAATTGTTTCGGAAATATCCAAATTTTAGGTTACCTCATTTTTTTTCCTTTATTGCTTATGCTTTGTTTAATATAAAAGGAAGCTTTTTTTTTAAGAGATAAATAAGGAATTCTGCATAATTCTTGCTGTCTCAGATATTAATTTGATGATCATTTAATTGCATCACAAGAGCTATTGGGTGAAATTAAATTACAAACAGATGAGAGCAGACAATGCATTATAAAAAAAGAAGCTGAGGTATCTGCATTTTGAATACTCCCCAAGGCACCCTGCATTGTTCATGCTCCAGAGAACTGAGGCAGCAGTGCCAGAATACCTCTTTACACAACAGTTTCAGCACAAAGGCACCTGACTTCACTACCTACACAAGCTTTTTTCATCTGTAGGATGCATGTGTATATATCCTATTAATGCCCACATTCCCTGTCTCCTCAATTCCTTGGTTCTTCCAGCTTACCCGCATTTACTGTGTCTCTCCTTTCTTGCCTCCTATGGTGCCATCCTGCTGGTAGAACCCCATCCCATACTCTTGCTGTTCCCTGTATTCACTGGGATCTTGCTTGAAGCACTGCTGACAAGGCAGCAAAACAAATAGCTGATAAATTTGAGCATGGCATTCATTTCATGTTGACATAACTGCTGTAGATTAGTTCGGATATAAAGTATAGTGTTATGTAAATACCATTTCAAATGCTAAAAGTGTCTAACAGACTAAGTACACTTGTGAAGTTTAGAATTTGAGGCACACGTTGCCTGTGAAAGGCAATGTTTTCACATTTGTGAGTGCTGGATGGAAAAAAAAAGTAGGAAAGTCAGTTGTGCTACAAAGTGTTACCACACCAGATTTGAAGACAAAATTAAATCATTAATGCATGAAATACAGATTTTAAGTTGTGATAAGTGCAGATCTAATGCAACTTTAACTGCAGAATTGCTGCTGCTGACTCTATAAAAAACATCCCTTAAACAGCTGTTAATCTGTTCACTGTTCATCTTGTAACATTCATTTGTTTAGTAATCAGTTCTCATTTGTTCTACATATGGTACAGCTTCCCTTTTATAGCAGCTGCATTTAATGAACATTTGGAGGCACAAAAGTATGACAGAAATTATTGTTTAACTATTCTCCTGCATTATTTTTGTATCTGTCTCCAAGGACATTTGAATAAAAGTCAGGAAAATGGTCATTAGATTTAGATTAATGAAGGTGTAGGTGCTCTGTCCTCTTCCTGAACTGTTAATTTGTAATGGAAGTTTGTGTGACCGTGCCTCACACTCTGCTTAGCTCGTTTAAGCAATTAATTCCCTCTATTTATACTGTCCTTTCCCTTTTGTGATCACTGACGTCAACATGTCAAATTTGATTCACTCTTTGGTTTTGCTTTGTATTATATTAGAGACCTTTAGGTAATGCACTGAAAGAGTATCTTGCAGACCTGATAGACTGACTGCATTTTGCGATTTTTAGAAAATAACAGTTTACAAGATTTAAAGTTTCGTCAGGTGTTCTGGTTAAATGTGAGCATCAGTGGTCATTAAAGCTGATTTGTATGAGGATAATTCCCTTCTGGAGTACTTGTGTTTAAGTATCACCTTAATTCCTTTTTTCAAAAAATTCTGATCTTTAACAAGACCATTTTATCATACTAAGTGTTCTCTGTTATTTATTCATGTTTCAGCCGTGTCCAGCATCCTGGACTGAATGAATAAATGGAACATATGCTTTTCTTTATAGGGAAGTGTAGGTGAGAATATAGCTATGTACTAAACTTTGCTAGCGTTAGGGCATGATGACCAATAGATAGGACAAATGCCTTTGGATTGGACAGTCCTTTGTCCTTGGTCAGTCTTTACTGGTGTCCTTGACCTGCATCTGTTGTGAGGAGTCTGCGAGTCTGTCAAATGCAGCAGTGGGCAGAGGAGAAGCGCTGTTCATTAAAACTGACAGCCTGGATCAGATGCCGTTCTGGAAAAGGGGAATTCCCAGTCAGTTCCAAACAATTCAGCCACAATGCCAGGTGGGTTGGGAAGATGATTAAAGAAAGAAGCAAGTAATTTCCTAAATGTGCTGAGCATTTTACAGATTTGCACAGTTTGAATATTTTGAACATAATGTTTTCAGATTGTTGCTTAATCAAAATAGTTGCAAGTGAGTTTGATATGTGTCACCAGGCATGTAAATAGATGTGTTAAATTGACGTTGTGTGTGCAAATGCTAAGTTGGGAGAAATACAGAAATTATAACAGGATATTTTAGAAAGGATTTCATGTATTTCTGCAAGGCGTTTTCATTGAAAAAGGCTTAGCAGTGAGGGAAATGTGCTTGTTTCTAAGTTTAATATTACTAACAGTTTACCATCTTCTTTTTGTGTGTTTCTTTTTCTCTTGCAGTGCCACCTTGGGCCTTAATAGCCATAGCCATAGTTGCAGTCCTATTAATCCTTACCTGCTGCTTTTGTCTCTGTAAGAAATGCTTGTTCAAAAAGAAGAACAAGAAGAAGGGAAAGGAGAAAGGAGGGAAGAATGCTATTAACATGAAAGATGTTAAAGATTTAGGGAAAACCATGAAAGACCAGGTAAAGTACCTCTCTTTTTCTTAAATTCTTGAGTTGCATTTGAAGGTTTGATGTGTCTACAAAAAGTTCTGCTTGTTGCCTCAGCTCTGTGAAGAGGGGGCTGATTGGCAAGCACCTTCTCAGTGGTATCACAAAAGATGAATATGGATGTGGCATCACTGATAAAGCAGTCAGCCAAGTTCCATGCTCTGATACAAAAAAAAAGAGCAGGCATATGACTCATCTGGAAGGGGCAAGTTTATTGAAAGTATCTTGGTTGTTCCAGACATTAAGCAAATGTGAGCAATTTTCACTGTCGTTTTTCAAGACTTTGACCAGGACCTGATACAGTGTTTGTATATCTCTCTAGCTGTATTTCTGAGCTTACATGATAAACAAAAGTAGCTCTGAACTCTGAATCTCTTTTTACACAAAAGCAAAAGTTCAGCGTAGAAGGAAACAACAGCACAGAAGAAAAAATGGGAAGCACAGAAACAAGGGAAAACAAACAAAAAGGAAGAGCACAGGGACATTCGGCACAATGATGTTGGGACAATTCATTTTGTACTAGAGAGGTGGAGGTTAAAGATAACAGGCCATAGCTGTAGCTGTAAGTTAACTGAGTAACTTGGAGGAAAAGATTAGCATAATGCCCTTTGAGCACCATCATTTTTGTAAGGGCAGAAAAAGTTACCCTTCATATCTGCTTTGTACAAGAGAAGCATAAAGTTTCAGGACCTAATCCTCAGGGCCACAGACTTGACTAATATGTTTCTGAAAGAAAATAAAGCTTTTTTAACAGGCTTTTAATACTGTCCTTCCTGGAGCAAACTGTTGAGAATAAGCAAAAGAATGTGGAAATATGTGGGAAGTGTCCATATGTCCTCACTGCGTTGCCAAATTTCCTAAGCTAAGTCAAAGCACTGTATTTTTCAAATAGAAACTACTGAAGAGATTTAGAGAATTGCTTTGCAGAACCTCTTCGGTAGGAGCCAATAACTGTAAAGATTATTATGGTCAAGTATGTGCTCCCTAGACCCATGGTAAGGTTGAGCCAGAGCCATCCAGGAGCGCTTTTCCAGCCAAAGAGAGAGGATAAAAACATGTTCAGGAATGAGCAGTTTCTTCCACAAGTTGGGATCTAGTGCAGAAGAAAGCTGGACTGAAGGCAGATTGATTAGAAGTACAAGCCAAAGTTGGGAACCCAAGGACTAGGACCATCTATCGAGAACAAGATCCAAGAAGAGAAGCCTAGACCAGAGTTGCTAAGAGGCCCATGGAGCAGTTCAGAACAAGTGATGAGATGCCACCATACAGTGATGGAGCAGCCACCAATGTGGCTCATCAGCCAGTCTTAAGAGTCCTGGAACAGGCTAGCATGCTTCTCTAGTCACGTAAGATATGGTGGGGGAAGAGGAAAACCAGGAGAGTGAACAAGGAAGCCTTACAAGTCTGATGACCAGCTGCAACTGAATCACATGAGTGGAGTCTGAAAGGAGCTCAGATAATGGAAGGAAAATAATGGATAAACTTCAAAGGTACAGAGCTATCAGAGCTATTTCCAGTTTCGATTTTCAGACAAGAGGACAGTTTTTATTGTTCTTGCTAAGTAGACAGTATGGGAAGAAAATAACTGAAGATCCAGTTGTTTTATTCCTGTTCATGCTACTCAATTGCAGTAACAACTACTAAAATGTTGATTCATTAGACAGTAGTTAACTTTTCTAGTCTATACACTACACCAATAAAGTAATCCTTGACAAAATTCATTGCTTTCAAGCTGTATGTACCAACATTTTATAGTGACCACTGTACACAGTCATAATGTGAGTGATAAAGGAAGAAGTGAGACTTGATTTGGCACTATCTGTTTTGCTTCTCAGACCATGAGTACACATTCCATGCTTACAGCTAATGAAGTTCACACCAGTTGCCCGTCCTAGGTGTACTCATGTGTCTACATGCTAGTAGGCAATACAAAGATTTCTCTACAGCCATCCCACATTGCCTTACTACAACTAGGAGTCTTGCACAGACACAAAGAGCGAATGGCTGGAGACCCTTGCATCCATCCTGCAAGTGGGGCACTTTAGGTAGTACCCTGGTGCACAGCTTCAACCTTGGTTCCATCTGGAGAGAAGATGCCTCATGTGCCACAATGATGTACTGAAGTGCAAGACACCAACAAAAGACGAATTCAAACCTGAAAACAACCTCATCAGTACACAAAATAACTAATGTAGATGCAGCCATTCCAAGGTTAGGAAGATTAGTGAGGCCAAGTTCAAAAGGCAACAGAGCAGAAATTTTGAGTTCTCCCTTGAGAAAGATTTTATGCTGATTTTGTTTTTTCCATATGATAAATATGGATAAAACCCTTTTCTTTAAGCACTTCAGTTTAGCATTCGTAGATTCCCTGCATTTGATTTATAGACTTTGTTCCTGGCTATTAATATTAAGTAATTGTGAGGTATTTCCCCCTCAGCAATGCATGGAAAATCAGATCTTAAGTTGTTGGTTAGTCTAGGCTACTGTTAGCCAACTCCTCCCATAGAACCAAGAATGATTTGGAAGAACTGTATGATTATGCTTGTGGAAATATTCTTTGAGATGTTTGTTATGCTCTACTAATGATAACAAACCTAATACTTTGTTGTAGGACAAATAATGTGCAATTTGTTTATTGATATTTATGTGGAATTTGTTCCATATCTTGTAAGGCCATTGTTGTATTTACAATATATTATTAACTGTTTTTAATTATATCCATTAGGACCTGGATAAATGACCATGGATTCTTGGAAAAGAAATATTTTAAATGCAAAATTACATTATGTAATTAATATTGAGTTTCATTTCTATCTTGTTCATGGGAAAATTTGATAAAAAGCTGAATCATGCATCTCTTGCCTACAATGAGATCTCAAACTTCAAAATATTGCACAGATAGATATTTTAAGATTATTCCACTCGAAATAGTCTGTATGGTTATTTAAAAATAATTCGGCCCAAATGTTTTGGAATTTAACCAATGTGTTTTGATTTGCACAGTTAAACCTAAGGAGAGTAGATTCTCAGTTGATGTAAATGTCAGACCTTTAATAAGTGGATGCATCAGCAGCTCTCCAGCCAAGGGTCCTCTTCACTGTCTGTCATTTCAAAAACAGGACACTTAAATGAGCCTCTTAAAGACATACCTAGCAGTCTGATAGTGTACCGATTTTAAGTCCTTGGTATTTAATAAATTTTACCAACTTAATTCCTAATTTATGAAATTTTAGCGGTCTTTTTTTTTTTTCAGTATGAATGATTGTTTATTCTAATAGTTTAATCTTGAATTACCAGTGCAAATTTTAATGTACCTAGCTGAACTCAATGCAATGCTAAATGTAGAATATTTCCATCAAGAGAACTGAAACACTTTAGAGTCTCTGGCATAAAAGAGAAAGGGGAAAAACAAGAATGCCTTTTAGCTCTTTAAAGAAACAGATTTTAATGTTAAAAAATAATTGAAAATCGAGATGTAAATCTAATACCATTATAAAGGGCAACATACAGTACCGAAGATCTGAAATGCTGTTAAAAACCCAAAAAGCTTAATTCAGTCATTGTTAGACCTGAACCTGCAAGTGCTAATTACCTTCTGCCTTCAGGTGAGAGTGCGTAATAGCACTTGATACGCACTTGGCATCTTGCAAGATCCTAGTTCCCTAGGCACACAAAACTTGAAAGGGAATAGCATTTAGTGAAGTGAAAGTATCAGCTTCTTGAAATATAATTTCCATCGTAGTCTGGTTTTATTTGTCAAGGAGGACTTCTGACCTACATGTATTCATGCTGACCTGCACATCTGTGCCAAATCATTATAGAGCCATATAGCTTGACATAGTTAAAGATCCTTTTGACACAGAGGCTCAGTCAGATCATTAGTCACACGTGATAGCTAGATATTACAGAAATGTGAATAAAATTTTGGTCTCTGTTAGAATATTTGTGCTTCAAAATGTCCACTTCCCTGAACAAAACTTCAAATAAGAAACTGTTTATGGATAACGTAGATTATAAGCAAATGTGGTTAAGGTAAAGTGGGAGATGAGTTGAAAATAAGATTAGGTTTTCAGCCTTGAAACCTATTTCCATTGCAGGTGATGCTACTTTTTCAAGTAGAGCATATAACTCCACCAAGGCCCACTGGGAGAATTAGATTCCTTCTAGAGGAGGCAAATTGTTAATGAATGTACTACCGTAAAAAGGTCGTTTCTCCATGGTTTTTACTAATGTTTGTGCGTGGATGTTTTAATTTTAATTTCTTCCTTCTATGTCCTCCTTGTCTATGTTGTGTCTCATGACTGTTCTGGATTGTCACTTGCGGTAGGTTTATTTTGCTATTTGGACACACCTAGTCTAAAGCTCTGATACATATAGTCTTCTGACAGCTCTGGCTCCTCAGCTGAGATTTATATGTAGTAGCTTCGATACACACATCAAGAGGCTGAACTAAATTGATTGCATAACTTTTTTGGTTGGATATATATTTGGGGGGAGGCTAGAGGAGAGTCGAAGAAAAGAGGTTGTCATTCTTTCTGTAGTTAAAATATTAAGTCAAACTGTACTAGAAAGCTCAAGTTCAAAATTGATAGGCACATAAAAGTAACTTGCTAATTTTATTTCCTTTTTGTATAAATGTCATCATATCAAAAGTAAATGAAAGCAGCATGTATTTTTAATGTCTTAGTTCCTAAGTGTTGTGAAAATGATTTGTACCTCATGAAAGTTGCTGTGGGCTCTCGCATCATCTCAGTACAGTGCCCACGCTTTAAGTTCTTAATGCTTCATAGCAATCTCTTTTAAGTGTTCTTACTCCAGTTTTCTGTTGGTGCAACTGAATGACAGCTAGCACCGATGTTTTTATAAGAACTTCCTATTGCAGTTTTCACCTTTATAACTTTCCAGTCTCTGCCATGCCACTGGTGGCTCCCGCTACTTTTTAGAGAAAAAAAGCTCCCAGATACCCAAGTCTACAGACACTATAATAGCTGCTGATTTATTGGGTCTGAATTTAATGCACTGGTACAAGAACATTCTGCTTAAGCTCAGCCTGTGGGCTGAGGAAAGGAATATATGTAATCATTCTAGTCATGAACAGCAGCACTGAAAAATTACTGAAATTTAGCCCTATTGCTTGGAGAATAATTATTGTGGTGATCTGAACGTTTTCTTAGGTCACAAAGCATTTGTGGAGAAGATTTAATAGCTCCATCTTTTCTCATTGCATCAGGCTGAAACACTGTCACTAGTGGAAGATTTTTGGCTTACAGTGAATGTGTCTGTTAGGTGAAATAGGAGTTTTTGTATTAGGTATATGTACTACACAGTGGAGTATGAGAAATATATTCTTGGCTCTGCTACTGACTTATTGTGGCCTTCAGTCAGCCACCTGACTTCTCTGTATGTTTGTTTTCCTTTACATAGGCCTTCCTTTTACATCAGGGTTATGTACTAATTTAATCAGAATATCTTGATCAATGTTCATGTATTAATAACAGTGAAATATCAGGGCATTATAAAGTAATATGATACTGAGAGCTGCAACTGCACCTAACCAAACTTCAATATATAATGGTTCTCTTAGACTTTTTCACTTAATGATTTTAGCTGTTGAACAGTAAACACCCTTGCCCTCATGGAGACATGGAGTGTGTTTTGACCTGGCAGCATGGAGACGATAGCCAAAATGAAGGCAGCAAAATTCACACTGACTTCCAGAGAGCCCGGATTTCACTCAAAGCAACCCAAGCTCTTATTGTCAGAAATAATCCAAGAGGATCTTTCTGAGACACAGGAGCTTTCTTGTTGGCAGTGGTCTTTTCTTCTGCAACTTTTGCTCATGTGATTGTTTTCCCAGTTGAATGCCTAGAGAATAGTGAGTGTATTTATTCCATGATGCCACCTGTTTTGATCTCAGCATGCCAATTCCCATTTTTTGGCATCTTCAGTCCATGCTGACACTAATGTTCACTATGACTTATCCGCAATGCAATGAGACATCCTAATTCACACTCAGAAAGATAGTATGTGCTGCAGAGCCATTACAGTGCAGAAAATCTGTCAGAAACAATGGTGACAATTCTTCTAAAAAAACAAGTCTGGTAACTATACTGTGGCAGGCAAAATGGACTGACTGAGTCTCATTTGTATATTAATTCAACCTCGGCCTTGACCAGTTGTCCTGCTCTTTCACCTGCCTCAGAAAACAATGCACAGGGTGCATAAAACTTCTCAAAAAATGTGAAAATAACATGTTTATGAAGATACAGGCGAGTGTTTGTGTTCTGCAGGGTTTTCTGCAAAGCTCTGTTGTAACTTACATTTATTCTAGACTTCAGAACCCTGAAAATATAGAAGCAACAGCTGTGAGCCACAAGGCTGGGTTTATTTCCATTCTGTCTTTTCCTCTCACTCACTCCCAAAAAGAAATAAAAGCGTACCTTGCATGCTTCCTGAGTTTCTTTTTCCCCCTTTTAAGAAATATTTTTACTATAAAATAATTAATTTACTTTTCTTGTAACCTGTTGTACTGTTAACATGATACGAAGCTGTAGATCCTGTTCTTTTTCTTACGTCTCGTTTTCTATACTGAAGGTCTTACCACTGAAAGCTTCCATATTCAAAGATAATTCTTTCTTGCATTGTCTTGATTAACAGACCAAATTTTGAATTCTTTATTCAAGTCCAGAGTCTGGAGGTTCCTAATGATTGTTGTCTAGGAAGTATGCAATTATTCCTTAAATTAAGTGAGACTCTCAAGGCATTTACCTGCATCCACCGATTATATGGAGAGCTATACTCTTATACTAAGTGCCTGGAGTTAGTGGGTATGAATAATATACAAGAGGAACAACAGTTCATATGAATGAGGTACACATTTCTAACCCTACTGGGAATATTTAGTTGTTTATTTTTTAAGCAAAGTCATTTATTCTTTACAAAATTATGAATAATAAATATGAAGAGCAAAATAACCTTCAAGCATGACAATACCAGGTACTTGCTAAAGCCCTATTTAGTGGATGGTCAGAGGGTGTTCTTATCTCTTTAAGCATCTGAGCCATAAGAACGGTTATTTGCCAACTTTTTCTCCACACACCAATGTGGCACCCCATAAATCATATCTGCCTATATTTAGGTTAATTTTCACTGTTAAATAGCTGTAGCCCTGATTATATAGTTATCACAGATTTTTCAAACAGAAATGAATGTCATACTCAGAGTGGTCCTCCCATGTTGAGGAGCCAGCTTTGTCCCAGAGTATGCTTCCATCTGGCCCTCTGCCATTTGTTTGTGCAGGATGAAGAATAATTGATTGAGCAGCATGCACTGGCCAAGCAGCCTAAAGCTGCCTCCTACTCACAGCCTGCTGCTTAGCGCAACCAAGCGCTGCCATATGG
The DNA here is from genome assembly GCA_013398125.1 of Aegotheles bennettii. NCBI lineage: Eukaryota > Metazoa > Chordata > Aves > Caprimulgiformes > Aegothelidae > Aegotheles > Aegotheles bennettii. The sequence goes on along the minus strand of VZRW01001987.1, from coordinate 194,815 downwards.
GAAGTGGGGGCAGAGCACACTAGTGTACTTGCAAGAGTGCTTGCTTCTTTTTTGTTCATGTGCATGGGCCCTGCATTCAAAGCAGAGCCCTGGCCCACGGGGTCAACTTCTAAAATATGTCCCCAGCCTGAGATTGACTGCATCTTTTTTCAGCAAATAAACAGTGGCTACAAGAAGAACAGGTTGATTTGGGGCTGAACAGCTCTAACTTGAATGTGTGTTCATATTCTACATTGAATACCTCCAAAATTTGCTGTATTCTTCTATTGCACCAGAAGCTGGTGTTTTAGTACCCAAACAATTCAGCAAGCTCTTAAGCTGAACATGGTGACCTCATATCATAAAGCTCCTAAAGAAATACAGAATTTTGAATTATCCAACAGACCATTTAAAACCTGTATAACTAGCAAGGAAGCAGTGTCTAGGCATTACATGCTAGACACAGCAGGGTCTTGCTCATTCTGTGCATCGGTGTGGCCCACTGCTGGTGTGTGAGGCCAACACTCATACAGCAGTAATGGCAAAATAGATTTCACAATGACCGAAGCCTGGCTCAGCCACTGGAAGCCCATGCGCAACATGCTCTTTAAATTAATTCATGGAGAGAAAGCAGATGCTGTAAGAATGAAATGTTGCTTTTCCTTCTGAGGGGACTCTGATAGAGAATGTGCTACAATTGCAGGCTTTTCTGCTTTGTGATAGGGAATCAACCAGGAATTTTTAAAGGCTTTTCTTTTCCCCGGGATAAAAATTGGCCAGGTCAGAATTATGGTTTTCTTGAATGTGAAAGAAATTGATACAAGATGCACCACCATAGTGGAAATGCAGCCATTCCTGGGTATAGAGGGAAAATTGCCTTTCTGATAAATTCATTGTTGGACATGGCACAGAACATTCTCACTACAAAATAATATTGTTTTCTTCCATTCAGCTCAGTAATCATTGCAGAAGCCTGAGGACTGGGCATCATTCACACATCAAAAAAATGTCCCCTTCACCGTGTGAACAAAAGAAATAATTGATGGGGCAGGCAGAGATGGAACTTGGGGTGACAGCATGCAATGTGCAACAAATAAACTTACAGGCTGCAGTCAGCATTACATTTTCCTTCCTAACATCTCTCCTTCTTGCTTACTGGTAACTTCTCTCCTTAAAAGCGAGGCCATAGGCTACCCCATGAATGGAAGGAACCCTAAAAACTCTGTTAATGAAAGCATTTCTTTACATATGATAGTGAAAGGCACTGCTTGCAGTCTTAAATGGCTTGTGACATGAACTAGGCATTAACAATGAGACATGAAGACAACTGAGATGAGAATCAAAGTGCAAAATACAACTTTACAGGTCTTTGCATCCTCCTCATGACTCAGACATGATTGTGGCTTCTGCCTCACTGTACTGGAGGCAAGGAAGCACAGTTGCTTCCCTACTAACTTTGTTACCCAAGTCTCGTACCAGTTTGCTTTCCTGGAATTTCTGCACACATGGAATCTGGAGGCAACCAGCAAACCAACCGAGCTAAATCCCTTGCAGAACCCTTCAGTTTCTACTCATAGTTTTGAGAGAGATTAAATGAACATGTATGTAAAGCTGTTTAAATCCCCAGTATCTCTCTTGTGATTTGTGGTGGATAGTAGTGGGGTAAACTCAGTGACAGTGTGCAAAGCTTTTGGTGGAGCTGAGCTGGAAGCAAGTGTATCATGCTCATGGTATCAGGAGGCAGCATCACTGGAGAGAGGCTTTTGTCGACTGGGGGAAAAGGAGGGGAAAGATTCCCAGGAAATGTAAAAGCCCACTGCAAGGTGTGGAGTTTACAGAACAGCAGTTACAAGCAGGGCTTTTTTTGATGCCCTTTTTTATGCAAAAGATGCAACTACAAAAAAAAAATTGAAAGTGAAGCATTTTCTTTAACAATCTAGAAGAAAAGAGGAGACTGTAAAACCACTCTTAATTATGTTACAGAAGTGAAGAAACCACCAGATTGAACTGTGCATCCCAGACTGCTGTAATTTATTCCTGTTTGTTGTATGAACCACTACAGAGTAGATGAGCTTGAAAATTAAAAACTAAACATGGCACAGAAAAGAAAATCCTAATGCCATAGGTAGATTTCTGTCTGCATCCTTGGTTAGAACTAGGTACAGAGCTCATTCAAATATAGATTGAGAGGTTGCTCAAAAATTCACTTTGTCTTCCAGGCATAAGAAAACATATATTGTATATTGTGTGTCTCTGTTAAGGTCCCAGGCACAAAGTAACTTTCCCACTTGCTGATTTAATTAGGTGTGGATGTATCACCTTGTAATGGTTGTATTGGATTAACACTTTTTTTGTACATTCCTACACTTGCATACATATAAGCCTATGTTTTTCAGATACTTATACACATGCAAGAGGATATAGAGGATATAGAGGTTTTGTTGTTGTGTGTTTCTGCATATGTTATGCAGAAATGAAGAAACCACTCGAATGAAATTCACAGTCATCCCAAATTAGAAAAGATAAATCCGGTTTCCAGCACAATGTAATAATGCATTTCTATGTTGCATATTTCACAGAAAAAGCATTTAAAATGTCATGGAACTAAAAGAAATATTAGGAAAGGCTTATATTCCTCTGCATCTAAATCCAGGCTTTCTGATCGCAGTTGTGTCAGTTGAAGAAGCTTGAGGAAAAAGCTGGCTTATAATTAAAAATATTTTATTGTTTCTAAAACAAATAAAATATAGCTGCTTATTTTAATTGATTGTAGCAATACAACAGTAAGATCCAATATAGTGTGATATAGTGTGCTATAAATTGAGCATTGCAGTACCATTCCATTAAATATTGATCTTTCAGAAAATCTCAATACAAAATGAAAATCCCTACGGGGTGTTTCAAGTACTTTGAAGAAATCCAATTCTTCTTCCTCTTTGGAACTCAGCAGCTGCATCAAACATGAGAAACTTCTGTGCTTCGTTTGACTCAGCTTCTTGAAGCATTGGCCTCTAGTTTGAAAGGGAATTCCTCTCTAGACTGTAAAAACTATTATGTACAGACTGCGGTAGAGATAATTATTTGTCATTTCTTGCCTCTTCCCATGTCATGACCTTGGCCAAATCCAAACACGGTCTCATTTTTAGTGTTTCTTAGTGCTTCAGTGTTTCTGAGTCAAGGTCAAGAAGAATCTTAAAGCTCCTCAGCTGATGTGAGTAATGTGCAATGTTTTCCATCTCCCTTGGGAAATAGCTTTCACCTTCCAATAGACCTCTCATAACCTGTGTACAAGAGTTTCCCAACCATGCAATGTTTTCTGACTGCATTTCAAGACTCCCTTGCAAGAGGGATGTTAGCTTCCCACTATATTTTCCATAGTCATAGTAAGAACTTTTTCACATTGAGTTATCCACAGCTCTGGCATCTCCTAGATTGATCAGCTATGCAGAAGAGTATATAATTTTCCTAGAGAGAGTATGGATTTCCTCATACCTTTAACATATAAGGTTCTTTTTGCATTCTCCCTTTTATCCCTGAGGAATGGCTGTAGGATATTTCCTCTCAAACAAAATCCAGGTCAAAAGTAGATGGAACAGCAGAAAGTCCAGTACTTATCCCAGAAATGGTGATATACTGGAGCTGTTTATCACTCTTCTGTCATGGAGTCCTCTGGCAGGGCAATACTGGGATGATTCAAAGCAGTGAGTCTTGGAGTTAACATCCCACTCTGAGTTATTGCTTCCTGTTGTCTCAAGGCTCAGATACATGTGGTTGCATCAGTTGGAGTGAGTCACATTTTTTTCTTTTTCTTCTTTTTTTTTTTTTCAAGATCACAAAACCTCAAGCTTATTTTTATTATCAAGGAAAGCAAAGTGTCTGGCATAATCCCATCACCTCATATCCTGAAAGTCTCACTTATGGTCCTTGCAGGGTCTGTGCCTCAAAGTGGCTTTACCCCAACAGTATTGTCTGGCCATAGAGCCTGTCAGTTTTGAAGTGTCATGCTTGTTGTTGTACTAGCAAAAATGTCGTGCTACAGCCAGGGAACTCACTAGCAGCTCGACGATTATAATGTCTCAAAATAATTTTCATTTCAGGCAGTTCAGCCCTTCCAAATAAAAATGGTTTAGTTCAAAAAGCATTGCTCTTCCAACATCACAGGTGATGCTGATCCACTATCAACCTTTCCCACCGATCTCATCCAGGTACACTGTAATTCATGTTTCTAGTAAAGAGTCCATCATTCACTAACATTCAGATATTTAACTCAAACCCAGCTCCTCAGCTTGCATAAATCAATGTTGTTGCATTGATTTAAGTTGAGCTATGCCAGTTGGATTTCTAGTTTATTTTTAAAAGTAGAGAAATAATTGCTTAATACTGTGTAGTTTTGAGTCTGACCTTTTCAATTTAGATCTGGCTTCTGAAAAATAACATTTTCTGCTTCAGAGATCAATCTTTCTTCTTACCACACCCACACAACTGTAGCGTGGCACCCGCTGCCTTCATGGCTGAGTGAGAATGTTAATGCTTTCACACTGTTTCTTTCACCAACCACCATCAAGGGTGGATACAGCTACTTTGCAGCCTTGCTATCTCTTCAGATAGAAAGCTCCAGCTGCAGCCTATTGTTTATAAATGCTGTAGGTTTCTTCAGACCAACTTATATCGTGAAAAAAGGAAGAACCTAATAAATCTTTTTCTTGCTCTTAATAGTCTGTTTGTGGAAGCAGAAGCTCCATATTAAAGGAAATTTCATCCAGATAGGGCTTTTATAAATAAGCATGATCTTTATATGAAAATAACAATTCTGGATGAATGCTCAGTATTAATTCCCCGTTTTCATACTCTCAACTTTGTTTTAATTTTCCACGATTTTTCACAATTTGCCTCATCACTTTTGCCCATTTTTCAGTTCTTACTCAGGTAAGAGTCTGCTGGAGTAAGATCTACATGGTTATGGTTCATATAGAATCATAGAATCACTCCAGTTGGGAAAGGCCTTCAAGATCATCAAGTCCAACCATTAACCTAAGACTGCCAAGTCCACCACTAAACCATGTCCCCAAGGGCCACATCCAAATGTTTTTTTTAGCACCTCCAGGGACGGTGACTCCACCACTTCCCTGGGCAGCCTGTTTCAGTGCCTGACCACCCTTTCTGTAAAAGGATTTTTCCTAATATCCAGCCTGAACTTCCCCTGGTGCAACTTGAGGCCATTCCCTCTTGTCCTATCGCTCATCACTTGAGAGAAGAGACTGGCCACCCCTTCGCTCCAACCTCCTTTCAGGTTTAATAAATGTGTGAATTCCCTTTTCCACAGTGCAAATACTTCTGCTTTCTGGTACAGCAAAGATGATTATATCATTTAGTATTTTAATTATATATAAAATCTAAGATAACTGCTGTGTCCTTTAAAAATGGCAGGGTTTATGCAATAGACAAAGCTGTAAGCAGTTCTGTATTTCTTTATTTTTGTGTTTCTTTCTAAGCAAACTAAAATCAACTTTCAATCAATTTGGTTCAGCCAAGCTTTACAGCAAGAATAAATAAAAAGGAAATTGGTCTTGGGAGGGAGGGAAAAGGAGAAACATGCATTTGCTAATGGCATGTTAAGAACTTTGCTTCCATATTCATTCTAAAAAAACATGAAAAATGTTTGGCATATGATTGTAGGAAGAACTCATCCACAGCACATGCTCTTTATCATAGTAATCCTACAGAAACGTTGCCAGTTGCAAATAATTCACAGCATGCACAACCAGGTTTGACATTGCCAAGATATTCTTAAGTTGAATGAATGTGTGACTTTGCTTATTTAATAGCATGTTTGCCTCCTTGTGCCTCTTTAAGAGCCAGTGAGAGCCCAGAAGAATTTTTTGATATGGAGTTGATATTTTGTTTCTGCTTTCAGGTTTTATAACAATCGTTGCTTGTAACAGTCCAAGAAGCTTTCTTCCTACTTCCATTGCTTGCTTGCTGATATATAACATCTTCTTGAGCAACCTAAGTAGTATAAATACATATGTAAACTGCATATTTGGATTCCTGCTGTCATGCTTGCTTTTAATGGCTTTAAAATACATTTGAGGACAGTGTCGATTTTAAACTGGTACTTAAGAGTTTGCTTTATTTATGAATATTACATTTCTTCTTTCTAGGCTCTTAAGGATGATGATGCTGAGACTGGACTGACTGATGGGGAAGAGAAAGAAGAAGCCAAAGAAGTGGAGAAACTAGGGAAAATCCAATATTCTTTGGATTATGACTTCCAGAACAATCAGGTTTGAAACAACCAGCCTGTAAAATTTCTTTTCTTTGTCTGCAAGGGGAGAATGAAGTAATACATTTAGTTACAGTAGGTATTTCTGAAATCCTTACTGCTTGCACGGAGTAAAGGGAGAAAGCAGGACTGAAGATTCATGACAGGGGTACTACTAAACTGGTGTTCAATGTACTCGGAATTTATATTGTACCTTTAATCAAAATTGAAGGCACAGTTTTATCTAATAGTTATTAATAACTTATATTAAGGCATCACCAATCAATGTCAACCCACATTACATTATGGAGTCTGCATGTAGACAGTAAAAGATAGCTTCAGCCTTCAGGTATTTAAAATGTAAGCAAACAAAAGATGGCAGGAAAAAGAGAGGGACGTAAAAGTAAGTTGATTCATTGTAGGTCTTTCAGCAAGTTGATAAGATTGCCAGGAATAGTTTTCTCTCACTTTATCAAGTGTGCCCTTTGCCTTATTAACTGACTGCATCAGGTTCTGTTGCTCTCCATGAAAGGACACCTACTAGCCAAGAAATTTTTAGTTTGGAACAAAAGTCCAAATAAAATGGTCTGTCCAAAAAAACCCAGTAAAGTTAGACAAGAAGAATCTCTCCAGTCAAGGACTGATTCTCCTTGAGTACCCTACTCTGAAGCAGGTAAGACTAAACCTTGGCATACTTACCTGAGTTTTCAGTAGAGATAGATGCTGTAATGTGATGTAGACCTAGAATGGACCTACTTAACAGGTCTGGCCACATCCTGAACTAGCTCATATTTAATTCCCCTCCCTGGTCTCTTGCTATGGCTGGGATCACAGAATCACAGAATCTAAGGGGTTGGAAGGGACCTCGAAAGATCATCTAGTCCACCCCCCCTGCCAGAGCAGGGTCATCTAGAGTACATTACACAGGAACGCATCCAGGCGGGTTTTGAATGTCTCCAGGGAAGGAGACTCCACAACCTCTCTGGGCAGCCTGTTCCAGTGCTCTGTCACTCTCACAGTGAAAAAGTTTTTCCTGATATTTACATGGAACCTCCTATGCTCCAGTTTAAAACCATTGCCCCTTGTCCTATCATTAGTCATTACTGACAAAAGCTTGGCTCCATCATCCTGACACTCACCCTTTACATATTTGTAAACATGGATGAGGTCACCCCTCAGCCTCCTTTTCTCCAAGCTAAAGAGACCCAGCTCCCTCAGCCTCTCCTCATAAGGGAGATGTTCCA
>VZRW01001987.1:17459-186745 GCA_013398125.1 Aegotheles bennettii | reverse complement strand
CTCTACCATCATCTATCCACCTAGTTATTTCCTCATAGAAGGCTATAAGGTTGGTCAAACATGACTTACCCTTGGTAAAGCCATGTTGACTGCTCTTAATGACCCCCTCATCCTTGATATGCCTAGAGATAGTGCCAAGAACAAGTTGTTCCATCACCTTTCCAGGGATGGAAGTGAGGCTGACCGGTCTATAGTTACCCGGGTCCTCCTTCTTGCCCTTCTTGTAGACTGGAGTGACATTTGCTTTCCTCCAGTCCTTAGGCACCTCTCCTGTTGCCCATGACTTACCAAAGATGATGGAGAGTGGCTTAGCAATGACCTCTGCCAGCTCCCTCAGCACCCTTGGGTGCATTCCATCCGGACCCATCGATTTATGGATGTCCAGATTACTCAACTGATCCCTAACCCAATCCTCATCTACCAAGGCAAACTCCTTTTCACTTTTGTCAGTTCTATCAATTCACAGCCTCGCATTAAAACTCTCTATGCTTAACTCTGGACTGAAGTATACCAACATATCTGACTTCTTCACTTCTGCTGCATGTCTTTCAGTGAACTTGAGAATACATATCCTGCATTTCATTTTTTTTTTACAACTTCAGTCAAAACCACATCATTCTTCTCTATTTTGGGAACAAAATGACTAGATTACTGAACTTAAATCCCTGTTAATTCCTATTCTTCATCTGAACTGACTTGCACATATACTTGTGATTTATTTCCACATTAAGATTCTTTGTTTGATGCTGTTAACAGAATGCATTACACTTATTTGTTGAAAGACAAATAAGAGAATTGAATACAAAATGCTGTTTCAGCAGCAGAGTATTTACACACAGCTATGACCTAGCATAATACCTAGTGTTTCCCTGTCTTTTCAATTATCTTTTGACTACTAGTGCTTATTTTTCAATGCAAGAGCCAAAAAAAATTCTGAAGCCTTCCAGGAACCTGTGGTTAGAGGAGCTTTTCCTCAACTCCCAGAGAGAATTCCCTGGCCATGTGATGAGTCACACTGATCCCCCTTGAAATCAGTATGAAATCAGTATGAAGCATTAGACCCTTCAGAAGCAGATCTAAGAAGGGGAAAGGGAAAGCTGCAAATGTGTTCTGACAAATGGATTTTGGTTTCCTTAGAATATGAAAACAAACTTTCTGTGCGAATTTTATTAAAGGAACTGTTGATTTTGTGAACTCTGTTTTACAAAGGGAAATAGGATGGGTAAGGAACAAATATTCAAAAGTGTGTAGTATCTAATTAAGGTGATAAATTATTTGAGCTATGGATCCCTTTTTTATTTTGCTGCTCTAAACTATATTGCAGCTTGGAATTTGTCAGAGGGCAGGTGATATAAAAGAGTAGAAGAGGGCATCTGGTTAGGTTAATATAGCACGGTGGCATGAAACTACAGACCAAAAATCTGGCTAATATATTGCACTGGGTTAAGAATGGAGACAAGATGACTGATGTACTCTCCAGAGCATGATGCCTCAGTTTTATAAAGAGAAACATTAAAAGGCAAATTAATTGTTTTTCGACTCTGTTAACTAAAAGTCATAGACTTGTTTTTCACTCTTTGATGTGAGAGAGTTCATGTAGATCCTAAGCCTATCCATGTATTTATGAACTGTTATGCATCTAGAATAAGAATGAGACAGAAAAGGAAAAGTGTTTCTTTCAGCTAGAAGAAAATGTTTCATCGACCTGAAGAGCCCTATATGTTGGAAAGCATGCAGGCCATCCTGTGAATTTAAAACTGGTAAAAATAAGTCAAACTTTGAGAAATATCTCAGAAGCCAGAAGCTTCTTTCCTAGATTGACTATATTGTTCTGTATTCTAGTTGTTAGAGCTTCAATTTCCAATTTTAAACAATTCATCCATGAGAGAAGCAAATATATTGTGACTGAAGCACTGATTTAGAAGAAAATATTCTTGGATTTCATTCCCAGTTCTTAATATCTTGTCCCTAGATTGACCTTGAAGAGTCACTTGAATGTTTACCTTAGTTCTGTGTCTGTGAACCAAGATTAAAAGTATTTTCTTTCTCTCATTGCCATTATGCTGATGAGGCCTAATACAGGCTGGGATGTCTAGATAACATAACATAACATAACATAACATAACATAACATGCCTTCATTTATAACGCTTTAAAAATGTCCAAGGCATTTACAAGTTTCAAATGTGCTTCAGTCTTATTTTTTGAAGTGTATAAGAAATTTAAGAAACTATTTTTTTCTGTTTTACAATAACATTATGAATTGTTATCAGGATTTAGTTACCAAAGGTTAGTTAGTTTTCATGGGATATTTTTTGAAAATGTTTTCCTTAGTTTACCACTAAAACTCATTTGTATACAGAGCAAGGAAAGTTAAATATAAGGAAGATTACAAGATCCATTTGTTTTCCATAAAGCTATTCCTGAGGATTTACTTATTGATATATCACCTTTTTGTGTTTCGCTAGGGGTAAGATTACATGTTGGGGATTTAGAATACAAATTTTGTAGCCAAAATTAGACATTCTTGATTGTTTAATAATGTGATTTCTATTCACGGTGCCCAGCATAGAAAAATAATGCACAAGAGGAGAGAGCAATTGGAAGTTATTTGATTGCAGTCTTTAAAAAAATGAAGTCTGTATTTAGCTGTAATCAGCTGCCCTTTGAAAACCCCTTTTCTGCTTAAAAACAGGCTTTCTACAGTCTGCATCTGCCATAATTGGTTCTCTAAAATCTATAGTGTTGCTTCAATTGCTTTCCTTGAAGGGGTGAGGGGGAATAGTTTTTCATAGACCAGAAGTAGAGTCTGCATGTGTATCTCTTTGTTACAGTTTTTTTACAAATATCTATTTGAAATTTCATTCTGCTGTTTTTCTCTCTTTTCAGCTTCTAGTTGGGATTATTCAAGCAGCTGAGCTGCCTGCATTAGATATGGGTGGCACATCTGATCCCTATGTGAAAGTTTTCCTGCTGCCTGATAAGAAGAAGAAATATGAGACAAAAGTCCACAGAAAGACCCTTAACCCAGTTTTCAATGAGCAATTTACATTCAAGGTATTTTTTGATAATTATTGAAACTTTTTTATTTGATCATTATGTATCTCATGCTTGGCTACAAAGTTTGATGTCTTAGTTGGTTGGTAACTACAGTAAAGTGATTTTTCATGTTGTAGAAACCTGTGATATTCAATCTTATGATGAAAATGGTATAATGGGTTAGACCTCAGTAGGTGTAAAAGGCACTGTTTTATTTTAAGGAACTTCAGTTATCCTGATGTATGATAATCTGATCCGTATTTTATGGTTGCGTAAAACTTACAAGAAAGTTGGAAAACAGTGACATTTTGACAAATGTCAGGTAAATCACTAGACCAGCATTTTCTTTCAATATCTTTGTAGCCTGCTTTATGAATTCAGTTTACCATTTCTTTTCCCCTCAAAAATAAATTAAAATGCAAGGAAGGTAAATGGATGAAGGACAATATGGCAGATTAATCTTGCTAGACTTTGTCATAGCAATTCTGTGCCATGCTACTTTACATATGAAAAGAAATTATGTCTCAGGTTTAATAACTTGTGAATTAAATAAAAGTAGCTAACCCTTAATGTTGCAATATTTAAGTTGTTCCAATAGTGTCTATCAATAGTGTTTTTCTAAAACTGTAGCTGTACCTAAACCCCAGTTAAATACGATAAAGGAATACTATACAACATATTTCATAAGGCTTCTCCTAATATACATTCCTCTGCTGTTACTTTAGGCTTTTCTGTCTATGCCCAATCTTATAATGACAGCTACAGACTGAAAACAGGAACAGTGAAAGACTCAGGCTATGTAATCATTCAATGAGAAAGATATCCCTGGAGGCCAGAACTACTACTGCATATATACGCTTATTTTTTCCCTTGAAGATGTTCATAAAAATAATCTTTTGCAGAGAGTTATTTTTTCTTGAGCTTTCCTAAGAGAGTATTTAAAGGAAAACAGAGTTATAAATTACAGATTCCCATGCAGCTCACAAAAGAAAAGAAAGAACCAATAATGCTGTCACCTAAGATGAAGGCACAAATTATAAATCACATCATCCACTCCTGGGCTATAATGTCCACTTGTTTTAAGTCACATCTTTAATATTCAAATTTTATGCTCCAGAAGAAAGTTTGCTTTTCACAACACTCACTGACAGAGTATTTAGGTGCATCCCAGTATGGTACTAATCATCCCCTGGACACTGTGGTCTGTGCTTAAGAGAAAGCCAACGGAACATGCTAAGTACTGTCATTGTCCTGGGGACTACAGTGAAAAAGACAAGTGACTATTTAAACTACTGCTGCAACCATAATAACTTCAGTGGGAACTACTGACAATATCTCATTTACTTGGGCAGAGCCTTACTTCTGTGACCCACTTCAGGTGGTGCACAGCTTCTGTTGACATCCTTCCCATCTCTGTCTTTGGCAGAGCTGCCCGCCAGGCAGCCAAGGCCCATTTTGTTACCTTCTCCCAGGGTGCACCTGTGAGCTGCCTGCCTTCTTCCCAAAGAAGCTCTAATGGGGATGACACCAATCTGGCAGAGAGATGTGTCTGGCAGAGGTACAAAGTGGGAAGGGGGTACATGTCTGGAGGAGTGACATGTCTGTGCCAGAAAGCACTCCTATATGTGTGGTTCTACCAAGGTCTCACCTGCACTAAATCAAGAGACTGAGTATCTCTGAGCAGAGCAGAAAGTAGAGAGAGGGAGCAATCCTTCACAAGAGCTGAGGACATCCTTGGTTGTCCTGAACAAAGGTGTAGGCTGAGACTGCTTTAGAGGTAATAACTGGAGGAAGCAGCGCCACTAGATCTTTAAAAAGGAAAGTAGCTAAAATAAGCTTTACAGAGGTCAAGTTAATGATAAAAAAGTGAATAATGATAAATGTAGTCTTTTCATGCATTCAAAATGACCAGGATCCATTAAGTTGTATTGTAAACTGATGAAGAAAAAAAACTGTAGAACATTTCTCTTCTCCCATTTTTGAGGCTGAGTAAAAATAAAAGTGAAATTATTTAGAATTTTGCCTTCCACATACATCTGCCTTCCGTAGCTTTTTAGAAGCTATAAATAATTTACAGAATCAAAATAGATTTTGCTATAGTATTTACTACAATATAGAACCCTGTACCCACTGAAACTATTGTACTCAGTAATGGAAGCTGGAGCTGGCTCTCAACTTGAAAAGCTTCTTTTAAACATTATATAACATGTTATGAAAAAGGAAAACTACTCATGCTATTAGTAAGTATTTTAAAAAGCTAGTGGAAGTCAAACAGTGATAAAAGACGACAGTCCTAGGGTTTAAACAGACCAGAAAATACAGTGGTTAACAAGGCCAATGATAGTGCCAAGCTTTCATTTCTCTTTATATAGGAAATTAATAGAGAAATGTTTACCGAAGCCCATGGAAACCATTAATACTTGCAGAATATATTCAAATTGACCAAGTGTTCAGTGTAAATCCAAACAATCCCTAAATCAGACCTCTCCAGACAGCCACTCGAGTGTAACTTACCTGAACTGCACATCTTCATCTGCATATTAAAAATGTGACTCATAAACATCTTAACCCACAGCATCTGTCTGAAACACGTCAGAACAGCTGGAGAATTAGTCAGAACTTGGCCCTCTGCCACCAGTTTCCAGCTATACACTGTGACTTGGAAAGCACCTTAGTGTCTATGGTGTGAAAGGTATATTAATGAAAAATATGCTTTGGTAAGTAATAGGTAATGGTAGTGTAAGAGAAATATTTTTTTCATCAGTTTGAAAGCTACCCATTTCTGAGTGATGACAGTTGATTTATTTACGAAAAGACACCATTGTGTGAAAAGTTCATGTGTCTTCAGTGCAAATAATTGGGCTTCCTGTTTCAGTTTCATCACCTACAAAACAATTTGAAGTAGAATGAGAAAAACCCAGGAAGTGATGAGTGAGCTGCCACATTGTTCTATCGAGTGCCAGAGCCTGGTCTCAAAAAATACTGCGTCTGGTGACTCTGAAACAAATACACCTCATAATTTTCTCTGCAGTTCAATTTAGCTGAGATGACAGCTGATAAACCAAAGAAATAGATTTGCATTGTAGTGAACTGATCTTTATTGTCTCAGATATGGAGTTTGTCATTTTCTCTTCTTTGCAGGTGCCATACTCTGAGCTGGGTGGAAAAACTTTAGTGATGGCAGTTTATGACTTTGATCGTTTCTCCAAACATGATATCATTGGAGAATATAAGGTTGCGATGAACACAGTGGACTTTGGTCATGTCACTGAGGAGTGGAGGGACTTGCAAAGCGCAGAAAAGGAAGAGGTAAGAAAAATCAGGCTTCTGGTTTTTTTCCCCAGGACACTTTTATGCTCAGCTAGAGAAACAGTCAAACTAGAAATATTTTTTTTTGCCGAGACAGCTCCCATCTGTTATCAGCATTTCCCAGACTTACTTTGCCTGATAAATTTTTGATAAGCATCTTTTCCAATACCCATTGAATGGTACATTCTTCTTTGCTAATCCTATTTTCAATCTTTTTGATACTTTATGCAACATATTAAGAAAGTTTTCATGAGTTTGACTTTTTCTTGAATTGATGCAGTTTGGGTGCATAGAATTTGCATTTGAATTATAAAAGCGGTGTGCAGTGAAGCTTCTTTGTGGTCTTAATCATTCTCAATGTTTGCATCTCAAGGCATCTTATTGTGCATGAAGATAATGGTAGGTTTTCATTTAAATATATTACAGTTCTATTGAACTGCTATGCAATAATATCCATTGATTAGAATTATGCATTTGACAAAGACCTTTTGTCATGGTTTGAGACTTTTGTCCTGTATGAGGACAATTAATCTGTCTTGGTTTGACGGATTGCAAAGCGGAGACACCTTGGAACAGCATTTCACTCAAATATTAATAACCTTTTTCATTTTCTTCTCTGTGCCAACGTCCTCTAGGTACATTATTTAGTAGGTATAGTGCTACATGTACACAGGACACTTTCTGGAAATATTTGATCACTAAACTGTGGATCCTGTGAGGTCGTCCATACTGGCACGTCCACCTTTTTGCTCATTATAAGACGATTTTGTACTCAGTTTTACATTAGTTTTCTTTTTGATTGCTAGATAATATCTGCCCACTCAGAACAGTCAGAGTGCACAGTGTGCTTCAGTTCTCTGGTGGGAGAAGATGAATCTATGTCTGAGTTCCTCATTGTGTAATTTAGCTAATAAACTGCTTTGGATTCGAACCTTAGTTTCTGTAATTAAAGAGACAATCTCTGGGTGAAATCTTTACTTAATACAAGTGAGGAAAACCTGAACATTGGATTTAGACTACAAATGCTGAGCCATTCAGCCTTCTCAGATTTTCAGAAATGGTAGAATTCAGTCTTGCCTTTGAGTGTTTCTTTTTAAAGACTGTATTTTCAGATGTCTGTCGTCTACTGCTTATTGATTTGAAAGCCACTGCTACACTGAGGCTACTCTGCACAGCAGTGTTTCATATTGACAGCATTTGCAGGGCTCTCTTGTTGCATGGGATGTCGGTACCCATGCTATGTGGGGGATATTTCTTCCACTCTTAGAGCTAAAGACGCAAACTAAAAGAGAAAAAAGAAGTTTGTGGTTCAAGAGCCCTGTTTCTTTAAAGCCTTACCATACCAGAAAGCTAGAAATGTGAAATCCAGAGTGTATTAATCCTTCCAAACTTTATTAAGTATCAAACTGGACTTTTATTGTACTATTGTGTGTGTTATAAAAGTGTTTCATGCTTTTCTGTGGCAAAACACATAAAAGAATCCAAACAATACACAAAAAGGAATTGAACCTTCACCATTTTAGTGTAACTTCAAGCTTATAGGACATAAACAGTTACATCCCCATATGCAGGTGACAGATAACATAATATGAGAGTCATGTTCACTAGAAGAAACTAGCTTTCTTTAATTCCTATTTGAGCCTCTGCCCTCACCTTTCTTCAAATTTTAGGTACTATGTATACAGAAAAACATTGTCATTTTTGTAAAGTTTTTTGATAGGGCATTTTTTGAAGCTGATACGTGACTGTTTTATTTATAAGAAGCTAGGCAATATCATCTTATGAAAACATCTTGAAAAACTGTACATGTACTGATTCCCTAAATATTTTTTCATAATACAGGAGGTCTCCTGTTTCATCTTTGCATCTCTGTGCTCATAGTATGCAAAGTATCCGATAAATATGGAAAAATATCATAACTTACATTAGTTGGAGACTTTGTTAATATTAGTTTTCTATATATTAGTTGTAGCTTTCCTACAACAGCTCCTTAGCTTACTGTACAAATAAAAAGTGATCCCACAGAAAACAGGTGACTCAAGATGTAGATCAGTCAAGTGTATTTAATCCAAAGGGTCTTCACTTATTTTTGCTCTGTTATGGAACCTCTACTTCTGTCATGTATGTGTTAAGCCTGATTCAAAGAATTGCTTAGCCCAATCTGGAAAAGAAATCTCTACCAAGAACCAAGAGAGTTGCATCTGTCAATTGTTTGGGAGCTGCATTTCCAGGAAATATCTTTTATATTTCCATATTTGACCACTGCCAAGTACCTCACCATCCAGTGAGGTCTCTGCTCAGCAGCAAAGATGCCATAAAAATTCTAGTAGATTTTATGAGATAATAAGTAGGGGACAAAGAGGGGTGGGAGAGATCCTATCTCCATAAATCTGTTATCAACAGACCTTACTAATTCATAGCAGATACAGCTGCGATCAAGCAGTACCCTGGCTTCAGAATGCCATCTGTATGTGGTCTGCAATATTTGAAGAATTACATGTTTTGTTTCCTTTTTTTGCCTTAATAGCACTTAGGCAAGTTTGTCAGTTCTTAACAACCTAGCACTAACTAGAATTCTGAATATGTTTGTAATTAAGTATCAGATGCCAAACTATCTTGAATGTTTTAATTATGACTCCTAAACAAGATGCATATCAAAGCACGTAGTGACAACTGCAACCAGTCACTTTGAAAGAACCCTCTAGGTGGCATCAGTCAAACTAAGTATAAAAGTCTTATTTTTATTTCACTTTATGTAGAAATCAGTTGATACACATCACAGAACATATAATTTAATTAACACTGCAATCATAGGGGGCAAAATCATTTTACGAGCAGTTACTCTTCTTTATGCTCATGAAGTTCCACTGTACTTTCCATCTTTTTTTTCTAAAAAGGCTTGAAATTGATGGTAGAGGATGAAGGCTTAGTGAAATATTAGAAACTCTACCTCTCACAGCCCAGCCATTTGAATGGCATCTCTCTGACACTTCGTTCTCTTCTGGGAAAGGTCTTATTAATATATTTATGTTGGTGAAGCACTTTGAAGGTACAAGGCTTTATGTAAGCATTTGTTATGACTTTGAGAGGGCCTTGGGAATGTATGAGTCTGTACAATGATTGCTAAATATCAGAGGCCACTACTAATGAACTGCATACTTTGAATCCCTTTTCCCTGGCTGCTTTTAGCTCAGCTGTCCTTGTGAATATATTTGAGGTGCTTTATCTAGTAGTCCTTCAGTCTCATATGACTAAGAGCATGGGAGGGAAGAGTGGTAGATACTGTAAGATTATTCACTTTTACCAAGTCTGACATATAATGGTTTGGGCACAGAGTGTTAAAAAACACATGATAGGAGTTTGCTCCTCTGTGTCATCTACCAGATGTCACTGCCATTAACTTTATCTGAGTACACACTGCATCCAATATCTGTTATCACTCCAGTACAGAAGGCCAGACAGACCTCTTTGCTCACAGCCGTGTGAATCATACTGAGAGTCATCTTCTGAATACTTCAACTGATTTGCCTCCGGACATTTTGTTATATTGGCACTTAAATTGAAAACCTGTTGTACCAAACGTTACAAAAAATTTTAGGGAATATAAGAAAGAGCAGAAACAGTTCTTTCTCTTGAAAGCAGTGGAGAAGCAGAGCCTTATTCCATGAGGAAAAGGATCTTTGACCTGCTAGTATCCACCAAGAGTTCTGTGGACCTCTTTTGACTGCCATCATGTAAGACTCCATGCATTATCTGATCAGGCATCCACCATGGATAGGTTACATGACAGATGCATGTTCATATCACAGTGGATTGTGATGGGTATATTTTTGTCTGCTGGAAAACACCAGTAAGACTCACAACAGCTTCTACCGTACATGGTGCACAGTCCCAAGCAGGAGAGATGCTACAGTACTGCCTTGCAAAGGGGTGAGATGCGAGCAGTCTGCAGCTGGGGAAAGGAAGACCAATTCTCTGAAGCTTGATGTGCGCTATTCACGAGGATTCCTCTTTCCTTCCTCTTCAAAAAATAAAAGTTGAAGAAAGGTGATGGAACAGTGGGCCAGAAATGGGTATATTTGATACCTCAGAATGCTTCATAGAAGTTGGAGGCTGACAAAGTGAGTAAGCCATCTAGCTTATTGAATCCTCAGCACTCAAGTTTCCAGAGTTAGGAGGAAAAGACATTTTTACAAATGTCACTGTCAAATCACAGCAGCAAATCACTGTCATTTTCTGTTATATCAGAGATGGACAGATGATCTAATAGGCCTTTCCCATCTCTAATAATAACACAGTACTTACACAGCTCTGTAGATAGCACACTGCTTTGCAAAAGAAAGTATCATTATCACTATGGAGATGCTGTCAGAATATCAGACAAACTTTAAAATGTGAGATCTCCTTTATTTAGCTACATGTTATATTGGATTGCCATGTTTTCCGCGTAGTGTTCAAGATTTTCTCAAGTTCACTTCTTCTTACACCAAATTTAAGCTTTAAAATGTTAAACCTATGGGGGTTTTAATTTTCAGGTTTTGTGGCAAAGTTATAACACTAAATGCAAAATGCTGAACACATGTTCAACATTGTAAGCACAGCATCTGTGCTGCAAAGCAACTGAATCTGATGACAGTGAGACAGGGAACAAAACGGAGGTTCTTAAATTGGAGAATAAGCAAGCCTGATTTGAAATTCTTCAGCAGTTAATTGGTTGGTTTTCATCTTGAAATTGAAGATGTTGAAATGTTGTGATTTTAAAGGTAAAACCATATGACTCAAGTGAAGCAGTTACGGTACCATTTCAGGCTATTAGAATTATGCATTTCTTTTCTCGCCTTTCATACTCAAACTGCTGACAATCTCACTATATACCTTTGCTGAGTATTCTTTCTTAACTCCCTCTCTGGAAGAGACACCTACCTTAGGAAGTCAGAGACATTCTTGTGTTATGACAAAAAGGATGTAATAGGCTTACTTGAAATAAAAAGGGAACTTGTCTTGATTCATCTCAGACTGTCTGGCTTGACAGATATTAAATTCAAATACAGAGGACAGTAGACAAGGAGAAGTTCAATGATAGTGTTAAATTCAGTATTCATTCTGAGATCAGACAAACTTGTATTGCTTATTTGTCAAAAACATTACTATTTGACTTTCAAGTGTGGAAGAGCATCTTGAGGCTAAACTGTGCTGACAAATTAGATTCTACACATCTAATGATCCATACACAAAATAATAATAAGATTCTATGATTCAGTCTATATTAATGTTGGTTCTAGACAAGGCATATTGCTAAAGATCTTGTAGAAGGTTACAGGCCAAAGGAAGGAATAGTGGACAATTCCCCATCTCTACCTCTTAATGTTGTGGGAGGTTTTATTGCTCAAGTATAGGATATTTTAAAATGCTTAATAGAGGAGAGAGGCCAGACCAACCAAGGAGTTCAAAAAAACTGGACTTGGATATTAAACATGCAGTGGCATTTGGAAAGCAATATTTTTATAGGCTTTGAGAAAGATACTGAGAGGGGTCAAAATAATCTTAAGGTCCTTCCTAAAAAGACTTAAGCAGAATTTATATCACTTAGATGCTGGAAGTATTCTCCATGTACCTGCAAGTGATTCATTCAGATAGCTAATGTATCAGTCATTTGCATGGGTTGAAATATACCCCAAGTAGAAGGTACTAAAGCTACAAAGAGATGTTTTAGATGGAAGCTGCAGAAGGAATTCCAGGGAATTCTGCCATAATCATGGAGTACTCACAGTTATAAAGCTCTGTAATCTGGGAAGGATTGCAAATGCATCTGTAGCATCAGCTGACTGGTGTGAAAGGGCCACAGAACTTGCTATACATTACATTTTCCTGCTTGTTCTCCATCCAGACTTACATACGTACTTGTTTTTCTGACTACCACCATCAGTGAATGCATTATCCAGAGGCAGAAATTGCATTTCACGCTGGGATTCTAGGCAGAAACTTTGCAGTAGTCCAGGGTAATACCTTATTTCCCTTTATCCTCTCCCTTTGCAAACCGGCAGGGACAGAAATCGTTATCTGATTGCTGTTACAAACCAGGATCAGGAGCTAAGGGAAGCTGTAAGATGGCTGTATCAAAATACTCCATCATAAGTGTCATTAGAAGGACCTTCAGAACAGAGACCAGCATGTTAACAGTCTCAAGGAAAGAGCAGGTCTCACAAAGGAGACGAGAGTGTTTTTTACCAAAAGGCTGAGGCGTAGGAGTCCACCCAGGACTCCTCACTTTGTTGTGCCCACTGCATGTAAAACTAAAAGATCTCGGTTTCCAGAAGCACCAGAGAAAGATGTATTTCTGAAAAGGTTAAAGATTTAGGAATAGCAGTCTGAGAAAGAAAGGGATTAAACTTTTTTTTCATTTTTTTCCTCTGTCAGCTCTTAAACACTAATTTAGACCATGTCAGAGATTACCATAGTAACCATTTAACCTCTTTTCAGAGTCTGTTGTGTTTCAGTTTAGTTCAACAATGAGCTTAACTGGCATTTGAAGCACTTTGCATTGTACCTGTAACAGGAATTAGCACCAAATGCCCTTATTTTAGAGAACTCACAGTTAGAATCTAGAACATAATACTGTATTTTCAGTTCTGTGGTATTAGGCTTTTTATTTTTTTTTATGTTAATGTTTTAAGAGGTAAAGTACAATAATTTACGATATATTACCAGGTCTTATTTCTAGGCTGAATGGATGTCAGAAAGCAGTAACTTGTTCCTACAGTTACCTGTTTGATGGTATCATAAAATCCAGCCTTCCACCAAAGGCCAAAGAAATTCCTCACATTGGCTGATGTACAGTTTGTGTGTTACGGGTGATGCAGCTGGGTGGTTTTAGTGCAATCAGCCCTGTACTTCTTTCCTGTTTCTTTTCTGTTGCCTTCTGCAGCTTACTCTGTGATTGTTATCATCATAACTAGAGAAACACTCAGGACATGATTTAAATTAGATTTTAAAAACCTTTGAAATAGCATAGCCTTTTTCTCCTGTTCATGTCTAATTCAGTCTGGGCAGGATGCTGTTGTACAAAATAATAACTTGCAGAAAAAAAACCCTTTTCATAGAATATCTCTGTTTCTGTATTTTGTTATATTATTCTTCCCTTGTAGCTTAATGGAGAACTGACATTTCCAGTTTTTAAGGTCTTGCAGTCTACGACATACACGCAGTTCTTTTTTGAAGGACTGATTATGACTAGTCTTTCACTTTCAATCATACAGATCAAAGCAAATATTACTCTTGGATGTTCATAGGTTACTCTACGTCATACATAAAATTTAAAGAGACTAATAAGATAGATGTAAATGCTTTTCTGTACCTTATCTGAACATGAGCACTTATAATGTTGGTGCTATACAACACAAATTTTTTTAACCTCTCTGTCATCTAGAATTCTAATAGTGAGAAATTTCTCTCCAAGAATGATGCCACTGTCTAAAGATCAAACTATTTCTTATCTCTCTGTCTTTCCAGACTTTCATAGCACTGTCCACACAAAGGGAGAAAATCATAAAATGATGTCTAATCACTCCATTTCTTATTATTTTAGGGTATTTTTTAACTTCTATCATTATTCAGTACACCTGAGTGAGTCAGTTATCATTAAGCTGCACTTTTTAGCCCCCACAGTCTAAAGCTGATATTGCTTTTTAGAATTTATGTTGACCAGAGATCAAACTCCTGTGAATCACTCCACCTCCTCACTTCTCAGCATATTCTCAGTCTGTGTGTAAGTGTGCATATGAGTTGTAGACCTGAGTATGGAGCAGAAATACATCTTTCTTTTATGATGCATCTTCTGTGATAGAAGCTTTTGTGCAGACTTTAACAGTTTTGTGAGCAGCCCTTAGTTTCATTAACTGGGACTTCTTGTGATGGCTGCCTGGCTGGCTCACTGTCTTGATGGATGGAGTGCTACTGTAGTTGTTCTGTTCTTTCCACTGGCCGAGTTTCCAGATTAGGATTTTTTTCTATGGAGGGCTTGACTATGGTCACTGCCACAGAATTACTACTCCTGCTGTCTCCTTAGAGCAGAACACAACTCAATTTGATCTACAATCATCTGTGCACAGATGAAATTAATTTCTGATCTTCTTTTGGGTTCAGATGTTGTCTGGATGTGCTTCTTGCTGGCCAAGCACTAGATGAAAAGAAATATCTGAAAGTGAATCCAGTGACATGGAGATCAACACATTTTCCTTGAGCATTATGTTTGCAATTACAATTATAGAAATAATGCCAAAGCTACGAGTTTACAAACAAGCAGTGAGAAAGAGAGTTCAAAGTAGTATGTTGTTGCTGCTTGATCGGCTGGATGTATTTGTCTACAACAGAACAGAATTAGGAGTTATTGCTAGTTCCACTGTCACTGATAATGGGAACTAAATTTGGGAACTCTTCTCTAATGCCTTTTTCCACTTGTGTCTGACCTTGAGTTCAAATCCCTTTTTCTTAGATAGAGACATTCTAACCTAAGTCATTCCCTAGACAATTACCATTATGTGGAGTTTAAAACTTGCTTTTGATGCCACCAGCATAGACCATGGCACTGCAGCTTCTCAGTGGTACGGATTGCAGTGGGCACACTTAGCCAATTTTAGGTGCTACTTAAGTTACTTCTGGTAATCTTCAGAGCCACTGAGTTGTCTGGAATCCAGTTGTTTTGCTTTGTTTTTCCATATCTTCTTCAGTAACTGTGAAAATTAACAGGAAGATCTCTGTTGATGACTGCAGCTCAGGCTTCTGAACTGGCAGCAGTTCATTTTCATGTGAGTGCCCTGAGGTCTGCACCTGAAGTCCCCTGTCAGCTGACATCATTCCTGCAGCCTGGAATTAGATAGCAGGGGATTATGCTGAAAGTGTTTTTACTCATTCAGACTTCACATTAATCAGTCAGGCTGAACATTCATTTTCTGTGATGTTTTAGAACATGCAAGTTTTCCAGAAGATGTGGGTCATTTAAATTAATTTTGATTACTCTAATTTTTTTTTACTTGTACTTATTGTACAGAAAATAGGTACAACTATTGTAAGTCTGTGACACAAAGAGCTGCGATTCTTGCACAACACATCTGTAACCCATTATTTCTTTCTTACAGTAGATTTTTATCTCAGCATTTTTTTCTGTGATTCTTAAACATGGACTTGTATATGATAGTATGTCAAAGCCCTTCAAAAAAACCCACTTGTAACTTAAGGTGCCATCCAAATCTGCACATGCTTCCCCATCCTCTTTTTTTTTACAGAGAGGACCAATTTGTCCCATTGCAATTTGATATAGCAAATGATGATGTTCCTCTAGACACAGAATCATACTTTTCTACATACCCTTCAAATCATTAAATTATTTAAAATCTCTTATATTACATGATTCTATCTTCAGAATGTCTCTCTGTGATACTAAACTATTAGTTGATTTCTTAATGGAGAACATACTCCCTGTGTATACATTTAGTTTTATCCATCAGCCTAAAGGGAAAATATACACATTAAGTGTATTGAAAGTTACAACTTTTATGAATAAATACATAAAATAAAAAAATTAATATTTTCTGATATATGATAATTGTAGATGAGAACAGGTTTTAATTAAGCTCTACTAGATTTGCTGCAGCAATCATATGTTCCAGAATGACTTGAGAGTATTAGCTTCCTGGTTGGCTTTCAGCTGTAGAGTCCTACAGTTGGGATAAGTTCTTCAAGCACAAATACCGGTCATATTATGGCTCTGAATATTTACTGTTTATATGTTCCCTATCGTGAAAACTAGCTATCAGTCAGCCTTCAAGCACAGTCATGACATATAAAGCTATGAATAACCTGTGTATAAACACTGGGACATGATCCCTAGACTTTTTAGCCCAATTGTTTATTGATTCCTTAGGTTTGTTGCCAGGGGCACCACTATATGAGCTCTTAAGCTTGCTGAAGATGACAGGTCTTTAACAGGATGTATTTTATTTGCCTTGAGCCTAGACTATCTAACATTAACATTTTATTTCTGAAAAAAAAAAAAACCTTCCATTTCATAAACCTTTATTTTGTTTAGAAATACTACTATTTCTTAGCAAATTGAATATTTTTCTAAATGAGGTGAGGTTGTCTGCCCTAAATCTGGAGGACTCCTAGATCTTCAAGGAACATTTTAAAGAACGTCCTATAACCACACTCCATCTAGAGAACAAGCAGTATCCAGGAGATAGTATTGTTCCCTCTGTGTCAAGTTGGGAGAAAGGTAACACAAGGAAATGCCTTTACAGACTGTGAAGTTAAACCTTGCTTGATTTTGAGGCAAGGAGCTGAAAACCCTCTGATTCTCAGCCCATGGCATTTTGTCCTGGCTGTATGGCCATAGACTCCAAACTCCAAAAGCTCAGATTTCCTCATTGCACCTGACTTTCAGCATTCTCTGCATGTTTTTAGTGGAAGTTCACCAAAACCAAGTCTCTCGTGACACATTTTAATATCATCTAATCAGAATTTTGTGGAAATTCCACTGGAAAATCCTGCATGAGACCTTACTGACAAAGGTTATAAAGACAATGCTGCCAACAGTAGACCAGCGTTTGATATAGGCAGCTTTGCACCTCCCCTGGAAAATGCTTAGAGGGTCTTCAAACCCAAAGACGTTACAAGTTACTGATTTTATGACATCAGAAGATAGAGAAAATAACATATCCCTCATAGCTTCAGCAGTTACTCCATCTCTTTGTTAAAAACTGTATACTTTATTTGCTAGTTGGATGTTACTGGATTCTACTCCAAGTCATTGATTCTTGTTGTGCCCTTCTTCAGTAGAGTCAAGCCATTGAATACATGATGCTTCCTCTTCTCTACAGTACTTATGCACTGTAATCAGATCAATTCCAATCCTCTTTTCAAAAAGCTGCAGAAATTAAATTTTCACTATCAGGCTTTTTCTCCATTTTTCCAATAAGAGTTGCGACTTTTTAACTTCTTTGTAGTTTTCAGCATCTTTTAAAAAAATATGTGTACACAAGAACTGTGTACAGTATACTTTATATCATTGCCAGACAGGCAAAGTCACCAGCTGCTTCCGCTCACTTCTACTATTGAGTGTTTTGCATAGCCTTACACTAGCAGTTCAAGGTCTGTAGCTTATGACGCTAAATCCTCAGCAGAAGGCACTGCCTTGTGAGATATATTTCCTGATTCAGTAGCTACTTAGAAATAGTCTTCTGTTTCTTTGCCTTAGGATGTAGAATTTTTGATTCTGGATATGTGAAAGTGTACTCTGTGTGACAGGTTACAGCTAAGCCCACTTTCTGTCTGACCAACCTGTTGCATTATTATACACCATTATGTTAATCCATGTTTCACCTCCTTACTTTATCATCAGAAATGTTTTCCACATATATAAAAACAACAGAAGACCTTGAATAGAACAAAAAACATTTTTGCATGTTTCCTTCATCAACCAAATTTACAATCTTATCAAAGAGTGAATCAGGTTTTAGTTGAAAAAAACTGTTTTCTATAAAACCATGTGACTTCACATTCATTATATTTCATATCCTTTAAACCATTATTAATGCAAACTTTTATGAGTTCTTCCTTTGTTTCATCTGGGTTTGATAAAAGGCAAATGGCTGTTAGATATCACTTTCATCCCATCTGGCCTTTTTTTGAGTAAGATGGGCATAACATTAGCAACATTCTAGTCTTCTGAAATTTCCCTTGTGGTCTAAGATTTATTAAAAATGAACATCATTGCACCAGAGATCTCATGATAAGTGCAGTCTTCTTTCCTAGATTTTTATAGATGGCTGCAGTGGCCTCTTTCTTTTTAGTGAAGAGATTAATGAAATTCAGTGTGTGGTAGTGATTGCTATGATGACCTTTGATGAACTGTCTTGTCTTCCTAAAGAATGTGTTAAGAGAGTTTTTCAAAGTGAAATAGCCATGGGAAGTGGAATAATAAAAGATGGTTTTGCCAGTGTATATTTATCAAAAAACTTGAATATCTTTCAGTAGTTTCATAAAAATATATTTTTTAATGCTTAGTTTAATAAGTGGATATGAGCCTGGTAAGGGTGTCAATAGATTTGAATACATAGCACTAGTTAGAAGGGACTCATTCTAGAACTGAGCACAAATATTTAACAAGCTGAATTTAAAACTTATAATGCAAGATGTTGTAGAAGAAGTAATTTTTAGTTTCTTAATTTCAACATAAGACAAAAACATTTAAACTATCTGAGAGAGTATGTTACATATTTCTGACTTCCCTGAAACTGGGAAGCACTAGAACAAAAGTGGCTTTGAGCTTTTCTGAGGGTTTTCAGCTTGCCTCTTTTCCAGCTGCCTATCCTTGACCCCATCTCATATTTTTAGGCAGTTTGGATGCTCTGGAAAAATCTGCAGTACAAAAATTAGTAAAGGAGGATGAAGGAAGAAAACTTAACAAATGAAGAGCAATGATACAGAAAGGGATTTCAAATCCTGCCTGTGTTTGTAGCACATAAGCAGTGGATGGAAATAAAAGATAGCATTGACTTGGGTGAAATGATACATGAAGCAAAAAGTCTTCTTCATCTTGATAAATTACAGGTAGAGAACTGTTATCATAAGGCTTCACTTACCAGCTATTAACTCCCATCAGCTGTCTGTGGTTTTCTCATTTGCAAATCCAGTCCCTTTTCAGCTTGCTGTGCAGTCCCCTGATCTGCAGGCTCTTCCAGTCATCACTGTGGTTGCAATGTAGTGAGAAACCTGACCAGCTTGTATGGTTGAGTTTTCTTCTGATGAAAATAGAGGCACAAGCTGGTTTTGGGCACAGAACTGTGTTGCATGCTGCCCTGGGAGCTGGAAAGCATGGTAAGAAGGTTCTTATGAATTTAGTGGAAAGTAATGCCTTAAAGAGGATAGCTACTCAGATTCTTGCCCGGTTCAGGGAAACCCTTGAACATATGCCAGGTCCTCATGTGTTCTGTTTGGCCTCCTGCTAGCTAACCAGGAATCTTATAGTTTTAAAACAACCGCATCATGTTCTGCCTCTTGCCTAATTGCCCATTTAGGAGATTTTGGAGGAGGCTGCTGTATTGTGTGGGGTTTGTCATTGGGGTTATGGAAGGGAACTTGAGGTAGTGCTGGGGGTTGTTACGGAAAAGCATGAAAGCTGAACTGTTGTTACAGCAAGCAAGAGGTGAGAGAAAGGAGGACATACATCCATGGGAGTTGAGTGAACCAGGCTGCGTTAGTGTCACTGCAAAAAGAACCATTTCTTTATAACGTATCTGGGACTTGATATGAGGTGCAAGATCTTTTTGTCTTGGTTGTTTGTTACAAAGGAAAAGGAAGAAAGTAGCTGGTTATGAAGGTAATTCATAAATTCCAGTTAATTTCTCTTTGTGGTTCTTGCAGATCAATTAGAAATATACTGTATAGCTTCAGTAATGGAGGCACTGAATTCACCTGATAGTCTTTCCCTGGGGCTGTTTATTTTCAGCAGAATTTACCAGCAGCTGTAGAGGATTACTCACTCCATCATGCCAATCATTCCCACCTACTGGTTTGTTTAATCTGTTTATGTATGGTTGTTGTAGCAAGAACTCTGTTCATGCCAGGTTTTTAATACAGCACGCCACACAGTGGTACATCTTACAAGTAAGAAATCTGTAATGAATTTGATTCTTAATGACAATTCTCTGCTGCCTACCAAGCCTGTATATTTTCAGATGTATGCTGTAATTTCAGTCGATAGTCTAAAGCTTTGGAGTCAATTGTTTTTGGAAACTAAGACACTCTTAATGGTAAAAACTACATTAACTAAGCCTATACGGTGCCCATATTTCCCATAGGAGATGTTTTCAAACCAAGCAAGGCTGCTGTACTGCTGCTTCCCGTACATCACAGGAGGGCAGGGACTTTCTGTGAAGTGACTGCAGTGCACATATAATATTCTAATAGTTGTGGAAAAGCTTTGTGATTTGACTTCTCACAGTGTCTGATAAGCAAAAAAAAAATAAATCTTTCAAATGTATTGCATTTCCTTTTAATGTACTGAAGCTACTCACTAGAAGACTAGCCTTGTGACATGCTATAGTTAATGTTTTCCATGCTGTCAAAAGTAATAATATTAACGTGCCATTCAGTTAAATTAATTTTGTTTTGTGCACTGGCCTGCGTAAACATGAGTGACATTTAGAAATATGATCAGGCAGGAGCTGAGGAGAAGCCTAGTAGCAAAATAGAGCAAGATACAATCATTTGAACAGAGAAGCCAGCTGCAAGCATTTGTGGGTATGCAAAGAGTTACAGAAAAACAAGGCTATGGTGTGCAGGAGTATGTGTTTCTTTTAATTCATTCCTCCCTTTCTCATTTATTTAAGAAATTAATTTTCTTCTTGTTTAATTAAGAACTCTGTATGTTTGGTAGCATTGTCTCTTGTTTGGAAATCAAAGAGCACATTTCTACTAATCTTTGATTTCAAGTGCTGTCAGCCACAGCGTTTTTCATTTTGCAAGAGGCAGCTGATTGTAATGCTTTTAAACTGATGACCGTGAAGTGTCATTTTTTGCTAATAATAACAGTGTTTTCTTTTTCTATTTCCTCTGCTTTTTAGAAAGCAATAATAGAAGTGCTTTCTCCAAACAGTTAAAAATGTAATGAAGAGGACTAAAAGGAGGAAGCTGACAAAACCTGACTTGTTAATTTTTTAATAACATTGGCTGGTTCAAATTATTCCCCAACTTGCTTTGAAGTCCAATTTACCATTGTGTGGAGAATATTACATAATTAAGGCAGTTAAAAGAAATGCACTCTACTACCTTTCTATATATATATTGCAATAGCAATACAGAGATTTGTGAAGAATTTTTATGTCAAGTAGAGCTGTTTAGAAGGAAGGGGGGGTGTTAAAAAAAAGAAGAAAAAAAAAAGTGGATTTTATTTCCATAGGAAGATCCTGCTAGGTCTGTTCACTTTAAGCAAAGGTAAAAAGTAATGATGGAAACTGCAGTTGTATCACAAAGGAGTCAATCAAAAGGAATATGCAATTAAACCATTCCTTTGGCTGTTCCTCACTCGTACTTTATGCCATGATTATATGTCTACAGATACCACCTCCTGATACCTTTAATAAATTCACTTCATTTGAAAGATTCTTCCCAGTCAGCCCTAAAACTTCTCCTTTTTAAAACTTACCCCATGGACCTTTGCTTCTATTTTTGTTCTCTGTTCACCTAGCATCCATCTCATTTCTGTCTCTTCTTTAGCCTGTTGTTACTGTTGTCCCTTTTTTACAGCATCTGAAATGAGCCCTCTGGATCTCTGCCTCAAGAACCCTCTGTTTTTCCAGGATCTCCTGCTGTAGCCTATTTCACTTTGCTTTGCTTCTTAATTTACTTGTTAACTGGCTTGTAACTGAACACTTTACATTAACAGGGACTTCTTTTCATGGCCAAGTTTGCACATTTGAAGAGGGTATAACCTAAGGAGGCACTTCTGAAAAAATGTTAGTAAAAGCAAACAAGAGAGACTTCAGATCACAGACAACATGTACTTCCATTTTGCAAGTGGATTATTCATGCAAAAAAAAGACTGATCCTTGAATAAAGAAATATGCAGTAGGGCACTTGTCTGTTCATATTTTACTGTTTTAAAATATTTTCTTCAAAGCACAGTAGATACAGTCGTGAAGAAGGTTGTTCCTTATCTCCAGAGGCATTTAGCACCTATTTACTGCTAGTTGTATAACAGCCTGGCTGCTCTGTTTACAGGCATGAAATCCTTTCAGACAGCAAAGGAATTATTCTGCTTGTCAGATTAATGGTCTAGTTGTTAGAGTTCTTAAATTTATATTGACTGGGATTATGGTTTAACATTTTGCAAATCTGAAATAGCTACTTCTGTAATCAGCCTTTTGATTGAAAAGGCTGGGGGGAACTCTGCCTCTCCTATTCACTCTCAGTACTTTATCCCAAAAGTCGTTCATAGACTTTGGGGTACAGTGGTACTCAGTGTGCGTACATATTCATGTGATAGTCTCCAAAAGGGCCATAATAACGGGCAGACACATTATGTCCAGCTTTTCTTTCTCTTTCTGGTTCTTCTTAAACTTTCCCTGCTGCACCATTTATTTCTAGCCTATTTATGCAAACTGAGTTTTAAGAGCTACTTG
Source organism: Aegotheles bennettii (assembly GCA_013398125.1). Classification (NCBI taxonomy): domain Eukaryota; kingdom Metazoa; phylum Chordata; class Aves; order Caprimulgiformes; family Aegothelidae; genus Aegotheles; species Aegotheles bennettii. Next base: position 164,220 of record VZRW01001987.1, on the reverse strand, counting down.
CTCACTTCCCACTCCTTTGCCTAATTGTGGCAGAATCATCTGCATATCATGGGGTCATCTGGGCTCTGATTTGCAAACATTAAGAGAAAGATTGTCTTTCTTTCCTGATTGTCCTGTTTGAAAATTTCTGCTTTGTTTTTTAACCATGTATTTATAAAAAATTCAATGCCTTTGAAACTGGTAATGTTAACGACAGCTGCTGTGGTAATACAATTTCAGGTTTAAAGAAAAAGGGGGAACCCAACAAACCAGTATTTCTTTTTCCCAGTATGATCCCTGTTTATCCTGTGGGGTGTGGAGGAGCAATATTTTCCCAGTTGCAGATTCCAGCTATGCATATGGGTTGCTAAATCTGCCCACTTGCTGGGTTGAAGTTGTGGCTGGTTCATGTCATCCATTTCTGCATCTGTGTGATTCTGTTACTAGTATTATTGTGACACCTTTGCAGCTTAGTGTACTCAAGGCTTACATGCCAAATGAAGAAATTTGTTGGATTTGAGACAGAATACAATGGCCTCAAAACTTTCTGAAACCCATGGATATGGAAATTAGGATTAAGGATTCTGTCACTACAGTTTATCTGAGTTTCCTGAATTTGAAAGACTAATTTAGTTTATAATCCACCTTTGTGCTGGCCTTGTTTTCTCCACAGAGTTTTAAAACATTTTGCTTGGCACAAAAATTATACAGTGAACATTGAGCTTCCATTGTAAATAATGATTGGTGGAGGATTGATTTTGTTTTGGGTCTTTGCCCATAAATCACGTCCTATTGTGTTTCGTCCATGCTCATGCAAATATCCCATGATCAAAACCAGATACTGAAGATGAAAACCCACCTCACTGTGTTTATAACCCTCCTCTGCTGGCTATTTTGGAGTCTTAGATCCAATTAGGAAAAAGCATATGGTGCTGTGGCTGATTATTCTGATATTGTTTTACAAAGAGCACTGCAAGCATCAACTTTCTCATAATATCTTCTACAAAAATGTGGAGAATGTTTATATTAGAAGATAGATATCACTGTTAGAGATTCTGCAGTGCAAATGAGAGTAATCCGCATAAATAGCATTTTTCTCTGTAGCTCATTAGGGGAATGTACTGTCAAGGCAAAAGCAGGTACTGACAAATACGAGAAAAAACGTGAGACAGGCAGGAGCCACTTAGAGTCATCTCTAAAGAGTTCAAGTTCTCAACAGGACTTCAGATAGCCTTTTCTAAGCTGAAGAAGTGTTAGCAGTGCTATGTCATTTGTGTTCTGCTTCATTGCATCCTCCTTAAATGTAATGAAATTATGAAGTTGCTTAGTTGGAGAGAGTCTTGTGATTGGTGTTTAGGCATTATACATGAATAGGTTAATGTCTATGAACCTCCCAGTTGGAAGTTTCTAATACTAACTTACAGTTTCCATCAGAGATCAAAGTAATTTACTAATATAAATTATTTATACATAGGGCTGAAAGAAATTCATAATAACAATAAGGCACCTCCATGAGATAATCACCATACCAGAAGCACTCATCTGTACCTCATAACCCTGCAGGGGTTTGTAATTATCTCCTGCAAACCACACCTCTAGTGATTGCTTTTTGTTGCTTCGTTGCAGTGCTGCAACTTGCAGTATTTTGCCTGACAAATATTTTTTAAATTAAAAAAAAAAACATAAAAACAACAACAACAAAAACAAAACAAAAAAAAACAGCTTAGGAATAGAAAACTTGTGGCAATCATGTAAAAAGAAAATGTTAAAATTATAAGAGATATTGAAGAAATGCAGTTAATGCAGATTTTAATAACAACGAGAAAGTACTAAATGTGATTTTGTAGGCATTTAATTAAGTACCTATGCTTTTTCTTCAAGTTACACACTGGAATAAGCCCATCATCTGCTGCCATTTCCCATGGCTTGCTGGTGATCTATGGAAATCTGGCAGTTTACATGATGCTGGCTTCTTCTCTGTACTTCCTGCAGCTAAAATTACATTAAAAGAGACTAAAAATGCATTAAATGCTCTCATAAAATTACTCTTCTGTGTAGACAATTGCAGTATTTGCACAGAAGCATAACATGATTACAGATGGAGGAAGGCTGGTGAGAGGTGATGGTCTCCGTGGCAATAACTGTGTTTGTAAAATACCTCCTCCAGCCTCTGCTGAAGCAGTCAGATGAGAAACAACAATCCTAACACCATTTTGTGCTTGCTAAACACAGTCTAATTTCAACACAAGTACGAAAAAAAAAAACTAAAACAAAGCAACCAAAACCCAATCAAAGGAACTGTTAGAAGCAGGGTGTTGATTTAAATGTACCTTCCAAAACATGTTTAGATAGGCTGTCAATGAGCTGCGTTTCTGAGAAATACAAGTTCCCATGCTGCCACAATGCAAACTCTGCCTAAAGGTGAGGGCAGAGCCCTTGAATGTCAAGTGATATGTGAATACAGAGGTCTTTAAGATGAGGGACTAAAGCAACCTTTCACATATACCCTGTTTCAGTCTTATTCAGAGTCCTATGAATCAACCACACTAATTTAAACCAGTTCTACGATGTAATAGAACGGCAAAGGTGGAGAAGACTGAGCGGCTGGGTGAGCTGTGATCATGATAACACAAATCAATAAACAATTGATTTCTTCTATTCTGAACAGGCTGGAAGTGATAGATCAACTTCACCATTAGCCTAGCCAATATGGACTTCCAAAACCAAATGTCAGGGGAACAGAAGCATGTTTTGCTGTCACTGTGCCCTTGTAGGCTCAGTTAGAGCCAAGCATGAGCTATGCAGATTGCACAGCTGAAATCCATATCTTCATGGTCTGAATCTATGCTGGGATTTATAACAGTATATGTAGACAGGGAGGAATAGTAAGTCCTTCCACAGAGGTGCAGTCCATGATGTGAAAGACATCTTAGGTTATTCTAGATATGAGTTAAAATACAAATTTTCTTATATTAGGATCTCTTCTTTTGAGCAAGATCATAACATTATTATAGCCCTCCGGGGTCAGATAGAGGTCTCTAAAATACTTCTCCCCAACCAGCCCCTTTCCAGCCTAAAGAGTCCTAATCTACTTAGCTGTTCCTTCTGCAGAAGCTGTGTCATATCTTTGATCATTCCTGCTGCTTTTCTTAGAATCTTTCCCAATTCTATCATATCCTTTTTGAGGTGAGAAGGTCACAGTAACTGTACCAGCATTCTTGAAAACTGGTGCATGTGCATTCTGACAGCATTTTTATATGTGATACACACATTTGACATCCTGAGCTATTTTGTTGTATTCTCTCTGAGCATTTCCTAATTATACATAACTGTGCTTGTTCTGTATGTTTTGTGATCACTGGTGATCACTGAGCTGATGTTTAGAAGGAAACTGTCTAGTACCATCCCTGGATTTCCTTCCCAACTTGTAATTATCAGTTCAGGGTCTGTCACTTTATAGGTATTGCATTATTATTGCAGTTTCTAAATTTTTAAAAGTAAAAGGAACAATAACTACATGATGCCGTTCTTAATATGTACCGCTCCAGTCTGTTATTGGGAACAACAAAGAATCCCACATACCAAAGGAAGTCCTCTGAGACAAGCCCACGCACCTTTTGATAAGGGAGGAAGATGTAAACTCTGAAGTACAGCTGAGTATCTGGTATTTATCCTTGAGATGAACATACTGCAGCTGCTTATTCAAACCTGGATGAAAAGTGATTGTGTGCAAGAGCTGTTGAGAGAAGTGCCACTGATACTGAAAATTTGGCTTAGTGGATAAAGTTCAGTTCTCTTAAATGACTTGGAAGCTTGAGCTCCCAGTTGAAAAGGAACATTTTTGGTTCATTTTACATGGATGATAAGGTCTTTAGGATATGGACTGTCTTTTCTCTAGGAAATACCCACTACATGCATGAATATGTGAGCCAATTGCTCTCAGTAGTGTTTCCCCTGCTTTAGGTAAAATTTTTACTTTGACTCTTTCCCCTTGGCTCTTTGAACCTGGTAAACTGCCGTGTTCTTTTTGCATTTGTGGTATGAGGAAAAGGTACATAATTCCTGCAAAAAATTACCTAGTGTCTTAACAAAAATCTTGGATACACCCTCAAAACTTTTTAAGAGCCAGCCTTCCAGTTTATTCTGACAAAACACTGGAACCAAAGAGAGATATCTTCATCGTAATGTACTTTATACTCTACTGACAGAATAAATTGGGGAAATGGATATATGCCACAAGAACTACTGTCTTTGAAAGACGAAGATCGCTGTCTGAAACTCTTTATTGGACTGTTCAGTGTAACCTGATTCTGCTTGTCTCTAAAGCAACCTTGTTACCCCTCTAGAGATACCCTTGTGCTTGAAAGGAAGGAGGAGAGTTGCTTGGATCATCCTAGTGATCATTTCGAAGGAGTATTCTCATCTTTTTCTCTCTCTCTCATATCTGCAAGTTCAAATCTATTATTCCTCCTTTTAAAACAAATTTCCTGTAATTCTGAATGTAATTCAGCCTTTCCGTTTTTGCCAATACTGTTAGGAAGGTACTAAGCAATGAACTGCAAAAGGTTGCATTTGGCAGGATCCCAGATGATAGGCCACAAGACTGAGGGCAACATCAAATTCTTCCAGCTGTTCCTGATGTGAGGAGGGATGCACTGTGTGCTTTCCTGGTCTGTGTCTGCCTTTGGTTTTGGGTTTTTGCCCATCAGATAGGAGGCAAGTCTTTTTTTATACTGAATGTTTTGTGCTTTGTTTTTTTTTTTTATACTTCTTGCTTCTGTGACAAAGTGTAGTGAGAAAGACCCTTGTTACTGTTTCACAGAAAACAGCCTAGCAGTTGTGTGTGTGTGTGTGTGTGTGTGTTAATTGATTTCCACTGAAATGCAACCTGGAAAAAACATGCAGTCTTGACCTGGTTTGAAGAGCAAACAGTATTTGCGGGACCGTGATTGTCAGGGGTGAAATTCTGAGCAGTATAACTTACTTTGCAGCCAGCACGTATCTTGTCATTTGGCTCCATACAGGATAGTTGCTGTGGACCCCAGTTGCCACAACAGACTTGAGATTATTAAAGGATTTAAGTTGGACAACTTGTGGCAGATAGCTCATATTGTTCCTGTGAATGTTTTGCTTATAGTAGGAGTTTGAGATGTAATCCTGTTAATTTTCTGTGGGGCTCTAAAAATTGCATTTTTAAAGGTACAAAAAAAATGATTAAAATGTAACACCATGTCTTGTTTACTTTCACAGCAAGAAAAACTGGGTGATATCTGCTTCTCCCTCCGTTATGTGCCTACTGCTGGCAAACTGACTGTCGTCATTCTGGAAGCAAAGAACCTGAAGAAGATGGATGTCGGTGGACTATCAGGTACATGCATGAAAATATGATTGTAGATTTTTGCAGCCTTGTAAGGCAGAAAATCAAGTGATTTTCTATTGGAGATCTCTTGGTTGAGAAGGTAAGGGTTCTTGTTCACTGCCTGAAAAATGTGGTTTGTGTTTTCTGAAAGTTAGGGCATGACTGAGTATATCAGAACTCATTCTAGCTTAAAAAATGAAATTTCATTATACGTTGCATTCCACTCCAAGACAAGGTCTGAAGAGTTAAGTCAGATGACTGTGCAAGCCCTCTGTACTTTCCTTCTCTCCTGTTGCCTGGAGATAAATACAGACTATTCAGTCAAGAGAAAAAAATCTGACTACAATTCCTATTATCTCACAAAACATGAGCATTTCCCTGAAATGTTACTGATAATAAATACATAATAGAGGAACTCAGCACAAGTTAACATGCTAACCGCTGATTGAGGTGCCAGGATTAATTGTTTCTACATTTGAAGGGCACAGGTGTGATTGCTCCCATGCCCAAGTGCTCTGCATTTGCATGTACACACCAGTAAGCGAAATTAGTCTTGCACTTGTGGTAGTCAGTGAGATTGATACTTCCAACATGCTCAGTACATGCTAGTCCTTGCAGCCTTCCCTCACAGTAAGGCTATTATACACACCATGGGTGAGGTGTTATATGTCATCTCTAAGGGAGGGTGCAGTCAGCACACATGGCATCAGGGCTGTGTCTCAGGGACCTGATGGACCCTCTGTGTACGCTTCTGTTCTCTGCTGTATCTGGAATTTGGACGCAAATTACTATCTAAATTGCCGATTAGCTGAGACCGAGATAAATAAAAAGATGCTTTTTAAGGAGAGGTCTTTACAAGAGAATTTTATTTTATATGCCTTATGTATAAAGGAGATAGTTTCTACTGACCATTGAGAATGAGGATATTTTCAGTGCAGCTCTAGAACTGAAAAGTTTTACAGCCTGTCACTAACACACAGATGATGTAATTGCTGATTTTGAATTGGCAAGAGACAAGAAAAAAGTAGTCTGATTTTATTTTCTTATAATCGTAGCACAAGGTAAAAGTTATATCCAAAATACACAGAGAAATGGGAACCTGCTAAAAGCAAACCTGAAGGTTTTATTTACTGCTTTTGATGAAGAATAACAGGAGGATCTTCATAAAGTGAGGGGAAACAGTCTCTTACCAGCAACCAGTGATCTTTTTTTTTTTTACTTGCTTCTAAAGTCTTCCACTGCATGGCATCACACATAATAAAGTAAAAGACATCAAAATATTGTTGTAGTCATTACCTCAATCAAGTCTAAGTTTTTCTTGTCTAAAATGGGCAGTGGATTAGGACACACCACTAATACTTTCCCTTATGCTTGTACTGAACCAATTGCAAATTAATGTTCCTAAGTACATTTACTTCCTAATTGTTTCCTAATGAAAGATTAGATTCTCATAATGAGGAAGTGTGGGGTTTTTGACTAAAGGGTAGCTCTAAGAGCCAGGGCATCTATATTCTTTTTCAAGCTTTGAGAGAAATGTGATGGCTAATGAGTCATCAGCTCATATGAAAAGAAAGAAAAGGGAAGCACTAATGAACTGAAGACCTTCTACAAACTTCAGATGGAAAATATAATGCATTGTGTTGGAAATAACTCCAAGGAAATGAATGGGCTTACTCCTCTATGTGCTGCAGCACATAGAGGACATTTAAATATTTCTAGGGGATGACAGGTTTTGTTCTTCTTTTTAGGGCCATGCCAAACTAGAAACATCATGTTCTCTCAGAGACAAACAAACCCAATGGGATACCATGGTTGTAGCAGGAATTCAAAAGTCACTGACAGTGATAAATGGCAGTTAGTATGGTATTCCTGAGGCAGTAATTATAGATGAAATAATGTTGGTTTAAAGTGGCTACAGTATCTTTCATTAGGGAATTTATCTTTTGAATAAATTATGCAGAAATAACTTTTGAAATCAAGCTGAGATTCTGTTGTCATTATTCACGCTAAATTATACTTACTCTCAAAGTACAGTACTAAGTGGTAATGAAGGTGACAGGATTTTATCTCAAATAGCGAACACTTTCCCCACTAGTTTTGCTGTTTTCTCTAGATATTAAAATGGCTTCTTTTTTTTTCTTTTCAAAACTGAAAGTTTTGCATTGCAGTGGAGGTGGGAAAATGTTAACAATCAAATGTGATCTATACTCAACAGCACTTACTGTCACTAAGGGAAAGCCATTAGCAAGAGGTGAAAATTATGTAGTTGACACAAATGGGGGAAAAAAATCTTAGACGTTTTCAAAAATAGGCAAAAAGTACTTAGTTTTTGAGTTTAGAATATGTCTTTATATTACTCTCTCCTATTTTGGAGAAGATGCTGGAAAAACAGAGGACATGCAATTGGAAAGGGCTCTGCTTTCTCTTGCATCCAGCCTTTGTGTCTCTCTCTGGAGTTTATCTGCCTTGCAGAAAGGAGGAGCAAGGCCCTGGCTCCTGCAGGAGGTCTGATGTAGCACTGTCAAGCATTCACAGCACAGCAGTGGGCAACCTTGCAGTTTCCTTCTGGCTGCCTCGCTCCACATCTTGAGTATTACTGCCGGTAGTAAATATCTTCTGTACCTTTGCACCTCAATGATGTGGAAAGCTTTAGCATTTATGTTATGTTTAGTCCCAGTACAAAGAACCAGTAACTGAGGCTCAGTAGTCTTCTGAACTCCTATTTAGAAATCTATTAAATCCATAATTCTGGTCAATCAGACTTAAATATGTGCTTCATTTTTAACATGGTAATTTATGTTGTGCAGATAGAGAGCTCGGTTGCAAAAGTCCCTATCAACAACAGGAGACTGATCAAAGTAGATTGAGTATTACCTTTCCTAGCATTTCCACGGGGCTTCTACTGGTGAAACCCTAATCCTGATAGTCAGCATATATATCCCATTTAATGGTTACTACAGTTGCAAAAAAAAGCCATCATCTGCAGTGTTTTGAACTTTTCCATAAATTTCATTAGCAGTGAAAAGCCAAGCACAAATTACTTCGGAAACAGACAATAAAAGACAACAGAGTAATCATCAAATTCATTAGACTCCTTGTAACAAAACCAGATCACCCATCTGAGCAATAAACTCCCAGGTCTTAAACTTAATTGTAACATCAGGCTGTGACTAAAGCAAACCTCGGCTCAAACACTGGAACTGTTCAGCCTGAGCTCATCAAGTCACCACAACAAGTGGAAATTATTACTTCTGAAGAGCAAGGGCCTCTGGTAAACAATCATGCATATTTTAAAATGGCATTTTAATTATTTAAATTATATTCAAATGTATTTTTAATGAATCTGACATCTGGCAGGTGATATGTAGGAATGTAAGCTATAAAGAGATTATTTTTATTTGTCTAAATTTGATAAACTTGGGTTACATGGCTTTATAGGTATCCTTCACCCAAAATGTCTACGAGACTTAGAAGCTTAGGTCCTACAGCAAATCAAGGGAACTTAGATTCCCAAGTCACTCTGTTGTTTTGTGGGGTTTTTTTTAATTACTTAATTTAGATGATTTGCAAAATTGGAAGATTTTAACAACAGTTTGCAGTTTAATCTCTCCAAACAGGCCATAGAGACATAATCTGACTAATTTCTTGATAAGGGCACAATGCAGCTCATCAATGCCATTCGGTTCACAAGCGGTGTCTGTGAATTACAATACTTTATTCAGGTTTACAATCCCTTCTTCTCCAGAAGGAGGACAGGAATTATCTGTAGCTTCCCTATGAGATATTAATTTAAATCAAAGTGTTAGTGATTTCATGTACAGATTTAAATGAGTATGAAACTATTATCTAAATTAATTTTAGTCTTGTTTTGTATTTGTAGTTTTTACTTATTTTCTAAAGAAAAAATGGTTGTTTAAACTCATCACATCTGACTAGCAGCTAAATGTAGTCTATGCAATAAATACGGTGTTTCTTTTTATTACATAGGAAGAATCCCAATATTAGTACACGTTTATGCAGGCAGTTCTATAGATTTCCATGTATTTAGTCATACCCTCCACTTGTAATCATTTTTGTTCCTAACATGAAATAAAAGCTTTTATTTCAACTTCTAGCAGCTTTCCCTGCTTTGACCAAGCCAATCATTGAAGTAAATTATCTGAATACATTGAAAAGCGTTTTTCCTCTGAACCTTCAGAAGAGTCTGGGGCTGGCACCTGGACAGACTGTTGCTGTGGGTGTTTAGCTACCCAGGACCCTCAGCTTAAATGTGGGTTTTTTCAGAACTTCGATGGCTTGTAGGTATTACGGGCAAAATACTGTTTTATGTCAAAAAGTCATCTCTTAGTAGCTGATAGTAAGTATAAGCCTCAACATTGCTTATCATCTTTTCAGGATTAATTTCAGTATGTTTTATTCCTTCTGAAAAGCTAATGTGGTTTTCTTCTCTGTGTATGGTTTTAGTATGCTTAGCTTTTAGTCAATCTAATTATTAGGAATGTATCCTAGTAACAAACGTACCCTCCCCTTATCTTCTTGGCCCTGCTGCCTCTCACCACTCCCCCTAGTCAGACCCCAAGTTTCAATGGGAAGGAGAGGCCCTAGCTGACATGGGCTCAGGTATTGCCTTAGGAACTGTTTCCAAGTAGCAGATATTATAGTAGACCCTAAACTGTACCTGTTTATGCCAGTTAATGCTTAGGAAGAATTGCAAGCAGAAAAGGATTGTGATTGGATCCAGGTGCCCTTCCTTCTGCAGAAAGCTGCAGATACAGTCATGGGAGAAGAAATGGCCTGTAATCCAGTCCATTATATGTGAAAGCTAAGCTCAATATTTATGAGTTATAAATAGAAAATACACAGCACCTCTTGTATCTGCCAAGCAAATACAATGAATCAGAACCATCGCTGGGGACCAAATGGTACTACAGCAGGAATAAAGCTAGTTTTCTACAATTAGACATTTATTTTAGATATTACATTCAAATTCAAAAAGCTTGGTTGGATGTCTTAGGAAAGAATTGAAAAATTAAAAATTGTTTAGAGACCAGCTCTTTGAAGATGGAGTGTGAATGCTCATAAATTATGCAGTCGGAACATTCACTTTAATAACTTCATTAAAGCATAAGAAACCTTAAAAGCTAGCTAGCACAAATGCAATACTATGGGAAGAGAAATACACCATTAGTTTCACAGCCTTGCTATAAGCCATATTGTAAGCATAACTCAGTGAACATTAAGGGAAAAGAAAACAGCCTTATTAAAAGACAAAGGTAAAAATAAACAACAAACACCACCACCACAACAGCTGTGTTTGCAACTAGCCTAATGCTAAAGAATCCTACAGAGATCAGTACCAACAAATATTTCAAGATCTCTACTTACTGTGTGCATTTCTACAACATCTACTATCTCAGTATCTCTACTGTAATGCACTGGCAGAACCTCCAGCAGTATCACAGAATCACAGAATGGTTTGGGTTGGAAGGGACCTCAAAGATCATCTCGCTCCAACCTCCCTGCCATGGGCAGGGATACCTCCCATCAGACCAGGTTGCTCAAAGTCCTATCCAACCTGGCCTTCAACACTGCCAGAAAGGGGGCAGCCACAACCTCTCTGGGTAACCTGTGCCAGTGTCTTATCATACTCAGATGGGCGCAGCAATACTTCTTTCTAATGCTTGCAAAGCAGTCTCACAGCATCGCAGTGAATACACTATGGGCTCCTACAGTGACGATGGGACCAGTCACCAAATTTCCATCATGTTAAAGTCTTCCTCTTCTACCTGGAAGAATGTTCCTGTTGGTGACATCTTCCTTAAGACTGGGCAGTAGGGTGGGGGGTCTTTTCTGAAATTGCCCTCTTTCAATGGGTAAATATGGTCTGAGGGAGTTATTTCTTCTAATCCCAATTGAAGCCTTCAACATCAAACCACCTTCTTCCTCAAGTTAAAAGCTGAAGAAGGCAATTCCAAAATCAAAGTATATTCTAAATTCCAGTGTATTCACCAAAGAAGCCTGTTAAAGGATACATAAACTCTTTTATTCCAGGACATTACGAGGAAGCTGTCACGTAATTGTCCATTTTGGAGTGAGTACACAATTTCTACTGAATCATATGCTACAGGCTACTGCACACAATAATACATTGTATTAGATGAACCATCAAATGTGGCAATTCCTACAAAGAAACACAGTCAAATTGTTCTGCTCTTTTTTTCCTCCTATGCTTAAAATGAGGAAAAAGAGATTGTGCCTGCTGATTACTAGTGAAGTTGTACAAAACCTGTAGGCACTGATCTGAGAAATGTCAGGACAAACACTGTGCTCTAAAAGCGCCTGGGCTCAGGAGGTGTTTGGACAGCTTCTTAATTTGAGAAAGGAAAGAAAGCTTATTGTATGTGTACATCTCCTTAATCGTACACGCTGACCAAAGGTACGGGAGGTCAGCACCCAGCTGACTCTGCCAGCCAATAGTCATCATTTTCTAGCATTGCTATTGGTTTTCCCCCACCTTCCCTGCCCCGAAACAGAGAGCAGGAAGACTTCTTAGTCTTTTATTTGAATAGCCACATCTAAAGAATGCATTTTGTGTGTGTTTCTAGGTATGCTTTTCCTGATTAAATTATGGTATGTTTTTATTTGATTATGGAGTCCTAAAGCAAGTGTGAAGATGTGTGTGTTAATTACTTATATGAAAATGAGATAGTTAATACTTCAGGTTTTCAAGGCCTACAAGAATTTCATAGCAATGTGAGTGGCTGTAAAATAGATGTAGAAAAACTGTAGATAGATTCTGGTGTCCTTAGGGAAATTAGTCAGTTCTCTAACAAGTAAGTTTAATTTATTTTTACTCTCTGAAAATTGCAGCCTATGTCTTTTCTTTTAATGGGTTTGAAGAAAAAAAAAATAAGAACTCAAAAAAAATGTCTTTTTTCATCTCTATAAATACAGTTTAGATCACTGCTTAGATGGTCACAGAAAGTGAGGAAAGTATAAATGAGGGTATTTCCTTTTCAGGTTTGTGTAAAGTCATACAGGTTTTTCAGACAGCATTTTATTAGTGCTATTACTCAATTGAGGTTTGATCACAGAATCACAGCATGGTAGGAGGTTGGCAGGGACCTCTGGAGGTCATCTAGTCCAACCCCCATGCAAAACCAGGTTCCCCTAGAGCAGGTGGCACAGGATCACATCCAGGCAGGTTTTGAAAGTCACCAGAGAAGGAGACTCCATAACCTGTCTAGGCAGCCTGTTCCAGCACTCTGTCAACCTCAAAATAAAGGAGTTTTTCCTCATGTTTAGATGGAACTTCCTGTGTCCCAGTTTATGTCCATTGCCCCTTGTCCTGTCACTGGCCACCACAGAGAAGAGTCTGACCCCGTTCTCTTGACACCCACCCTTTAGATATTTATAAGCATTGCTAACATCCCCTCTAAGTCTTCTTTTCTCCAGGCTAAACAGATCCAGGTCTCAGCCTTTCATCGTCAGAGAGATGCTCCAGCCCCCTCATCGTCTTTGTAGCCCTCTGCTGGACTCTCCCCACTAGTTCTTTGTCTTTCTTGAAATGGGGAGCCCAGGACTGAACACAGTACTCCAGATCTGACCTCACCAGGGCAGAGTAGAGGGGGAGGATAAGCTCCCATCTACTTCTGATTAAGTTTATAAGACTTTCTGAAGAAATAGAAAAAACTTTGAATTCAAGTTTATACATTACTTTAAATCCCATATGCCTTTTTTGTTTGTTCAATCCCATGTGGGATTATTAGTTTCTGCTAGATCTTTATGTGATTATTTCTTATAGGCCTCCTGACTCCATTTCCGATGTGTAACTCCTTTGTGTGTACATCTCAATGGAAAGAAACATTTCACAGATTAGACCCTTGATCCTCATCCTGAATTATCCCTGAAGGGAACAGGGGTTGTATGCTGAGAAGGGAACTGCATGTCTCCTCTACTGTGCTGAAAATACATCTGTGAGAACAGAGAAAGTGTATACCTCAGTGTAAGGAGAGAGATAGGAATACAGGTGTTTCTAGTTCTTTGTCAGTATCATTACTTTACATATATGCTTTATGGGTGATAGTTGTTCAAATCTGTTCACGCATTTGGCAAGTGAAGCTCTCCATTGGCAGCTGCGAGATGCTATCATTCAACAACAATGAAAAAGAAGTTTTCCCCTTGCCAATTCAAAAATTTATCTTCCAAAACCTTTCTAACTGAAGGTGATTATCAAGTCCTGCCCTCCTTTCTATTGATGCAGTTCCCCAAAACGGTCCCATTACGCTTCTCGAGGTAACAGAAGAGAAATATAACAGAAGAGATTTGTTGCTGATTGAGATTGAGGTGCCAACATTGAGTTATGCTCCTTGTGCCTTTTGTGTGTCTCAGGAGAGTGATATGAATATCAGTGGGGACTCTCTTTCTGAATATTTTATATCTCACTTTACTTCCATGATGCTATTGCTGAGGTAGAAAAGCGAGTATCTCCACTTTGTTTCTTCTTTCCAGCACAGGCCATGTTGCCTTAGAGCCACCTTGTCCTAGTTGAGTCAGTCATGGGGTCTAATTAACTGCAGATTACCTGCCAACAAGGTGGAAAAGCGAAGCTCAGAAATGCCACTTTTCCCCTGTAAAGAACTTTGTGTGTGGTGGGGGTGAGAATTTATCTGGGTTTAATTCCTAGCTACTATTTGTTGTGCTTTTGTTATTAGCTGTGAAAGTCAACACAGCTGGTGTCCTGTCTTCATGAGGGTCTTCTGTATCATCATTAACATGTCTTTACATCTTCTTTGTAATAAATGGAATAACTGAGCTCTTCAGGTGTATAATAGTAAAGTGTATGTGTCACTTTATGAAACTTTCAGATCTGTTGAAGGGAAAAACAAGGCGGGGAATGAGCGAAGTATCTACATAAGCAACACCGTTAGATAATTAGTTTATTTAGTACAGCTAAGGTGCTGTTTTACAAAGTTAAAGGCGAGAGGAATCTGGTCTTTTTTATCTTTCCTGTCTCTTAACAATATGGTTGGTTTTAAACTAAAAACTGTGGCTTTTTTACTCCATTATACCAGCCTTGTTGATAAAATGATGCCAGATTTGTTTCTTTCAACTGATGGATCTATCACCAATATAAAGCAAGAGTAAAACCAGTAATATGGAGGGATCATCTCCTGACATTTTATGGTTGTTAGGGCAGCAATTTTAGTCCACAGGAGGAGATAAAGATTTTCTTACTCTTTTGTTTATTAAGCTGTCTTTTTTCTGTCTTGTTGATGAATATGCTATTGCTCATTCCCCACATGAATTCCTTTCGTTTCTGCTGAGCTGTCTTCAGGTTTACAAATAGTAATATTTTTTGCTCTTTTTAAATCAAAATAATTTATGTGTAGGGGGTTCTTGTGACATCCCAACACATTCAATATTAATGTAATACTTATTGATTAGTAAAATATATAACTCTCATTAAGGAAGGCAGAAATAAAGCACAGATCACATAGCATCTGTCCAGGATGTCTTTATTTGACTGCAAAATTCAAATGTTATGTAAGACAATTGACCAATATGTGTTGGGTAATATTCAGAGGTTTTCTTGCAAAGCATACCTAAAAAAAAATCTGTCATAAAGAATCCCACCCACTGCAAAGTTCAGCTGTTTTCTACTTTTTTTTTCTTTTGTGAAGGTAGAAAGGAGGATTTGTAAGCTCTGTATTGTGAGCTTTGTCACAACATAGTCTCTCTCAGATTTGAGTTTGTCAAAAACCAAAGGTATAGATATACATTATAAAGCTGTGCCTGATTTTATAGTAGGCAGAACAAAATTTTAATTCCTGTCTTGTGACACACAAGGATTTCAGGATCCAAATGTAATCTTTGCAGCTCAGCAGCATCTCTGGAGGAATTTCTTCAGGTTAGAGAAGTAAGGGGTTCTGTTTAATCTTAGCTGTCAAGCCCAATTTGTGGGACCTCTTTTTCTTCAGATTCCTGGTGGTATCACAGAACAATTTACATACACAGGTCTGCAGGTTAAATCCACCTTTCCAGTGAAGAGAATATGATAATGTCCTGATTGAGCCCTAGTGAGAAAGCATCTTAAATTCTATTTCAGCATCTCCAGAAATCTTTGCAGTACAGCTGGCTCCAGGGCCAGTCTCATTACAATGCTGTTGTGAGGGGATGTGTTCCTGCAGTAAATTCCAGGAAGCTGGGTTAGAGTACTGAGCTGTATCAGTTGCTTCCAATTAGCAAACCATCACATGCTTGTCAACATTTGAGGGATGCTAAAAGTAGTGATATGAGAGCATGCAACATAACAGGTTTTTTAAGTTCAGGAGCCCTGGCTATGTGGGATGTGAAGAAATGCTTATGTAAGGATGTGACAGCATCAGCAAGTCTTGTGCTGCAAATTGTTTCAGCTGGTTAGGAGCTAAATTAATTCAGGCTGCTCCCTCATGGCTGAAAAATAGAGGGGGGAATGTTTAATTAAAAAGAAGTGCGTGTTACTTTACAAATAAAGTATTTGGGGTCTGGATCTGGAAATTTTTTGGGGCAAAGATGTTTCTGGGAGAGGTTTCTGCTCTTGACATTCAAAATCACTTTCACTGGGGCTAAGCAAACTTAAAGGGTATTGGACCAAACTCCCTCCTGGATAGCAGAAGTTGGGGGTTGACAGCAATTCCCAGAGACTATCCATAGTGCCCCATTGTTGAGGAACATCTACTTCAGGAAGTTACTCTCTGGCTTCTGGTTGGGAAACCATCACTTGACAAGAGCAATCTTTCCATCTGCTGCTCTGCTCAGTCTATGTGCCTGGTAATCACTGCAGGTGAGCAGGTGAGTGGTTTCCTAAACTGATTGAGTTCTTCGACCTTAATTAGTTGAGAAGTAGGTTCAAATATGAGATAAATGTTGCTTTTGTCTAACGGATTGCATCTTTTTGATCAGGATTTGATGACTTCTCACAACAAAATGGAATAGTATAAGAGAATCCACACCAAAGTATAGACAATCGTTTATGTTTTATAAATGAAATTATTCAGACAAACAAATCTTCCATGTACACTAGTGCATACTTTCCTTTGTGTATTATAATATCTGTGATATTATAAATACCAATTGCTGTAGTGTCTAGGTATTAGGGTCCTCAGCTTCAGATTCTGTGAGGAAGCAGGGGATATAGACTTGATAGCTTTTCAGCCCTGAGGTAGGTTTTGAACTGATAAAATGTTCTGTTGCATTAAAAGCTGGCAAAAGCCCAAGGCCAGTGGTAGTCCTCTAGTAATTTAAAATATAGTTCTGAGAGTAGTGGAATTACAAAGTGTGATTTCCTTTAAGTTTCTGATTGTGGCTGGGTATTCTGATGTCTAATAAAATACTTCCTTCAATTGAAACTTTTTTCCTCAGTTTGAACATCCATAATATCTCTTTCACATATGTATTTTCTAGTGTGTAATAAGAGATGAGACCATATTGCAGTTTTCACCTCATATAGGGATACTTAGTAGGCTTTCTCTGTTTTACCTGGCTGCCTACTTTCACAAAGCTTGTAGGAATTTAATATCCTTGAGCAACCTGTGATCCTGTCAAGCTTGATTGACACTGGCCAATATACTAAAAGGTATGGAAAGGGGGCAGTCACCAGGCTGATACTTACGCACAAAGGCGTCGGAATGATTACCTACATTGTGTTTCCTTGGGAACACAAATGAAACAAAAATAGTACTTTGTTTTATTGCAGATCCAGTGACAAACATGCTTTGATGATTCATATTTAAATCTATTCTCATTTTCTTGCCATGTGATGTTTTTTGTCTTTCTTTCTGATAGCTGGATAAAGCAAATTAATACTTTTTAAAAAAATTTATATCGCTGCTCCAAATCATTCCATTAATTTCTCTCTAGTTCTAATTGCTTTCCATGCATAGGATACCCTGAATCTGAATAACCTAGGTCATACTCTGATTTTAGAAAATAAATTTTGGCGCTGTTGGCATCATACTTCAGCAAAGAGCACAGTCCCCAAGCATTCCATTGTTGTGTATTTGCATACAGGTTTGCTTTCTGCAGAGCATTCACACGATAAGCACTTTGTTTTTTCTTGTTTACATGCTGTTTTATTTTCTCCTTGTTTACTACTCCAACACATTTGAATCCTGATAGGTGAAATGGAAGGGAAGACTAGCATCAGCCACAGTGCTGATGCCTGACCTATCCAGCACACACATCTTGCTTTCAGAAAAGCTCAGTCATTTTTCACCAGCACTTTGAGGTACATTCAAATCTGCTTTGGCATCTGTCCAGCCCTGCATAATATCAAGCAGGGGACATCCTGTCTGAGAGAACAGATTGTTAGTTCAATTATATTCCTGAAATTGAGTTAAGTTTCCATGAAATCTGCTTCAAATGTGAAAAACCCTAGGGGAATGGAGGCTTTTTTGTTTGTTTGACTTATATTATAGCAATCAGGCATAGTAAATGAGATGCATTGTATAAGCGCATGTTCTGTGTGCTGTTTATGGCTGTTTATCTCGTGTTTGGTAACAGGGTGAAGCAAGTAAATTGACAGTGCTGCCATCTATAGACAAAGAAAGTTATTGTACTGAGCTTGATGAGAAGGGTGGAGGAGCTTGGACTTCTCTAAAATTTTGTTAATGATGTTATATGGTAACCAAAGAGAATATAGAAAAGCTCTAAGCTTCTTCTCTATATGATTAATGACAATTCCTCATTAATGGTGATCAAATTTTATGTCACTGGTCTAGGCTTCCAAAGTATGACACAGTAATTAAACAGTCCTTCGGTATCTTTGGGTCAGACTTGGTTACAATCTCTGTCTCAGGACCATTGCTAATCTTACTGGACTGAGATTTGTATATTGCTAGTCAGGATCATATCTGGTATATTGAGAAGAATTGTAGCCTTCCTGTAACACGTAGCATTTCAGTCCGTTTCTTGGTAAAAGGACAGATGAAACAATTTTTCTGGCAGAGATCCAAGCATCCATATGGTACAGTAGTGTTCTGTATTAATTCCAATGTTGTTTCATTGAAAGATAACGTTCTGGTCAAATGCAAAGTGCTCAAGCTCAGTTTTGTCTTTTTATCTTTGTTTTTCTCTGTTAATTTTATTTATTCTGGGAAGTATAAAAGCCATCTTCTCCATCTGCCAGTTTAATCTGACTGCAACACACAGAGTAAGATTCTACCATTCTACAACATACCAATTAGACATATTTTCCCACTGATTTCCATCAGAGGAAGTTTCTGTTTTGTCATGTAAAGGGTGATAGAACTCAGAATTGGGATTTTTTTAATGCTGTTTTGCTTAAACAGCTACATGGCCACAGAATTAGTAAAAGCTTTGGCTATTGCTGGAGTACTCTGTGTTGACTGAATGTTTGTTCTGCTTGTGTGTAAACAAATGCCACCTTTTTGCCTCTAGGAAACAAGGAACATTGCCTATCATTGTCTATGTTTTTTATTTCTTGTCAACAATCTCTGTGAATTTTATATGGGGATAATAAAATAGTCTGAATAGCAAATATTCCTAAATGATCTGCAAGCCATATTAAAGAGAAAAAATGCAGCCATTAGAGAGTGTCTCACAAACTAATCAGAATGAAAGAATAAGGTATATAAACAACAGTAAATCTCCTCCCCCTCTATTCTGCCTTGGTGATGCCACATCTGGAGTATTGTGTCCAGTTCTGGGCCCCACAATTCAAGAAGGACATGGAACTGCTTGAGAGAGTCCAGCGCAGAGTCACTAAGATGATTAAGGGAGTGGAACATCTCCCTTACGAGGAAAGGCTGCGGGAGCTGGGTCTCTTTAGCTTGGAGAAAAGGAGACTGAGGGGTGACCTCATCCATGGTTACAAATATGTAAAGGGTGAGGGTCAGGACAATGGAGCCAAGCTTTTTACACTGACGACCAGTGATAGGACAAGGGGCAATGGATGCAAACTGGAGCACAGGAGGTTCCATGTGAATATCAGGAAAAACTTTTTCACTGTGAGAGTGACGGAGCACTGGAACAGGCTGCCCAGAGAGGTTGTGGAGTCTCCTTCACTGGAGACTTTCAAAACCCGCCTGGATGCGTTCCTGTGTGATGTACTGTAGGTGACCCTGCTCTGGCAGGGGGGTTGGACTAGATGATCCTTCGAGGTCCCTTCCAACCCTAGAATTCTGTGATTCTGTGATTCTGTAAGGAATTAATCAGGTTAGCAAGATAAAGATACTCGGCAAGATGGAAAAAATACATGCTGTGAATAATAATTACAGTGAAAAGTGTTTGAAAATAACTGCATGCAAGCTGTCAGGAAGGCAAAAATTTGGGGTTCATAAAAGACACATAGAGCTGCCATCTATGCAACTCTGAAGACCAGATAAGCCAATACAGTTACATCATGGTTTTGACAATAGTCATAAAACACAAACAAACCACTGTAGAACAGCACGAGATTTTCAACAGCCACACTGAATCCACATAAAGCTTGCCTTTTCTTCTCCAAAGTCTTGGTAAACTGGAGCATTAATTGGTTCAAGTGCATATTTTCAAACTTCACATCAAGAGATTTGACAGCACATGGTGACATCAGAACTCCAGTTATGGGCATGAAGTTCAATAAATAACATACTAATAAATTAAAGGCAATGACAGGCAAGACAAGCCTTACTAAAACTATCAGGAACTTCTGCTAACATTTTCATTTTGAATAAGGACAATTTATGAATTTGAACTCCAATGTGTGACAGGAGTTTGGATTTCTTTTTTTTCCAAGCATTAGTAGACTATTTTATTTGTCCTTTTGCATGTGCAAAAAGGTAGCATTCAATTATTCTTGTGAGGCAGGTGATTTTTATAGACAAAATGAATAACCATGCACAAACAACTTTGCACTTAACCGTGCTGAGTAAAATAGTGAATTTTACAGGGATTTTTAAAAACAGAAGTGTAAAAATTTGGCCACATTTTTAAAGTCATTTACGTGTCTTGAGATACAGAATTAGAAGTCAGATGGGATTTTCAGTAGTTCTCTGAAAAGTGTTTAGCTATGTACTTTTGAAAATCCCATCCATACTTAGGCTTTTAAATACATTGTAAACTGTACTTTTACCAACTTTTCCTGATTCAGTCACAGAGACCAAATTTCCAGCAGCAGTTTTCAGCAGTTCAGGGCCAAACCTTGATAAGCTGAAAAGCAGAAGATTGGTGTCTCAGTAATATCAAAACTATTTTACACAGCTCTGACAGCACAGAGAAGCTGTTAATGTTTTTTTCAATGAATTAAGAGGACTTAAATTCAAAAAATACTTCCTAATACTTGAGGCTTCACAGATATTTTAGGGCTTAAGCTAATGCTTATCTGAGTCTCTTAGATGTGCAGTCAATAGGGAATGACAGAGTGCATGTGAATTTAACCATCTATCAGGTGACTTGGATAGGCAAATTTGAAAAGAAGCACTCAGAAGAAAATTGTGCATGCTGCTCATTCCCATGAGCTCTTTTGTCCAAAAGCTGATTGCTGGATGTCAATGAACCATACAATGCTAGGTGATAAAAATATTTAAAGGACAGCTTAGGCTAGTAAGTACTCTTGGCTTGCTGAGGCATCAAAACAAAACCAAAAGGGAAAACATTCAACTGTGTTTATCTGAGAAGTACCTCTAGCATTTCTCAGGGAGTCTCTAAATATTAGTATTCCAAATGGCTAGGTAAATGCAGTTGCATGAGGCAGTGGAGATAACGGCTGGCATGGGAACATGACTAATTTAGTAGTAGTTTCTGCGCTGAACCTTCAGAGAAATCTTACTTTTTGGTTCCCACTTTAGTGTATGCTTTGTGAGTGGGCTTTAACTCATAACTTCCTAACGTAAAATGCTGGTAGGATCCCAGCAAAGTGAGATCTCATAAACCTTCATTTCTCCTCATCCATCTAAGTGTCCTCACCAGTGGTTTGCAAATTCAAGACATTTCCTACCAGACATCCTTCTTGTTCCATCTCATTTACTTGTGTCCAGATTTGAGAAAATGGTTTAATTTCCTAACCACCAGCCAAGACTATACCCTGGTGGATAGAAAATGCTCAGAGGAGGTGGATGATTAAATTCGCTCATGTTGAGCAGGAACAGGACCAGGGTTCCCTGGTGCATGTTCTGCTCATGAAACCTTAGTCCTCAGAACCACCTTCTTAGTTTCCAGGGACAGCTACATTTTTTTACCAGACATGCAAAGGCTGTACTTTGTGCAGAGCTCAGTCACAAGCTCTCATATCTATCTCTGTGCTGAGCATGAGCTGAGCATGCCAACCAGGGTGCATCCCAAAGGGATCTGAAGTGTGCAGTTTTCCATATCCCTAAATGTTTAGGAGAGTGGGGGCATCTCCACATGCTGGGTGACCAAATGAATATGTTTGGTGGGTGTGCTATTGAACAGTCAGAAAAAATTTTTTTCCAGAAAACACTGGCAGGTATGTCCTCTCACATGCATGTGTAAGGTCTTCTTACATTTTACTCTTTTTGGTACCCAAGATGTGCCAATGTTGTTCTGTATTCATCTAAATGCTACTTTGAGCCTTAAGCTTAACTCTTCCCAGATTTGCTAGTAACTTGTTGTTTGACCATATGTAAAGGTATTTGGCAAGTTTGACTTTGGAGAATATTTCTTTATGCCTTTGTTTGCACTCATATCATCTCCAGTGTGGGAAAGGACTGCCTCTTACATATAGAGCCAATTTCCAACTGAAATGGTCCTCTTGAGTGCTACTGTGGCAGTAATAACAATACTAAGTCTTGAATTTCCTAGGTTTTTCCTCCTTCTTCCATCTGTGTCCAGATCCCTTTCTTCCCTGGGAGTTTTGTATATTATTTGTGTCATGACTGTATTTAATGAAGATGTCCAGTCAATTTTGTCATGATCATGCCCTTAAAAACATTACCTCAAAAGCCATGTAGCAGAATTTTAAATATTATTCTTCCTTTCCATCACTAGAGCATGAATCAGGAATATAGTGTATGAACAGGAAAGGGTTAACACTCCTTGCAAAATGCATCAAGGTGGGTATTTTCTCAGGGTAGTTAACTTGTTTAGTCACTGCTTGTGGTACAAGCCTGAGAGCCGTTAGCCCAACACAGATTAAAACCTCATAGCTGAAAATGTACTCTGCAGTCTTTTATATTCACAGAAATTGAGGTACACAGTTCTCCAGTTCAAATTTGTAACAGATTTTTTTTTGACTTATCTATGTACTCAGTCTCACTGACTGAATGCAGGAGCATCTGTAGATTTCGAAGCAAATTTTGATACATCTGTAGCTGAAACTGTCTCAAGTTCCCATTGAATCAGATAATTCTTATCAGATATACTTGAAGATGATAAGAGAATCAATGCTGTCAGCAAGTGCAAAGCAGCACAAAAATACAGTTCCGTGAAAAGCAGCTTCATTGTAATGCAAAAAACATCTCAGCACCATTCTGGGAGTGCCTGTGCAAGAGTTTGAGTGATTTGAATACAGGATTCCTGATACAATACAACATGAGACCCAAAATGATTACTCATCCCTGTAGGGTAAATAGGCCTGCTCATAATGCAGGTCTTTGTAGAGATAATGCATACACCTGTTCAGAAGATTTAATAGTTGTGGTTGAAATACCAGGTCTGAAGCTCAAGGGTTAGGAGGGATGGTTAAGCTTTAAAATCACTTGGAAGCAGCTGATTTTAAGTTGCCATGGCAAAGGATTTTCAGACAATGAGAAACTTTTACATTAATATCTTTGTAAGCCTTGTTGTGATAGAATTGTCTCTGTGAAGAGCAGTCTCTTTCTTGCTCCTGCTGACACACACACTGACAAAATCATGAAGTAATTATATAGTGCTATATGATTTTGGGGTTTCTTCTCGGAGGATTTTGCCACTGGTTTGGAGGTTACATCTCTGGTAGATTTTATAATAGGGAACTGTATTATTAAACATTTTGTTATCAAAAAAATATCAAGATACAGCCATGTTTGCAAAAATACTAATGTATGGAGATGGCAGTAATTTTTAATTCTGTTAGTCTGTTATTTTTAAGCAATAACTGAATAAAACTATCTGCTCTCTCTTTTTTTTATTTGACGGATTGCTTCTTTTTTTTTTATTTTCTTTTTTTTCACGTTGTGGCTGTCATGGCTTGAGCTTTTTGCAGCATATATTTTGCATATAGGTTTTGTGATCCCTGTCTTCCTCCTCAGTAGCTAAAATATAGGTCTGAAAAGTGTGTTCCATCTAAGATTAGGCTGAGATAAGGAAAAAAGTTTATTAGTAGGGGGAAATTTGTGGAGAATTTTGCAGGGATGTATTCTGTTTCCCTTTTGGGAGGAGAAATTGTAGTGTCACAGCTGATGCAAATGGTACTGGTAGCACATTCTGTATGCCAGGAGCTGGGAACAAGCAATACCTGCATATCTTCTCTGCCACCTCCCAGAAGAGAGCTGTATTCTTGGGTGTTTCTGAGATAAGTTTTCTGAGATGCCACTGAGATGTTCCTGCCGGCTGCCGAGGGAGTCAGGATGCAAAAGGGGAAGTTTAAAGGCCAAATAAAGGGCTTTGGGGAAGCAGCACTGAATCTGAGACATTCACACCTGGTGGCACTTTGTCATATTGAGATTCAAAGGGCTTCAGGACATAAAGTGATATGTATTTGTTCTGACACACTTTTAATTAAGGTTTTTATCACATTCCTTTTAATTTAATTTTTATTTGACATTGACCATTCAGTGTTTAGGATGCTGCAGTTCTGGAAAGCTTTTAGTCAGAGCTTTAATTGGAGGCTTTTCAATGTAATTGTTAGTTGTGTATTACATGGGAATGAAGCTGATTCTTTTAAGTTAGCACAGTATAAAGGCTTCATACGCTCAGTTGATATGCTAATGCACAGGACTGAGATCTGCATTACAATACATCATCTCCACTGTCTGTACTGCAACGCAGACAGGCTGTTTACTCAGTTCAGTGAGAGCAGCAGCACACAAGTAATCGGGACCTGACAATTCTCTGTGGGTATTGTTAATTTAATGCTAGATTTTTATCAGAGGAGGTACCCAAATGCCATAATAACATACAAACATATTTAAACATAAGCAGATTGATTGGTTTACATAAATGGATCGATTGCATTAATATCAAATTCATGTATTTTCAGACATGTATTATTATTTATCTTGAAGAATGGAACAAACTGATGCACATGTATAGAAAAGAATACTTTGTACAGCAGTACAAGCTGTTAGTTGTTAACTCTTTGAAATCAGCCAAAATATTTAGGAGGCTGAGTAAAATGAATAATATAGGAAAGCTTCAGAGAGAACTGAAATAATCCCCAAGATTAATGGTGTTTTTGAAGGTCCCCTGAATAAAATACCCCAATGTTTCAAAATGGTAAAACTCTGTTGAGAGAAGATTTAGCAATTATTGGGGGAAAAAAAACAGATATGAAATTAAGGATGCTGAATAGTGGGTAGGTATAAGCTTAGTTTATGTAACAGGATAATTTAGAAAATGAAATACAAAAATAGACGAGAAACTAAGAAATAACTGCATTGCAGTTTTTGCATATTCACAGCACTTCCAAAAAGCTTGAAGTTTGTAATTTAAAGCAGCAATGAGGAACTATTTACCTGGTATGGGAGCACAGCAGGGTTTAAATTCTCCGATCTTTCTCCCATCATGCAACTGAAAATGTGCTCACCACACAACCAAAGAGCTGGTCTCCCTTTTCCATTTGTGTGCAAGCTGTGGACAGAAAATGTTGCAGTCATAGGATGAATGTGCTTGTAGTCTGGCAATAAGAGGAACTCCATAAGCCCACAGGAAAATGATTATCAAGAAGTATGGCATGCTGCTCCTGCAGCCCTTGCCCCACTCCCTTTCCTCCTGGAAGACACACAGAGAAGACCTTGCAATCCAGGCTTCTCAGCCATGGATTTCCTGGAGGGTTCAATCCAGACACTCCCCAAACTGCAGGATAGCTTTCTTGTTGATTTTATTCTGCAAAGCCAAAGTCCTGTCTAAAGACCTTGGCTGGTTTGAGCTGGAAGTATTGAAGCTGTTATTGATCTAAATATGCAAGATTGCCATATATTTGGGGGAGGGAGTCCTTTGCCTTAGGGTAAGTTTCAATTTAAAATAACTGTGTCCTTTTAAGAGTAGATAGTGCCGCTACTTTTTGAAATTGTGTAAATTTGGTTTGCATTTTCCAGAAAAATCAGTTACAATCCTGTCTCTTTGATATAGAAAAGCAGCAGCAATTTCTGCTGAATTGATTCTCAGGGATAGGAAGCTATGAATCACCCAGTAGTGGTAAAGGGTATCACCCAAACAGGCACCTAGCCAAATGACTAGAAAATATTTTTCAAAAACTTTTTAGTGGACCAAATGTCACTGAATCACTACTAGATATATCTAAGGAAATTTGCATTGCCAGGACAGTGTTTTGCTCTGTCATGGGTACCTGAGAATACATAAGACTTCACATAGGTAGTAGGAACAATATGGTGAAGCTGATAATTTCATTATTTAAATGATTAATCATATAATATGTAAGATTTTTTTGGAATATGTATATAGCAGCGTACCTGTTGTAATAATAATGAAAGGGAAGATAAAAGAGTGAGTATGGTAGAAAAGTAACGTTGAAAGACCTGCAACTGTAATTCATAGTTATGACAACGAAGTCATGAGCAGAGACACAGGTTCCAGTTTATTAAGCTCAGTGCTTTTGTCAATAATCTATAGTGTACAGCTATTTATGTAGTAAATAAAAACCTGCAAATACTGCTTTTCCATTACTATGCAAATCCCTTGTGTGGGAGTAGTGCTCCTGCAGGAGTGGTGCTGAACAGGTGTCATCCTCCTCATTCCCACAACCTTCCCAAATCAGAATAATTTGTAATTCTTATAACCAAGACACCCTAGAAGAAATGAACAAATGTTCCCTTTGTAAAATACTAAATTATCATTCTGTGTCATATACGGCCAGTCCTACAAGGCATATGCATATGTAGGGGATAACTATACGTAAACATCAAAGTAATAAACATGGGTGCAGAGTTTTGTCAAGTATTGACAGTATTTCAACTTAATAAGTGGAAATTTCTGATTTAGGATTTTAAAAATGAAGACTATGACTATATTGCCAGAGCACTGTAAGACTTATGTGAGATTTGTGTCATACTTAATAGTAATGTTCAGAAATCCAAAGTATGTCTCTGGTCCATGGGTGCTTGGGGCTCATAAGTTGGAGGAAAATAATACCAAAGAACCACATCTATACCCGTGTACTTGGTATCATACTGTACTTTCTCATCTATTTTGGCTAGGCGGCATGCTTTACAAAAATTTGTGCAAACCATCTTTGTAATGCTTTTTGCATGTTTTCCTCCTTTTCTCATTTTTATGGCTTCTCCAATAATGATGCCAGTTTATACACAATTCAATTATTTTGGATGAATCATATTTTTATAACCTTACAAACTACCTTGTGAATGAAAGAAAAAAACAAAATTTTTACATAAAAATAATTCCATTTTGAAGAAGTTTATATCCACCTTTTACAGTGCTAGTTTAATATACCCCTCTGTACAGTGCCAACACAGAATTGGAAGAGTGACAAATACTTTTATCGTGTTTATTCTGTTTTCATGACATGTGTGGAAGAAATGTGTTTCTTTTTATCTGATACACTTAAATGACATTCTACTGGCTTATGCAGACAGTATTTTATTATTTTGTTGATATAAAATGTGTTTAATATCAAAATTCTGAAATATTGTTTGGCTGTTCTCCTTTCGAACTGATTCTTATCCTCAGAGAGTGATTTATGGACAGTTTGAAACACAGATATTGCATGCCCAACTTGGATTAAGCTAAGTGTAAATCTGAGAACTGCTAATGAACACCTTAATAATACAAAATATAAACATCTTGTCTTCCTATGCAAAAAAAACCCCAAAATCTTCAATGCAGTAGTAGTTGACATTATCGTGACAGTTTAGCCCATAATTCTCCAATACAACAATCATGTTGTTACTGTTTATTTGTGCACAGTAGTCTTGGTCATGGATCAGGCTCCAACTCAGTTAGACTCTGTGAAGAGACAGTTTATGATGGTAAACCAGCAGTGTTGTGAATACCAGCCTCCAGCTGCAAGTAAATTCTGACTTTTATGTCATGTAAATATTGCCATGCTAGTTCAAGTGTCAATCAGATGAAAAAAGGCAGTATGAATTTTTGGGTTTGGTTTAAAGGAAGGGAATTTCTTACCTAAAATTTGTCCTTTCTACCTATCTGCTGATTACTAGATTATATTTGTTTTACCACTGAAGAAAAAATTGCACATTGTTGAATATTTTCAGAGAAATTCTCTAAACTGATATTCTGACTGTAGCTTGTGAGATGGAAGAGAAAAGGTACATGCATGTAACATAGTTTTAGGCTGTCCTTGTATTGCTGGCTGTTTGGGGCAGGAATTAGCTCTTATTCTGTTTGTATGAGCATGGAGAACAAAACCTAGTGAAAGAAACCTAGTGAAAAAGACATATCTGTGTATGAATAACTAATGCTAAAATATATGCAATCACTTTCTAGAATAGTATTGGTCTCAAAATGAATCTCCAAGCAAATTTCTGAACATCAATTTGAACAGAACATTGTTCCTAATCATATGCTACAAAAGAAGAATCTTGAAAACAAGGGGGAAGCATTTTTCCTCGTCCTATGTAAGGAAAACTTGAGAGCCTGGCATTAGTAATTTGAAAAGGGAAAAAAAAATAGAAAAAAAACCAAAATCCACAGATCTTTGCTTCTAACATGTATATCAAGAAGATGGCCAACAGTTGTTTTCATTATTTTCTATACATTGGTAAGATTTCCAAGATAAGATAAAGACTTCCTCTTTTAGAATTATTGGAATCTTTAATTAACCTCAGAGTATAGAGAATAAGAATTTAGTATTATTATGTGAGTAAGAGAAATGAGATTAGGAAATAGCTGAAGATTATTTTTGTACAGGCTGCTCTGCTTGTTGTACCAAGCAGATCCTAGACTGCCTGCCTGGCAGTACAAAATATTAGAAAAATCTTTGTCTTGTTAGAAAATGCAAGGCAACAACCTGAGCCTATGTATGGCAGCTAGCTAAAGCTGGGGGTAGGGCAATAAAGTACAAGAACATCTGAGATGACAACAGTCTTCGGACTCAGGTGCTCCAGTGTTGAGGACCCTCATGAACTAATGAATATTTCAACCATTCAAAAAATATTACCATACTCTGCCCCCTTAAGCATTTTAAATTACTATGAAAATGCTCATTTTGCTGTAACTAACAAATTGTGGAAGTAAAGAAAACAACCACTAATACTTTTTTTGTTGTTTCTGCTAAAGGCAAGGGCACTTTTGAATATTATGATAAAGTTCAATTTCAACACTGTTAAGTATTCAAATTGAAGAGAAATGGAATTGTGTTTGTAGAACAGATTTTATTAATTTAGCATTTGATCATAGTTTTATGAGCGTTATTTCTGATAGATTATGTGCTAAGAAAATAAGGACTGCATGAAATTCAGTCAGTAATATATTAACAGATTTCCTTATAAAGACAAGATGCCATGAAACTTCAAAAAAAATGCCTACAACAGTAAACAAGGCAGAGTACCTTTTTCTATGGTTTTTCAGTTTATCTTACATACTGAAGGATATATATATCCATAGATTGTATCTTTTTGGAAATTGGTACTGACTTTAGACCTAAGCAGCCTTCTTATGGACTTGAAGCTGATGCTGTAAGGGTCTAAAAGTGTATGCAGCATCTATCATGCTTAATATGCGTGATCAGTAGATTGCAAAAAAAGAGGGTGCAATCTTAATAGTAAATGACTCCCCTGGTGCAAGATAAGGTAGGGTTTTAGATAACAGAAGAGGACATAAGACTATCCTCCTCAAGAGAGAAAGAAGGAAGGAACAGCTAAGAAGTTGTTCACATATAAATGAAGGCAGTACATTCCTGATATATATTTTGTTGATTTTGACAAGACAAATTCTCATGAGGGAAAATACAGTTTTCATCTCTCCTCAGTCCTTAAATTGAACTTCAGATTGCAATATGAAAAAGTCATTATTGAGGAATTGGTCTAGGGATGAACATGAACCTGATTTTCTAGTTCAACAAAAGACTTGTTCAGTCATGCAGCTGTGTGTGAAAGATGATGTAGAGTGTTACCAGACTATAAAGGCATGGTTCTATACTCATTCAGCACAGATGTAAATAACTTAGCAAGATGCAAAGCAGCGAGACCAGGTCTAAAAAAAGGTAATTCCATTATTTTGAACAACTGAGTATGTCATGTTGCTTGTCCAAGGTGTGTTCCTGATATTTTAAATGTTGGATGGTGTATTTAGGCTCGACTTTTCAGTTTCAACAAGTATACCTTTTCACTGGCTGTTCTTGACATGTCTGGTGGACCTGACTATTGATCTGAATTGAAACAGACAGACTGATTCAAAAAGAAATTGAGATGTCACTAGGGCATTTATCAAAGAGGAAAATATTATAATTGGTTTTGCTTAGATTAGGAAGCTGAGAGCAGAGAAAATAAACAGGGAACAAAAAAAATATAGGAAAAAAGACAAAGCATGTCAGAATTATCCTAATGCAGCAGGTATTCTAGTCTGGCGGATATACTGTGCTACAATATCTGAAGCAGTGCCCCTGTTGCGATTCATTACCACTATATAAGACTATTGAAATTAATAATAAAGAAAGACAATCAGAAACTGATGATAGAAATTGTGGTGTTCCTACGTGGTTTTATAACTAGGTAGCTAAATAACTGTTTTGTGGAGATAATTACATTATAAAGAAAACAAAGGTAACCTTTACAGATAAGTGGTTACGTAATTTAGTCTGGTAGGGCGTTATTGGCCTAATTCTCTGCTTATCTGAACAGATAAAATTTCACCAACGATGATGGTGATGTACCCATTTATTCTAGCAGGGAGCTATGCACAGTTTTAAATTATCTGCTGTTGTCCGAAGTGCCCCCTTGTCTTTGCTTTGTTAGAATCAGTTTCTCATCGTTTTCTCACTGGGGTTGCTTCAAAGGCAGCTTTGGGCAGCACAATTGGTTTTTGTGGCACAAGGATTGAGCCTGGGATCAGGACCTAGCAGGGTGCTGTCTAGCATCTAAATATGTAACACAGTGTCGTCCTTATTCTTCTTTTGTGGGGGAGTGCCACATAATTTTCACTGATCAGCGGTCTTTTTCTATTGAGCACTAGCTGGGGATTTGTGTTTCCGTGACCATAAACGCTATAACTGTGCCTGCCTTTACTTTATGTGTGTCACGCAGAGCTGTTAGTCAAACAAAAATCCCACTGACTCACCTCTTGCACACTGCCCGGTGCTTGCTCTGCTGTAACTCCACAATCTGCAAGAGACTCGGCCAATTCTTATTTCTCAGTTGATCTAAGATTGTGTATCCAGCATTTTTAATTGCCAGTAAATTCAATCTCAGACACCTTGTTTGTGCAAAACACAGAGTTACCTTATCACGCCAGAGGAGGATTGTCAAACACTGCCTGTGGAAAGGAAATTTTTATTTCCATTATAGGAGAGAATGGCATGAAAATAACAATGTTTACAGAAGTGTTTTGGAAATCAAGACAACAGTTTAGAAAAAGGGCTAGTTTTAGACTTCTCTGAGTTCCTCAGAACTCCTTCAGTTCCTCAAAACTTGACAGTACCAAGGTTTCTACTTCTGGGAATGAACTCAGCCAGGAGGATTTTCAAACTTGTCATTTGGAGAGGGTAAATGCCATTTGGAGCAGGAAACAAGATTTCCTTCCCAAGGGAGTCCTCTCTACACTAGGTTATTAGCTACTAGAGTGTAACCATGCCCAAATTATTCCAGTTTTATAAGTACATACATTTTCATTGGAGGAGAGACTTCAACCCCTTTCACCCATCTTTCAGGTAAACTTCTTAACCATTAGGATCATTGCTCCTTCCTTACCTCTTCTTTCTGTCTCACTCTGGGTTTTTTGCAAGAAAAGGGCAAACACGTTGCAGCACCCAACTCCATGGCCTCTTTCAGTGATAAAAAAAAAATCTAGGGGGAACTATGATGCAAACACTAGCTAGGTGGCCTCTTGTGCTTCTTAAATGTCACATTTGAAATCAGTCAACTGGTTTTATTGACTCTGGGCCTGAATGTGAATGGGTTCCTGTTCTTCCAATTGTATTTGATTAATTCTGCCAGGATTTAAATCATGTTTTCATCTATTCCTTTGGAAAACCTATAGAGTACCACAAAGATAGAGAAAACTTTTCCTGTTCTCCTAATTGTTATTTTGAAAAAGTTAGTGCTATCAACAGAAGAGAGAGAGATGTTACCTTCTTTAAACCAGGCTGAACGTATTCAGTACTGTCATTGTACCAAGCTGAATCTGTGGTGACGTAAGTAGCTTGTAATAGCAGTGAATACTTCTATAAGGTGTTACTTTATGTAATGTAGCTCAACTATATAATTATTCTCAATTACTAAATCAATTTTTTTGTATTCTGCAATAGCTGTGTTACTGTGCTATTTTCAACTCTTAATATGAAATGGTGAAAACCAAGTCATTAGCAAATGCTACGGTATAAGCTAAAACTTCCAGAATCAATACATGAAGAAAGAAAACACTATATCAGTTTCAGAGATAATCATAATTCTTAAAAGATTTTTGAGTTTAGTGGTTTTCTTTAAATTCTGTTAAAGCACCTCAGAGCAATGAGGATGGTTAATAATATAAGAGAGTGATCCTTAGAGACGTCATGTGAAAGCAACTGGAAGACAGAGGATGTGAGCTAACTGGACAGTCCGAAGTCCATAAATCTGGTTTGGTGTCTGTCTAAAAGATCATCTGTAGGTTGTCCAGAAGATACTATCTTGATGAAGTAATCATTTGATGAAATAGAGCATATGTATGCTAAAGATCAGATTGGCTGGTCACATTGTTCACGCTTTCCTTTTACATGTGCAAATAAAACCCAACAAAAAATAAACAACAAGGGAGCTTGTGCACTGATTTCTGGAAGGAAATATCTTCATTCAGTTTGTAGTCATGGGAAACGATCCATGGAAGTCACATGTCCTGTGCTATGAATCGTGGCCATAAACTGATGATCTGGATATTTACTGCTCCCTCAAAGTCTCTTTAAGAGGTGGATCCAATTTTTTAGAGCACAATATAAACAGCTTTGAGATAGTTACCTTCGACAGCCAGGACATAAAAAGAAAGCAAGAGAAATGTGGTTAAAGTGATCCAAATCTTTAATCCATGTTACCAAACTGGGGCAAGAAGCCTCATGTTTGTAATTAAGCATGATAAAGTGCAGAGGTCCCATGAGCACTCTGTGTCAGGATGAGGGATACCAGACTAGTCAGGAATCTGACAGAACCTTTTTTCCCCCTTATCTCCCTTTGTAAGCAGCAGAAAAGTACAGATTCTTTCCGAGTGATTCAGAGGAAGAGCATAACTCAGGTGCTGCTCTCCTTGTGACCGTGTGAAACCAGCTGCCCAAGGAGCTGCTGAGGTCGTGCACTGACTCACTGCTCTCCTATATCCATTCCTCTTGTGTGCCACCCTTCTTTCATGCTTACCAGAGCTCCAAGTCTGATTTTCAACAAAACCAAAGTAAAATAAACAGGCACCATCTGACAATTACATGGCACAGCTATTTTGTTGTGGAAACTGCAGTGAGGGGGTTTTGTGTCCAGCACTTCAAAACCCTATTTTTGTCTGATTAGTCTTCTAAATTGCTTTATTTTCTCCTCAGGAGAAAACCTAAGTGATAATTGAGAAAGGAGCTTTCTATCACACTTAAAGCTGGGAGAGCACTATAGGAAATTTAGTGATAAATCTTCTCCCAACAGTAAAAACAGTGTAACACAGACTACAGTAGTTAGAAAAATATTTATCAAAATTGTGATAACACCTGGGTGGATGAGTTCATGCTGACTTGATAGTGAGTCAACCAGTACAGTTCTGTTGTGTTCCTGTGTCTGTTTTGATGTTTTACCCAGTCCAATATATTAGTGATGCTCCTACCTCCAGGGAGGACACCAACAAGAATTTTATGAAGACTTTATTTTGACTGATTCTGACTTCACTCAGTTCTGACAATTTCCTGGGAGAAATGTCAAGCAAAGCTACCAGTAAAAGGCCTTCCTGACGATGCTTTTAAAGCTTTTATCGCTGCATGTTGACAATGATTGAAATGGGAACTAAGACGGAGAAGGAGTAAAAGAAAAGGTCACAGGTGGCTCAGATTAGAGCGTACTGTTGGTAAGCAGAGGATAGTAGCAATATTGCCAAACCCAGGTTCTCAAAATTCTTGCTCTTGGCTTAAAAGTAAATACATTTGAGGTAGTAATAAATAAATTATTCCTGATTTGAAGCATTGGACTCTATGCTTTCAGACTTGTATTTCTAGGCATGAGGGTTAGAGGAGTTATTTTTTGTTTGAAATGTGAGCTGAGAGTATCTCATGATAACATAATGCCAAGAAATTAAGGCTTCCAGAGATATACTCTGTATCTCAGGGATTGTGAGAAAGTCACAAGAGTTGGCAGTGGTGAATATAGTTTGCATACATCAATTTTGCGGTCTCATTTCTATAATGATACAGTACTTGAAGGACCTGGTTGCTAGCATGAATATCAGTGACAGAGTTCTTCAGTAGTTTATTTATGGTCAGAAAATAGACTGACATCGTAGAATAAGGTTCAGTTTCTGATCCATACTGAAAGAGACCTGTAACAAGGCAAACCTAAGCCAGAAAACACATTTATATATATATATATGTATATATAACTTACAAATGTGTATATAAAAATATAGAATTTTATATGATTGTTTTGCAGTGTTCTTGGCACCTAGTCTGGGGCATTGCTCTGGTGTTTAATATCAGCCTTTACCTCTGAGTTTCTAGTTTGTGAATGCCACACTGCATCTGGAGTTGGAAGAGGCTGTCAGGAGAAAAGGATTCTGCCTATGTTTTGCTGGAAACTTGTAACATTAATATCAACTGTATCTCAGTAAACGGCCTCGTGACAAAACACTAACTTTCACTCTTATTGAAGCAACAATTTTTTAAATTGCCTTTGCCTTCTGATGTATATTTTTAAAAATAAAAGACCTTATCATTGCAGGAGGCTAAAACTCTCCCAGAGTAACTTTCCTCCTGGTGTATAAAGTGATTTAGAACATCCGAAAATTTTTGGACTATTGTAGCAATGTAGTAGAAAATAGGTTGTTATTTAAAGTGCATCCAACAATTTTTCCCTAAAATGTGTTAGGTTTCTAGATAATAATAACAACTTTTTGAAGTTAAACTGCTTGCTTTCCTTCACTTGGGAGATCAGCCATTTTTCAAAGCGAAGAAGTTTTAGCTAAAAGTTTCTAAGGTACCTAATACTGTATTCTGGCCCAGTCGATAACTGCAAATGATAAAAGGTTTTCTCTCAGCCTTTGTGCTCTCTGCCTGCATTAGAAACTGAACGAAGATATATGAGACGACACAGGAGGCTTTTTAATCCTTTAGAAACGGTTGGCAAAGTCACCTCTTTACTTACGAAAAGTAAAACATATGAAGTTGGGGTATATGGGTATTTTTTTAAATAAATGCCAAATCTTTTTGTAATCTGTATTTTCATGGTCTGGAGTTGGGTGAAGGACAATACTTTAACATACCAAGACATGTTTATAGCAAGTTCAAAAGTTTATGAAACAAAGGCACTGATAATTCCAGGAAAATACAGAGCCTTTGAAAAGCTTCTGTGGGTTTTGCTTACGGCCCTGTCTGGAATTTGCTATGGTCAGAATGAGAGGAGTGCTATGAAAAATAAATCTGAAATGCTACAGTGCCACATCTAAAGTGTTTGTAGGCAAATTTATATAATAGACCTCACTTTAAAGCTTTAAAGGCACTGTAAGCCTTTGTGAAAATCTAATTGAGATAACAAATGTGTGCCAATAGGACTCAGAGTTTATATTCTACCCGATTTGAGGAAAAGTTAATTGACAGAAAATTGTGGCAGTATTGAAAGCTGTATTCTTCACATCTTTTCACTGCTTTTCTTTGCAATCTGCAACTTTTGCTGCCAACATTGTTAGACATTAACTTTTAATACTTCTCTACAGGTGAGCAATCTCTCTGACAAAATATGCAGTAATTGCCTTAAGAAGGAAAACCTAGTAAACTTAATGCAAAGTTGGGTCTTCTCTAAGTAGAAGTCTTCTGCTTGTCTCTTTTCAATCAATGGTATAGATACAAGTCCCATAACCTTCAGTAGAGGGGAACAGGGCTTCAAACTCCAACATTCTGTACTCCCATTAAATGCTGGCCCAGCAAACCAGCTTTTCAGATCAGCCACAAACATGACTGAGAAAACAGAATGCAATTGCCTTGATCACTCCAGCTATAAAAGGAAAATGAACTAAAATTAGCAGCAAGATAGTTGTAGGCTGAGTTATCCAGGTGCATCCTCTGGGTGCCACCACATTGCCTTTCAGAGTGAATTGGCCTGAGTTTAGCTTTAACCCGAGGCCTGCCCCAGGCCCCAGAGTGGAGCCCAGTATCCAGGCTCCCATGGGAATGAGTGTTTAGTGGTGTGACGCCCTACGAAAGTAAGTTTCTGATCTTCCACCACTGGTTGGTGCCATGACCTGTGGGCTTCTGTTTTTCCTTCCTTTAATTCTGGGGGTGGATAGGAGAATCTTGATGCAACTTCAGCTGTATTATACACAGGTTTTATTTGCCAGTGTTCATATAGTTTATGGATATTTGAATAGTTAAGACTGGCTTTCAGAAAATGACCATGCTTGGAGCTGACAACTGTGTGCAACTACAACACCTTAGCAAGAAAGGAGAAAAGATAACAATGAAATCGGTATGCTTGAGGATGATCATTATATAATTAGAAAAAAGCAGCTTTATTCTTGTCTCAAAAGCTATAGAAAGCCATGACTATAATCCTGTTTCTGCATTCCCTCAGCCATTGCTTATTTTCATACCGAGACAACATGCTGGTTGACAGAATCCTACTGATTTTCTTCCCCTAAACAAATATGAGACATGCATGCAATCTTCCTTTTTTATTGTTAGTCTACCACTTTCCACAAACCATCTCTTCCCTAAGAAGAGGTGGCAATATTTTCATGGGCAAAATATGATTTCTGCTGCTATCTTTACAATCCTTTGAATTAAATTCCATGGGGGAACCACCATATTCGCATTGGTTGTGTGAGACAAGGGATGCTACAGAGCCTAATGGCTGAGGGCTAGAAAAATGTGTGGATATGACAGTTCACTACCCATTGCAACCACAGACAACCATCACAAATGTCATGCAAATTTACTAAGGCTAAAACACTGTAGTTGCTAAACAATGTATCCATCTCCCTGTTTTTTCTTACTCTCCAGACTGTTTTCTTTCTGTGAAAGTACATACTAAAAACAAAGCTCATCTGGGTTTCAAAATAGAAACCCAAACCTTACCTATACCTTGATTTTGTTAAACACACTGACATGCAGTGGGGTACGATGTGAGAGGAGATGGCATGATTGTGCTGTGGGCTGCGGAGGAGCTATGTGTGTGGGGGTGGTACATGGGTCCAGGTACCAAACCCCAGCAATCCATCCTCCCTGGTGGAGGGGAAGCACCTGCATCCACCATCTCACGGCATCTGCAGTGCTGAGAGTAGAGCTGGAGAGCTTTCACAGTACAGTTCATATGCTGAGTTTGGACTCCCAAATGCCATGCAATAGGAGTAAGACTTCCCTACGTTTTACAGGCTGTGCACTGATGTGGCTTGCAGATCTGGCCCTCATTCATGCACAGCAGC
Source organism: Aegotheles bennettii (assembly GCA_013398125.1). Lineage (NCBI taxonomy): Eukaryota > Metazoa > Chordata > Aves > Caprimulgiformes > Aegothelidae > Aegotheles > Aegotheles bennettii. The sequence continues at coordinate 126,962 of VZRW01001987.1, read as the reverse complement.
TACAGAATCTATAGGTTTTGATCACATCTACATGGAATTGCGTCCTTTCACCAGTGGCATAATGGATTAGTTATCTTACAGACCCTCTTTAATAAAGGTTGCTCAAAATACATCCATGCACATATATGGAAGTGTAATAGCAAGTAATAATACAGATGTGTAATAGCAAGTCTTGTGTTCTGCCTCCACACACAAAGAGCTGAATGATTAGCAAAGCTTGTTCTTCAGATGAGATTTCCAGTGAAAGAGTGAGTATATCTATGATTAGGGGAAATCTTGGTAGAAGGGTCAGATTGTCTGTAAACTGAAACTTATGTCAATAGAGTGAGAGCAATTTACACTGGCTCCACTGCAGTATAATGATGCCTTTCCAGCCAAAAAGAATGTGTTAAATACATTTGAAGCTGATTATTGATACATGTCTTGTTATTATTTCACTCCACAGCAAAAAAGAAATGTAAGGAACAGGGTTTGCTCATATCTGCAAATCTACTTTCAAGCTACGCTTCAGTAGGAAGCATCATAAAAGTGAAAAGAGATGACAAAACAGTCATTCCTAGTGCTTAGAATTTGTTTTTTAATTATTATTTATTTTGTTTCCTCAGTCACTTTGCTTTACTCATTTGGCTGGAAGGCAAACGCGTTCCCTGTTGATTTATCTCTGCTCAGCCAGGGGCTTTTGCTACTTGGTTTGATTCCTAATATGGTTGTGACAGCAGATTTTGTCTGACTTCCAGAGGGCTCCTCTCGGCTGCTGGAATGCAGCGGGGCGAAGTCCTGCAGAGACCAACAAAGACAGTTGTTGCACTAAGACTAATAAAGACCAGAAAATGGGCCTCCCCACATACGCTGAAATTCCTGCTTTCACTGCTTACTAAATCACTGCTTTTGTCTTACTTTATGGTAAGGCTGCAAGTTGTTTCCCATTACCCAGCTGAATGGTCTGTCTTGATCACTTCAGAAAACATATTTTTCAATAAGTTTGGAAAAAACCTACTCCATCACACTAAAGTTTTTATTATACTAGTGTATGGCTTGAAAGCATACTGTTACAGTTTCAGTGGATTAATTATAGTAGAGAGAAATAATTTGTTACAGAATTGAAAAAAACTTTGGATTTTCCCTTTTATTTTGTTTTCTTACCTATTTTGTTTAGCACCCTGAACTTCTCAATGCTCTGAAGTATCTGCTGGCTGTTATGGAAGGAAACTGATTTTTTGTATTTTTTTTTTCCTTTCAATAAAGTGTTCTTTAGGTAATAGGCTGTCAAACTCACCAAATCTAGAAATGGCCTTTGCTGGTAACATACCAAAATCCAAAGGATTCAATTCCTCCTCCAAGTAGGGTCTCTAAAAGGTTAATATGGAGTTGGAAATTAATTTAATTCCAAATACAGAACAATGGTGTGCAGTGACATGACTCTGTGATAAGCATTTGTTAAAGCTAAATCCTCCCTAAGCCCTGCAATTGTTTTCTTTTGCTCTAATGGCAAGCTAACTGGAGGCCCCCCCCTCTCTCTCCCTGTCTCTCTCTCTCCTGAGGGTATCAGAAAGGCAAGTTTATTGTTTGCTAAGTCTGGCTTTTTTTTTAAAATTAAAACCTCAGTTCTCCTTAGGTCTTTCTTTTTAACATTAGTGATCTTCATTTCTGACAGGATAATTTTTTGTCTTTCTGAAATCCACAAATTTAATATTGCTTGCTGAGTGCAATTACTGGCATGTACATTAAATAAAAGGAATTTAAATTGCTTTTTATTGCTGTTGAGTGACTTTCTTGACTTTCCCTGTTCACAGGAAAAAAAATTAGGCCTATTGTCACCTAGGTACTGACTAATGCAGAAAAATGGTCAGTAGGAGTTTCCAGGGGAAAACTGAAGCCTGGGACTGCAGGGAAATTGATTGCTTCATGTCTTTACCCATGATTTTTAACAGGATTTAGGTGCCTTTGAAAATAGACCCATCTACAACTCCAAACACTTAATACCTTTGAAAATTTATTCTAAATTTGGTGAACGCTGCTTGAAAAGAGTATTGCTTTTCTAGCTTAATTTCACTGAAATTATTTATATTCTCTATTATACACAGCAAGCACTGCCTTGGCTTGGAAGCAGTGTCATCCACCTTTCCTTTCCTACGGTTTCAATTTATCGATTCCGAATAGAAACACTTACCAATTTCACTCCTGGCATTTTCTTCCTCCTCATCTAATGACCGCAAACAACTCTGGCTTTTCTTTTCAAAGAGTCCTTCTTTCAATTGAGCCAAAGGGTTTCTGAAAGTCATATGTGCTTTTTGGATTCCTGGTTATTTGATTTTATTACGCATCGTGATCCCTTGACTGCATCAAGATCTTGTTTTAGTGGAGCAGAATGCAGAAATGTGCTGAGCTGCCCAGATTCAATCTGATTTGTCAGTGAAGTAAAAGATCAGATTGCTCCACCAGTTTTGTACCAAATTGGATATATGCTCTATAAATTTGTAGCAGGTATCCAAGCTGAAAACTATCACGTATCTTTATATTTCTGATCAGTTCTGTTGCATTTGACTGCCTTTTAAGCTAAAGTGGTGTACAGTAAGTGGTGAACATGTCAGTCAGATATCCATTTGTGCCATTAAATGGCTGGGGCAATTTGAAGAAGAATTTGGATAGATTGGGGCATGAGCTATTCATCGTGTTATCAGAAATACTTCCGTCTTTCACCTAATGATGCCATTTATCAAATTGTCATAGCAGGACTAATGTTCTCAGCAACAGAGCTTTCTTACTGCAGATGCTGTTGGCCTTGAGCACTTGTTCTTTAGTCTGCCTTGAATGTTAGCCCTTAAATACATCCTGGTCTTGTTTCTTTTTGTAACTTGTCTCAGGTAAACAAACACAGTAAATTGTTTGTTCTACCAAGTATTTCAGCACTTCCATAATTCCTCAGTAGGCATAATCTAGATGTTACTTTTGTCTAAGCAAAAATTCGCCTTAAGTTTCAGGTCACTGCTTCTCATTATGTGGAATCGACAGGAATGTGAGCAGGCATGCAGCCTCACAGCCCTTCCTCTGCAAGTACTTGAGTTAAAAATCTGACCTTCAGGTTTTCCAAAACTATTTTTTTGGTGATACTGCAAAATAGGTTTTCACTTAGCTGTCGTTTTTGAAAAAACAAATATAACTTAGCTGAACTCAGTTGAAACTGCTGATAAATTTAGCTTGTGTTGTAACTACTTGTGCTGAGATTAAGACTGAGATGAAGATGTTGCCTTTCATACGCAAATCTGCTTTTGGTCTTCTTTTCCTTACTGTGGTTAAATTTAATCTAAAACAAAGCTAGACTTCCCAACAATATTGGGAATCACCATCCAGAACGGCCCCTTCCACTCCCTGTGCAGATGCAGTTCTTGGCTTGCAGTATTCCAAGTCTTCTCACTGCCAGGAAGCACATCAGCTGGGCTTGTCTTTAGCCTTTGCGTTGAGCAGAGGGTAGGAAGAGGTTTCGTGTGGCCTCTGTGTCTAAACAGGCACAAATAAACAACTGTATCATAGGTTGCTTTAGGTTTCATATATGGGATTGGTGGTGTATGTGTTGAAGCAGTTAAAGAATTTGGTCCTCTAAATCACACTAAAATTAGGTGCTATAAATATCCTATATGAATACGCAAAATACTTTCCAAAATCCTGCTTAACAGACACTGGATGTGTTGGGAAACAGGAGAGAGGGGGAAAAAGAGCTCTGTTAATTATTTTATCCAAGTAATTCTGAATGCAAGTTTTGTAGGCTAAAAGTAAGATTGCAATCATTTAGCTCTCTCCTCCCATTACATTTTTTTCTTTAAAGCTCAAATCTTAACAGAAACATAATGAAAACAGAATGAGAACTGGTATTTATATAAATATCAACTTCTCAGGTAGAGAAAGTACTAGTAGTATTATTTCAAACTGAGACTGAAAACCAGATGCCGATGGACTCCCTTTATGTGCAGCTACTGATGAATGAAATGTAGTTTGAAAGTCCTGATATGCTCTCAAAATAAATATCAACGTTGATAAATCATAGCTAGTGTTGGTTTCTCAGCTATGAAGAGTTTGGATGATACTGTTTTACAGGTAGTTACTGATGTTCCAAGACTTTTTTTTTCATTCCTTCTGTAATGCTGCATTCCTGCAGTATTAGCTCTCAGTGCTATTTCTAGTTTAATCATGTGAATCAAAAACCATGTCTCTTTCACGTTGTGTAAGACTGAAAGCTTACCTGAATGAGAAAAGCAGTTTATAAAGTAGAAGCAATACGTTTTTATTAAAAACTCCAGAATTATTTTGCAGTATATTGGTTTGCATTTTTCAGGTGACTATTTTATATGAGCTAAGGTAATTGGGTATTTCCTACCCTTTCTGTCATACGTAGGTAAAACATGCTGCTGCTTTGCTTTTCTGTTTACTATCCTCTGCTTCTCCTCCCAGCTCACCTAACATTATTTTGGACTGCAAGGAGATGAAGTACATGGTCATAACTGGGTTTGCTGCATTTGAAAAAACTCATGCGTAAACAATATGATAGTTTAGCAGTTTTGATGTGAGGCAGCCTTTGTCACTGCCTTTGTCTTCTTCCAAGTGTGTTCCTTCTAACTCTCAGTGGGAGAGAATGCAGATTACCCGTAACCAGGATATATTACCTTTTCTCCATGTAAAGACAATCACAACACAGTAGTGCCATGCTGATGTGCAGTCAAGCTATAAAACTGTACTGTGGCGATGTTGACATGAAGAGTCTGTAGCACAAAATATATATTCTTGCTACAGTAAATTGCTAATACACTAGTTAGGCTGGTTTTTGTTTTTCATAGAGTTTTTCTGTGTTTCAGGGTTGAGTAATTCCTTTGAATGGATACTGCCACTCACTCTGATGTGGTTTTCTTTATTACCCAGTAACACTGGAACTTCTATCTGTCCTCAGTGCAGTTTGAGATTAGGACTTGTTTTGCCTCACAGCTGCCAGGTTTGTGTTTTGGGGGTTTTATGATGGGTGGGTTTTAGAGGGGAGGAGAGTAACCAAAAGAGGAATATGCTTGTTATCAGTCAGCAGTCTATGAAAGGAAAAAAATGTGTCAACTGTTTTCAGAGAAAGAGAATGGACATGGAAGTTTTCTCCCTACTGCACAGCAGTCTCCGTAACATTTGTCCTAAGTAAAGGTGCCTCAGTGCTTGGCCGTGGCAAAATATTCTTTTTGAATAAGTACTATCCATACTACTTTCTGACTGGCATTAATTCCTTTCAGTCCATTTTTCTATGAGCACAGCCTTTTACTACATGAAAGAAATCCCTTTTTTTTTGCTTTCTTCCAGTTATTTTTGGGTATCTGTCCTCACCCTTGTCTCTGTGTGTCACAGTAATTTTCTTCAGGACAGTCTTCCCAGTTATTTAAGCCTATAAGCACAGAGAAACATAACCATGCAAATAGAAATTCTTGACTAACCAAAATTTAAATTCCCCAGGGTTTCTTTCAGTCAAGTCCTCTAAAATCTTGATCGTCACACTATCATGCAGCAGCATCACTCACTGAGATTCCTAAAGTAAGTGCTTTTCCACCATCATCCAGGATGCAGACAAATAGCTCTATGCAGTAAATATCCACAGGAGCAGAAGCCCAAACAGTCACTCGGGCAAGGTGGGGGAGGGCACTCAAAGAAAGGAGACCTGGCACTAGCCTTCACTCCACTGGGTAATCAAAAGGATCACAAAAACTACAACATTCTTCTCAGCAGAGCAGACTGAGAACCTGTTTCTCATATCTTATAACCTTGTCTCACTTTCTTGAGAGATGGGAAATGTAGGTTCAGATCCCATCAGCCAACACAGGCGTCTGAAGAACATTTCCTGAATCAGCAATTAGCAGTTTTACCTCTTGGCTATCAACCAAAGAGAGGTGGAGAGAAAAAGTCAGTGTTTAATTGCTTTATTTTGTAAAACAAAATAGATCAATCCAAAGAACCCTGATCTGGCATAGCTGTAGGAAAACAGTGGAGACTCTTCATCACACTTTGTCCGGGTGTGTTGAAGCAGCTCTCCAGCCAGGTGTCTGGCGCTTCCAAACCCCAGCCTTTGCCACCTGTTGCTCTACATATGCTCCCTTTTTCAGTCTGATTTTTGAATTATGGCCTCCACTCAGCAACGTGTGCCACAGATGAGCTAGGGCAGTTCTGCCCCTCTCCCCAAATATTGATACCCCTCTCTGCACAACCTGGTAAGAGAGCCAGCTCAGATCTGGAGGACTTCAAGGTACTCACTAGTAATCCAGTGCAATACATCATTATGTACCCAACTCTTGTTGGTTTCTGCTGAAACATCCCACACAGTCTGCTCTTAACCTTGGGTTGTTTAGGTTTTTCTGTATTATGTGCTTCTCTCTACACTCTTCTTGGCCTGTCATTATTCCTCAGTCAATATGTATTCCTTTCTCTCTCTTCCCCAGTTCGCTTGAAGACAGTCTTTTGAGTCTCTCTAAGCCTTTCTGTATTATCTTTCAGTATTTTCAGTACCACCAATTTAATAAATATAAATGTAATTTTTTTTTTGTCTATGTCATCAAAACGCATTACATAAAGTCAAACTCGACAGTCTGTTGGAATTTGCTGCCTAAACTATTGCCAGTTTGCTTTGCTTTCTGACTGGATTCCTGTACTGGAGAGTCTGCCTGCATCAACAGCCCAAATTAATACCTTTCCACTATTTGATGTTAATGCTTTCCCCATCTTAGTTGCTATTGTATCCTTTCTATTTGTATACAAATATGACATATTACAATATGCTTTTTTATTTCTTTATTTGCTATCTAGGATTGCAGGCGCCCTTCTCCAGTATGTTCAAGTTTTAAAATGCCATGCTGTCATTCCTCTTCCTAACTACATTCAAGCTTTATGAGGAGTCAGTTCCTCCCCTTTTGGTGTAAATACAGGGGAGCAAGGTTTACTGCTTTGATGGTCGTAGTTTCCACGTAATCACATTTACAAAGTGCTTGGTTGAGTTACTTTGCTTTTCCACAAACGTATTCTGTGTTTACCCACAGCCAAAACTCAAGGTGCTTTTTCCTGTTGGTTCAACCCACATTTGCTGTGCTTTATAAAACTATTTGACTGTGTGTAACTATGCTGAAATTAACTGCTTGGATGCAAGAGAGACAGATCAGCTGCCCTTGTTCTGGCAGTAAACTTAATCATAAGCTCATAAGCACTGATTTGTGTTGTTCTTAAATAAGAGTTTTGGCTTCTTCGGGGTTTTTTTTGTTTGTTTTGTTTTCTGCTACTTTCCCCATCTGGTGCTGTAACATTTGTTGCTATGTTCCAGTTGGAAGCACTGTGGGTGGAATTGCAGACTCTAGTGCTGGCTGAATAGCCCTTAGGCCACTGAATATTTCTATTTCCACTGTCATCTCTACATGTTCAGCAACCTGTTTGGGATTCTTGGGTGAGGGAATCGTTGGCTTACTGTTGGTTTTACAGCACCTCCTTCTTCCTAAGGCTCCCTCATTCTCTGAATTCAGCATTTCAATAGCAACTTGATGTGCATCTTGCTGCACAACTGTGAATAGTTGTTATTTTGAGACTGCCTTGCTACTCTCCATTTAACTCTTTTTATAGGCAGGCTATCATTAGTTCTTGTTAATACCAAGCCCTTCTTCCCCTCTGTAAATGGATTATTGGACTCCATTATTCTTTGAGAATCTGTCTAATGTTATTGAACATGAAGTTACAAATGTGTTCATTTATAAATTATCCAGTCTTTAATAGAAGATGCTGATGGAAATATGTAATTCAAAGTCATCTAACTTGTCACACTATGACATATAATGTGAGCAAGAAAGGGCCTGATGGGCAGCGTACTCTGTGTGTGTGCGTGCGCTGCATCTGGAGCAGTCCACCCATGGAGCATAGATAGTCATTAGCAAGTGTAATGCAAGTCTTTTTCACCAAACTGCAGCTATCAGGGCCACCCTGGCAGCCCATCTGGGCTGCTGGCTGTTTCTCAACTTTATTCATGGCCAGTAGGCTACTGGGTGCTGTTGGGAGAATCTCCAAGGCGTGCCGCTTGATCCTCAGTCCACTTAATTAAGTGATTTTAAAAAGTGTTTTGCTGGGGCCAGGACTGGCGTACATGCTACGTAGGAATCTACAGCAAATACTTTTGCTGCCTACCTTTTCCTTGTGTATTGATCAAGTACAGGCTACAGCTAAAGATTTGGCCCCTAACTTCAAGTAATCTACAGCCTGGTGGGATTATGGAAACTATGATGAGGTCCCAGGTAGCTAAATATGAACATTAGCTGAGGACTGGACATTATGTAGCATATAAACTTAAAAAAAAACCCCAACAATCCTGGTTTCAAGGAAATGTGATAAGAAAAAAACACAAACTCTATATTTATGCCACTAGAGTTGTTTCTAATGAGAATGTTTTCTAATATTTCCCTGGAGACATCAGCTGCTCCTTAAAAATAATGTTCCAACTTTAATTTCCTCATTTGTGGAGGAAGGTAGAAGGCCCAACAGCTTTGTCAATGAATATAAACTTTTATGCAATCTAGAATGTACCATAGCACTCATACTCCTTAGTAATTGTACCTTATATTGTTTCTTCCCCAGATAACACATTTTCCCCCTCTGGCTTTCCTTCCCATTCAAAGCTTTCCATTCATCTGAAAAATACTAGCTTAGACAATCCAGGCACAATATCACTCTAAACTCATTATTTTAGAGACTTTAATTATCCCCTCTCATCCATACTCGAATAAACAGAAGGAAAAAAGTTAGGGCAAATTATCTGTGGCCCGGACGCCATAGGCACCATGTGAATCATCCCTCTCTTGGGAGAGAAGCGTTTATATGCCCACGGAGGGAGCATGTCCCATCATCCTTGGGAAAAATGAGCAAATCTGTAGGAACTCCCAGGAAAATAGGTTCTGTTTTGCTCTGCTCTCAGAGCCCTGCTGCTTTCCATAGCACAGCTATGGCAACTGCTGCGGTCGCTCTCTGGAGGCAGAAGCATGCAGGTACTGCTGATGCTTCATCCCTGGCACAGTCTCTATAGAAAATAAAGTTGTTTGCTCTATAAAATTGCTGTTCTTCCTGCTGCCACTCCTGAAAGCCAAAAAAGCTTTGTCTGAAGGGTGTGGATGGAATAGGAACAGGTTAAGGGTGCAATATTGAATCTGACACTGCCTCTGCTCCGGGCTAAGGCTCTGGCTTGCCCTTTCCTTAACTTTCTGCCCGGCTGTGCTGTTGCAGCATGCGAGTGATTCCATAATCTCTAGCATGGCTCTTTAGTATGGAACTAACGATCCAGCCTGCAAATCACCTCTGTCCTAACTATGTTTTCAGAGCCATTTATAAGGCTGCATTTCCAAACCTGATTTTCTTCAGTTGTTAGATCAATTGCTGAGCTCTTTGGGAATTTGTTCTTCTTCCTGGAATGGAAACTCTACTGTCTGCTGACACCTTTGCTCTAAATATCAGTGATGTGTGCTTTGGCACAGGTTTGACATAAATTTTCTTCTGATGCAGAAAAACATGTGCTAATTAGCACCCAGATATCGCGAACATTTTGAAGACAAAAATACAGCTGGAAGCAGTTCTGGCACCATATTTCTTCTCATTTCTACATCTGAGTTGAGAGTATCATCTTATTACAATATTTTGTCATATGAAATTTTATTCAGCTGTATCTATGACTAGTTTGTTCTGGCTCAATTTTTTTCCTGTTAATCATGTTAGGCTTACTCGAGGCTTGTAGAAGGTTTTCTCTGACCCCATCGCACAGAGCTGTATGGGATTTTTGTCTTTAAACCATTAGACTCCCCCTGCGTGCAGGCTTAGGACTGTAATTGCACACCCAATTAAGTCTAGTGATGTCCCTCCAGCATTTTTCAAATTTGTCAACTTTCTAGGCAATTGCTTTTCGTATTTTGGTTATATTACAAAAGTCTTACAAATATTTATCAAAGATAGGCACCATCCTTATGCTTGTATTCAGAATAAACCACTGTAGTAAACCCATTCCAAACCAAGTACTGTGTTGACACTCTTCTGCTGAAGATCCATACAGCTGGATATTTGTGTGCTGAATTCCCTCCTACATAGGTGGAAAATGCTTTTTCATTAACTACTGATCCCTATAGCAAATTTTTCATCTTATAATCCACTGACAGTCATTCTCAAGTTTGACTTTTTCCTCAGTTATTGTCATTAGCCACAGCTTTTTTCTTTTGAGTTGTAGTATATTCTTTCAGCTGTAAATTTGCTTTTTTAAAAGCTCTAATAATGAAGTGCATCTTGTCTACAACATGATGATGATGATGAACTAGTCCTTATTTTAAGAGGGTTCTAATTGTATCTGTAGGCTTCACAGTCCAAATGACTCCAGAAATCTCTACCTGATATTACATACCATTTCTGTTATCCTTTAAATAATATATGGGCATCTTACTGCAAACTTCAGGAAAACAAAATGTGTCAGCTAGTCCCCCAGTGTTTTTAAAGCTGTTCAGCTTGTCTCCCTTGAGATGTTGTTGTAAAATCCACAATGCACAATTAGGTATGAATTTTACATCTTTTTTAGCGTTCATGGCTAGACTGTTAATGAGCGAATAAATAGCAGAATTGTATTTAATCCCACACATTGTTTAACGTGGATTATTAAGCAAGGGACACACAGCCATTCTGTCCCCTTTGGCAAAGGGATATCCATCTGGATGCTCTGGATGCAACATCCCTTCTTCCAGATAGATGGGCAAGGTCTGTCTACAGATACTTGTGGATGTAATGTGGATCTAAAGCCCAGTTTACTTGAAAGTAATAAAACTGGAGATAAAAACAGGGTGATGTTTGCTTCTTCTACTTGAAATTTCTTCAGTGGAACTGTGTACATGAAAGCAAATACATTGTCTCGTATCAGTGTAGAGAAATAAATATTTTGGGGTGCAATTTATTTGACAAAAGGCAGATATTTACTCTGGAACGATATAACTATCCAGAGTACATAAAAATAAATGCTTATTTATTTTCATTGGCATCAGATGTAGACATTTCTACTTGGTCAAAACAATTCTGCCCTGTATGCCCAGGCTGTACACTTAACAGACAGTTCATCATTGCTGGGCTGTAATGTCAGTTCTGTCATCCTTACTAGTCTCACTTATTCAGTGAGACTATTTACATACTAAAGTATTACTCAGCATGAATAGCAGTGCCAGCTCTGAGGTTATGTTGCAAGTGGAGAGAAGAGATGTTTCCATTAGCACTAAACCTTATCTCGAAAAAATCACTGGAGGCTGGCACTTCCCAGAGGTTCTGCTTTCTTTTGATTATCCTCCCTTCTTCTAGTAATTGACTCCAAGCAGTTCAGCTTCTTTTATGTGATGGAACAGAATCTGTCTTTTTCAGAGATTTATTCATGAAGTTGCAAGAAAGTCTGTGCTTAGGTATCAGGTTGTCTGTGTAGCAAGCAAATAGATTACTGGAGAGTTGAGGGAGCTAAGGATAATCTCATGGGATATGGGAGAGTGTAACTGAAAATAGTGCAGTGGTGGAGAGGGTCATATATGAGACACAGAAGAATGAAGAGAGGGGAGGACTAAGTAAGACCAGGATACTTCAAGAAATAGGAGGTGAATATACAATCTAATGAGAAGAAACTCAGTTAAAATCTCTGATGGCCCGTGCACTTACTTGAGCTGGACACCCTGTTCTGACTTGTAGTGGGTTTGTGATGAGTTTCCTCTGAAACTAGAAAAGAAGGAACATGGTTTTAGTTAGGTGATATTCGATTTGCAATTGGTTTCGCATGACAATTTTACCCTTGGATGAAAAAAAAAAAAAAAATAGGATATTGTATCACATGGTATGTCCTCTTCTGTACGCCACTTGGGACCTCTGTCACTGACAGTTCTGCACTCCATGTCAATCTGGTGCCACTGGGATCTTTCCTACTAACAACCTGGCATTTGACTGAGCCTGACTCAAATCCCCAGACAGACAAACATAAGAAGCTGATCAGGACATGAAAAAGAAACCACAGAAACCTAGCTTCTGGGCCTGGTCCCATGGCCATGAGTTATCCTGGGTCAGATTTTGCCGTAATACCAGCATGAAGATAGAAAATCTAGAAAGTCAATAGAAGCAAATCACTGAAAGTAAATGTACACGTAGAATCCGAGCATTCACATACGCTTGAATTCTAGGTTAAAAATATTTTTCTCCAAAATATTAAGTATATATCAGTTCATTATGGGTGTATGAATAATCATCAAATCTGTGTATATTGTCTGTACACAAGCATAGGTCAGTAAAGGATTGATTTATATCAACTGCATTTATTTTAATAGCAGTCTTAAGTTCTAATCCGCCTAATAATAATGTATTACTGTACTGTGTACTCCCTGTTCACTCTAGTTACTTGAATTATATTTCAACAGCATCTTATCTCATTTCCATATCTTAATACCCTACCACTGGCTCCTTGACTACTGAACTTTCTTAATATATATTAGCTATACCTAAAAAGTCATTTTGAATGTCAAAACAATTGTACATTCAGCATGGAGCCTCGGTAAAAGTAATAAGGTAGATGAGCTTTTCTCAAGTATCACCTGATGTTGAAGGAGTCTAGATTTGCCCATTTTCCACCTTCAAAACTCTGTATGCAGTGATGTTGAACTCAGTATTCGAAAAGAAACAGAATTCTCTTGATTTTTTGCTAGCACTTCTGTGCTTCTCATGTTACTCCTTAATTCATACATTGTGCAGCCAAAAGGAACCCTTGTGATCCGTCTAGCCTCGAGCATAAACCTACCCAGATTTAGTTTCTGTTTGGGTTTGAGTCTTTTGAGGGAGTAGGAATCTTAACCCTCTGTAACAGAGAGTTCACCACAAACACTGAGAAGCTACTCACTACAAAAGTTAGAATTTGTCTAGTTCCTACTCACAGCCATTGGATCTTACTATACCCTTGTCTTCTGGTTTGAAAAGTCCACTACCAAAATTATGTTCCTTTCAGAGGTACTGTCGATTGTGATCAAGTCACTCCAGTAACTTAACTGTCCCAAACTGTCCCAAACTTAACTGTCCCAAACAAAGTAAGGCATATTTTGACTGTAGCAGAATGCAATTACTCTTCTCAGACACTCCAGGAATTAATTTCATTGCAGAGTCATAAAGCATGATTTGTTCATAGTGATAACATTTAATTTCAATGTGAATTTATCATTCTTCTTCTGTAGCCCCGTCCTCATCTCAGGAGAAAAAGGAGAAGCCCTTCCCTTTGATAGTTTGCATTCAGGCTTTCCTAATTTATGCCACAGATGATTTGTGGCTGGCTGGCACTTTGTATAGCTCCTATGAGCTCACTAGAGGGAAGGCTTGCCTTGACCTATATCACAGTTCAGCTACCTAAAGCCAAGGGAGGTACCTACCCAAATTTTGGTGACAGTACCATACAGGTTGTTGAAAAGGATGAGCTTGAGATGCTTCAAATGGTGCTTCATGATAGGCCTAAACAGAAAAACAACTGAGCTCAGTGAAGGTGCTGCTAATTAACACCACCATGAAAGAAGAACTGCTTGTTCATTCTCTAAATGGGAACATGGCTCTTGTAACAGATAAAAGACTGATAGCACTATTCTTTTAAACAGGCAAAGTTCCCATTGAAAGTATAGCCACTGAGATGCCGCTTCATGGCAGTAATGTTCTTTGCTTGCATGAAGAATACCTGATTAGGTACCAAATCAGTTGTCACTTAGCTACCAGAAGTTCTACAAAATAACAATGGGAATTCGGTAGAAAGCAGCCAAAACAGTTCATAATTTATACCAATACCGTGGCCTGCATATAGCACTGGGGTAGAGGAGTGCTATTTAAGGGGCAAAGTCCCTTTTTGCCATGTAATCTGTCCGTGTGCCAGACCCACAGACACTGTGTTGTGTCAGTTGCAGCCTTTTGGGGAGGTCAGAGCACGGGAAAACCGTGGTGCAGCCCCTGCCCAAGCAACGTGAAAGTTGCCAGGCTGTCATAGAGCAACCAGCCACCCAATCCCTGTGCCTGCCATGCATGCATTTGGCAGTGCTCATGGCTCTTGGGAAACCCACCTCACAGCCCCATTGCTAAGAAATGTTTGCAGCAAATAAAAAATTTTAAAATGAAAACATTTTTAGGATGGTTAATGAGCTGTGGAACAAAATTAGATGGGAATTTACCCCTCCTTCAGAATGTTAAGTAGATAAATCAATAATCATTTTGTACCTTTTCCATCAGGAATACTTCACAATCGTACAGGAGGTTTTCTATAGTGGAAATTAGGACTTTGTTTAAACACAAGCTGTTTGTTGCTATTTTCTTTTTTTTTCATTGAATCTTAAATGTGAGGGATTAAGATCTGTAGAAAACACACTGAACTACCCTTCTTAGCTCTACTTCTTTTCTTGACTACTTAGATCCCTATGTGAAGATCCATCTGATGCAGAATGGTAAGAGGCTGAAGAAGAAAAAGACTACGATTAAAAAGAACACTCTGAATCCCTACTACAACGAGTCTTTCAGCTTTGAAGTACCATTTGAGCAAATTCAGGTAATGTCAAACAGTGTTTTGTCTTCCCTCTGCATTCCATTTCTCAGCCCTTATAAATATTTAACAGGAATCTTGTTAATTATCACGTGTGCATGCCTTCATTAGCACCTAGGTGCCAGCCCTGTGCTACAGTAGGTGAGTGTGACTGCTTCAAGTGGGAAATGATGAAATGCACAGTACTTATGAAGCTTTAATTCATCAGTGAGAAATGGATAACTGAATTTTTTTGTTAACAAAAATGGATTCTGAAAAAAAAAATCCAGAGGGAGATAGCGAAGGAATGTGCCAGCAAAAAAAAAAAAAGGATTGGTATAAAAGAAAAAGCATATATAACAACTTTCCCCAAATTATTTGAAATAATAAATTGGCATCATCAGTCACATTTGTGTTCGCCATGCATTTATTGGTCCTGCTTGTGGAAAGTAATGCAGCATCCCTCTGAAGTAAAGCACATAATTCAATCTGGTTGTTTTTCAGTTACTTACCACACCATGAAAACTCTTTTGGTGATTCCTTTGCTCCTTGGAAAAAGACATTTGAGAATCTCAGGGGTCAGTACTGCAGTGCCTGTTTTATTGGCACATCAGGGGGGCTCTAGCAGTTGTCCAGGTGCTACTTCTGGAGAGTTCAGTGCCTAAAATTAGGGGCCTCAGAAGTCAGCACAGTAAGCTGGAAGTCACCTGCATTGGCAATGGAAAGTACCACAACAGGGCAGCAAGTCATTTTTCTCAGAAACACAGTTACCTACATTTGAGTTACTAGGAGGTAACTCATCCCTCACTCATGACAGTGAGATTTAACATCTTCTGATGTTAAGTAACTTTTTCTCACAAGAGAGAAGGTCTTCTTAACCATCTCAGGAGGCATGTGGGAAACACACATCCAATTCACTTCCCTCCCTAAGTGAATTTGAACCTGTATCTTCAATGTCTTAAGCAAGCACTCTTGTTGCCTGTGCCTATGACTGGTGTTGGGAGTGCAACATCATTTCTGCATAAATAATAAGTTTGCAATTGGCCACAGAGCCTAAAATTGTCTGTTAGTTGGGTGGTTTGCTTGGAAAGGGAGAGGCTTTGGTCTCTGACCTGAACTAGGTAAAGATCACTTGGTACAGGCCTCCTGCATTTCTGTTAAGCCTTCACCATTAGTGTTAAACCATTTCGTTCTTTTGGTCACTTGTTAGAGCATTCATTGGCAGGGCAAGATATACTGGTTTAAATATCCACAGAAAAGAACAGCATATTAGCTTCCCACCCACCCTGGGGAGCTCTGTGACTATAGGGATGTTAACCAAGACAATAGTTTTTCTGGGTGGAGCTGAGTGCAGGAAGTGTACTTTCAGGGGCCTCCCAGTTTGAATGACCATAATTCAGTCTGGTAATACACTCTTTTGTGGCTTGTAAGAGAGGTCTAGGTAGGAGTGTCTTGCTACTATGCAGGTTTAAATAGCTTGGGCCAAATTTGGAGCCAGAAGACATTACCAGGGAAAAATTCCAGACAATAGGGACACATAGACACCACTTGATTAGATGAGAGCATGCTACAGGTATTGAGATTCTGTGACTTGGATTTTGATAGCAAGTGTACTGGAGAGAAGCCCAAGAACCAAGGCCCACATTTCAACTAAAGCTGTGTGCTTGGTTTTTATTAACTTGGTACCAATAAAAATAATAAAACCAGGCAAGGTGAGGCACTAGGAATGGTGATTTGGATGCATGACTGGCCCATTTAGGAGTTTCTTGATGCCCCACAACATGTACAGGTGTCTGTGGACTCTAGGAATGAAAAAGTGGGAAACCCAGTGGGGCCTAATTCCCTTTAATTTTAATGAAAGCCAGTCTGCGTGCTTGTGAAAAAAAAATCTCATAACAAGCATCAAAGACCCAAAGGCAAAAAAAGATCAATCAAATTGAGTGTGTCTGGCAATGTAGCCAATGGATGTGTTCATTTCCACATAGGGACAGGTCTAGGGAACTGGAATGGGCACCTCCAAGTTATCAGATCTGCGCTTGGTGTGGTTAGGTGTATTCTCTAGGTACTTGACCATTTTGCTTTCTAATCCTAAGTCAGTTTTGTAAGGTGGATATAGGCCCTTTAAAAAGTATTATGGTTTAGCAGTTTAATAGTTTGTGCCTTTATCTGTAAGTTTATTAGAATGACTTTATGACTATTTACTTCAGTAAGCCTCAATTTAAAATCTGTGATTATGGACTTTGGTCATATGCCAATGTATTTTGGAGTTAGTTATAAAAACTATATTTAGAAGTGATTTCATTATGATTACTGAAATGATTTCATCATTAGCAAAACACATTTTAAATGTTATTTAGACTTAATATGGTAAGAATCACTGTAACTTTGGAGTAGTTCATCTAAAGGTCATAAAGCAAAACTTCAGTCAAATAAAAAAATAGTGGTTATACAAGTTTCATGATGGTTGGAGACCAAAGACGAGGGAGATCATGGAGAGAAATCAGCTTAATAGCAGCATATCTATGCAATTTAAAATGGGCCAAACATTAACATTTTTGGCACTTTAATAGTGAATATGGATTCTGACTCTTAAAGGAAAGAAACGGATGTCTGGAAAGGCAGAACTCCACTGGGAAGTCAAATCCTGTTGCCATAGGCAGATCAAGAACATGTTTTCCCACTTTCAAGACAGACTGCCTCCATGGGTAGCAACATCTCCAGGCCCTTTCAGTCCAAAGAATGCTTAATTGTGCCAAGGAAACTGCTAATCCATGTGTTAATTAGCAGAGGTTGTCCTTTCTACTAACACTTGTTGGGTTTTGCAGTGCAGCTGTTCCTTTAATATATGGTACAAAAGTAGAGTTGCTCACTTTTCTCTGTAGGTTTAAGCCAAAGACCATGAGGTGAAAATCATCTCAGCGTTAATAATCTGAACTAGATGTTCTTACATATTTATAGAACAAGGAAAAGGATCTTTTGTTTACAATGCTCACTGTTGCCTTATGATTAACACCCCAAAAAATATACAATAGTAACTAGCCTCCAAGCGTCTAGGTACAGCAGGCAACTTTTTTTTGCACTGTAAAATAATAGTCTCATGCTAACTTTTTATATCTGTGATTGTACCATGCATCTAAAACATAAGTGTTCATTTGGGGAGGTACTATCAACATTAAAAGTGAGTATATTGCAAATAGCAACACTGAAACATCATTTTGGCATGTAGAAATACTTGCTTCAGGATATTGCCTTTTATTGTGAGTGCTCCGGGGAGAGAGTCTTGAGTTTGATGTACACTTTTGTCATCAGCAACTATATAAATACTTTAGTGGCTGTTGGAATCATCTCTTTCTCTGGCTTAGTGAATTGTGCAATCTTGTCAGGGGATGGACTCTATAAAATAGACCTCATGAGCTTGGTCTTGCAGATATGCTTAAGAGTGAGTTACTTTTAAAAGATAATCCTATTACAAGCACTGAAATTAATCATTCTACTAAGAAATGCAGATATTGTACATATATTTAAAACCTTAAATTTAAAAACCTGATGCTAGAGAATAAAAGATTTTTCTGGAAGAAAGGTGTTTCAGGGCATTTCTTCCTCCAATTCAGGAAAGTCACACTGGAATAAAGAGCTGTGTGTATTACCATGGGGTAGAAAGGAATTGAGAAAAGAACGGTATGTTCATCATCTTTAAACATAAAGCTCCCTAAGGAGAAGTGTTTACTGTTTGGTAAAATCAGCCCAAGGCTGTTAACGTCTTAGGGAAGAACACCACTCCACCAAAGGAAAAGCTCTTTCGACAAATATTAATGACCTGATGGAGAGGAATGCAGGCATGTGCATGCAAATGCGTACGCAAATGCCTGACTTGAACATCACCTCCCAGTGTGCCCCAGTCCAAGTGAATGGAAAATTGTCTGTGCTCTGTGACACATGCGCTCACGCAGATTTTGTGGGAATAGTTTAACCCTGTTTGCCATTCCTACAGCAAAAGTGGCACTCCCAACACCAGCTCAGTCGCAGGCAGGACCAGTGTGTCAGAGCCCTGAAACAGTGGAGTTTATATTTCTTTCCAGCTCCCCTGAGCTTGCAGCTGGGTTTCTTGACTCCTATATACATTGATATAATATACACAGTTATATACATACTTAGGTGTGTGCATGTGCACGACCACTCAGATGAGGCCACATGCATATATGTATATAGCAACTGTAAGGTCTGTCTTCTGAATTTATCTGAAAATAACTGATTAGCATGTTGGATGGATGGGTAAGAGTTCTTTAGAAGCAGCAAAGTAATTAACAGAATGGAGTATAACATTGCAAATATTAACTTGGGGTAAAACTGTTTCTGAATTTTACCTAATTTTTACTTATTTACTTAAACAATGATGATGTGTTAAATTGCACTAATTTTGACTTAGCTTACCTTAAGATCTCACTTTTAGCCCTACAGACTTCTAGCAGTCTGAATCTTCAATAACAACAAAAAATAATCTATAGGTTGTTAAACTGTTAAAGGAAAAAAAAAAATCAACCTCGCTTCCCACATGAAGCTCTTTGATGAAAGGAGGTAAATTTCAAATTAACAGAGAGATTGTGAACTTACTTAATTACAATTGGAAGACTTACAAGAAACAGATGAAAGTTTGAATTTGCTTCTCACCAGAGGAACCTGCTCTGGCTGTCACACACTTACTCCCTTCGTGAAGTCTCCATTGTCATTGTCTGTCTGTCCCAAGATTCATCCCTGCCCACCTTCCCCTTACTGTCATGCTCACTGGTCTTTCTCTGTCTCATTGTAGAAAGTGCAAGTTGTTGTGACTGTTTTGGACTATGACAAGATTGGCAAGAACGATGCCATCGGGAAAGTCTTTGTGGGCTACAACAGCACTGGAGCAGAGCTGCGGCATTGGTCAGACATGTTGGCCAACCCTCGGCGGCCCATTGCACAGTGGCACACCTTACAGCCTGAGGAGGAGGTAGATGCCATGCTGGCAGTCAAGAAGTAAATTAAATTAAATTAAATTAAGTTAAATTAAATTATGAAGAAGAAAAAGAAGAAGAAAAAGAAGAAGAAGCCTTTCTGCATTTGCCCACATAGTGCTCTTTAGCCAGTATCTGTAAATACCTCAGTAATATGGGTCCTTTCATTTCCAGCCATGTGTTCCTGACATAGATCAGTTGTACTTTTAAATTCCCATTTTAATTTGCACAAATTTAAATGTAGAGAGCCCTCTAAAGGCGCTTCATTTCACCACTGCCCCCCAGATCTACTCTTCTTTTAAGCAATATGATGTGTAGATAGAGCATGACAGAAATTATTTATTGTATCACACAGTTGTATATATACACCAGTATGCTGAGAATTTATTTCTAGTTTGTGTATTTGTATGTTGTAAGCGTTTCCTAATCTGTGTATATCTAGATGTTTTTAATAAGATGTTCTATTTTAAATCATGTAAATTGACTGAGATATAGGAGAGCTGATAATATATTATAGGGTAACTATAGTATCGTCTGCATTCCAGAAAAAAAATTCCAACTTGTAAGGCACTAGTAGTGTTACACTGACATCTTAAAGGACAACTTAAATCTGAGCTTTCAACTGGACCATCCTAATAACATGCTACGCGTCCACAGTGAATCTTGGAGGGGCAAATCCAATTGGGTAGACTTCTTTCACAGGCAACTTAGCATGATCTGAGCAGCTCTATGGCTGACCTCAAGGAGATGTAGCCAGAAGCTAGGATATATTTTTTTTGTATATATTCCAAAGCAAACATGTAACAGACTGAAATGGCTTTAGATTGAAAGTTGAGGAAGCAGTTCCATAGGAGGCAATGATTTCATCTAACATACAAAGTAAGACCATTGCAGAGGTTGTGCAGGGAGGGGCGGGGGGAGGGAGGGGCAAGATGCAGCAGTAACGAAATGATGCCATGAAAACAAGAGTAGCTCTCCGTTATCACCTTTATACAAAATTTGCATACTGTGAATTCCATCCACAATTTCACATTATAATGAGTTTGCACATTAAACTTTGTAACTAAATATTTTATTATACTAACTCAGATTAGAAGGAATGCAGAATATTTTTTAGACACAGCCGTGTGAGTTTATTATACAAAATAGTTTCATGGTAAACAGACAGTATTGTAATCCCATCAGAAGATGACAAAATTTAGCCATAGTTCTAAATGCACTTCAAAGTAAGCCAAAAGAGAACAGCTAGTGACCTTTTATATACTATTTATACTTAAGTTTTAATTTGTCCTTTAAAAAAAAAGGTGAAAACAAAGAACAAGTTCTAGAAAACTGAAGCAACCTCTTCTGTATACTAGATGCTCGTTTCAGGAGGAGTTTTTAAATGTTTTCAATGTTATTATGTAGTAAATGGCACTATTATGAAGCTATTAGTCATTCCATAAGAGTCTTGAAAGACTGCTCTGTGTATCACTGTGACTGCCGTGTGTGCTTAGAAATGTAGTTTTCTCAGTGGATAGCAATCAATTTATTCCGTAGTGATATTGTAATAATACTGCCATTCCCTTCTACTGCACTGCCGAAGGAATGCATAGCACAAGCAGTTCTAGTTACTACGGACCAATTTAGAACTGGAGAGCTATGCAGGGGACAAGGATGCTATATTGAATGGGTTGACCACGCAGCATTTTGTCAAGCCCTGTGCAATATCCTACATTTCCAACCTCCCTCACCCTCTGCCGTTTTACTGTAGATAGTCATCTTATGGCTAGCCAGCATGTCATCTCAGCTTTTACCATCTCATCAAGTCATTTAGGGCATCACTTCTATCTCACGTACCGTCCTTTGAGATCCCTTGCTTCTTTTCAAGCTGTGAATATTTATTTATAATGCTTTGAAGAGTTCATTATTTTCAGCAATGCAAACTACCCCAGAAATGTGGAAATGCTATACCTTTTGGAGGGAGGCATGAGAATTAATCATTAATATTCTTATCAATTGTATCTAACAGAAATTATTGAAAACAGAGAACGAAGATGAATGTAATCAGAGAACTGTGTACTGAAAACTAAATTCCACAGCCTCCCTTGAGGCTCTGCTTCCTGGAGAGGCGTGAGAGGCTGAGAGGTCAGACAGTGATGGTCAAGCACCAAAGTTTTCAGTACATCATGGTTAAAAGAAGCAGCAAAGAAGTGGGAGGAAAGTAAAAGTCCTGATCTCTCCTCACTCCAAAAGTGAGAGTAGCAAGACCCATTTTCTTAGTTTTTTTACATGAAACATGGAAAAAACACAAGTGAGACATTTTCTGATAGAAACAGGCGCATACATGCAAAGCATCAAGCTGGAATACTTTAAAATCTTAACTTTAAGGACCAAACCCCACCAAAGAGAAGAAGTAGACAGTCAGCTTTCCAGCATAAGAGCTTCATGGTCTCCACCTTTCAGTTGTTCATTCAGGATAGCTGCAGGTTCAACCTTCCAGGACTGACTCATTGTGTTAAGGTTTTCTTAATGCTTTCTCTTCCTACACTGCCAGACTGAATGTCACCGTAGAACTGGTCTGTAAGGTATGATGATTCTCAGATACTGAACCTGCCATGTGACCAAGGCGACATTTTCATCCTCAAAGAAGCCACATGTACCTTTCTGACAAAGCTGTGTGAAGTATTAGAATCTGATGCTGTAGAAAGATCCTAGTTGCCTTTGTGTATATTTACTGCCTGCTTGAGTGTTTCTCTGTGTGGGTTTTCTCTGTATCTTGTAGAAATGTTTGGGGTGTTTTATCCTGCCATATCGCTCGTGGCCCGCGAGCTGACAACTTTAGCCGTATTTTACCTTCATTTTTGATGAGGTGGTTTATATTTTGTTTCACTTTGTGTAGTGACTCCCCACAGTAGAGTTTTCCAATTGTCGTTAAAATAACATACATATTACACAGATATTCAATAAAAATGTTTTATTTCCTGTTGATGTTCTAGTGTTTCACTTTTGATCTAAAATTTTGAAAAGACATTTCACTCCAGGACACTAACACAATCATAATCATCAAAGTATTGCAAGCACAATAGCACAGCACTTTCTGAGAGGCTATGAAAAAGCTGCTTTCATCAGTGTGGTCTGCTGTAAGATGGTTACAGCTAGCAGTGCTCCAGTAGCTGAATTCTTCACCTCTATTGCAGATGAAGAACTATTACCCTGTTTTCCCAAGGAGCCTGATAATTTACCTCCAAAAACATCATTCTTTATCAAAATAAGGACTGGTTTCTATACTATGACAAAAACTCCAAGTAGTTACTTCGGCATCAGTATTCTTCAAGTCAATTATGTTAGAGCCACGGTTGAAGTTTTCATTTCGAGACAGATGGGATATTTTAATCTACATTCAAGAGCTACTTCTAAGCTGGCCATGAAATCAAGTCTCGAGATCATTAAATAAAAGCTTAAACTGTATGGGGGAGGAGGAGAAGGTGTGGGAAGAAGTGAATGCACAAATGAAAAATGATTGAAAAACATTGTGCTATGAAGCAATTTAAGTTCCTGAGCCTATAAGGAGAAACAGCATAAAAAAAGAGTCAACAACAACAAAAAAAAAACCCACACCAAAAAACCCCAAACAAACCTGTAGACATGTTAGTTTTATGTAACCAGAACCAGCAAACTGCTTAAGAGCAGACACGAATCTATCAAAGGCAAACAAAAAATACTTTGATCCAGGTTCTATATGGATCAGCCATGTTTGCAGGTCTTGAGAATACCAAAATGACATCTTTGACATCTGACAAAACCAGTTCTTCCAACAGGGCTAATCAGTTAAAGCCAGTCGTTACAACTAATGTAAGGAAAAATGCTTCATATAACAGCTGTTATACTAAGTGGAGAAAGCAGAAAAAAATTACCAATTTTATTCAGCTCATTTAACCCCTAATCAACTGTCAAGAAAAACATTCTTCCCAACTGACAGATTGTTACCAAAGCAAAGCATCTATGTCTCTTGATCACTTTTCACATCATGAGTCAATGAAAGTTAATTGCCTGTTAGTTATGCAAAGCAAGAATTAGAACATTATATTTTCTGATTACTCTAACAGTCAATTCCCTTATTTATTTATGCAGCAGCATTTTCACTCCAGGCTGTCACTTCAGTTTCTTATACACATACTATCCTGCTTCTCAGAACATACATCTACAAAATTCATGTCCCTGTTTTCAGTGTCAGTTCAGACACTGTTGTTTGTCCAGGCATTAAAGAAGAAAGTATGGAAAAGGGTTTTTCTATACATACTATAACAATTTTTACCCAGTCTGAGTTACATTTACCTTATATGCAGTATAATCCAGTTCTGATTAATACCTTTATCAATGAGTTGGACAAGGGGTGTAAAGTGCCCCCTTCAGTAAGTTTGCAGACAATACCAACTTGGGTAGGAGTGTTGATCTTCCTGAGGGTAGAAAAGCTCTGCAGAGGGATCTGGACAGGCTGAGGCCAATTGTATGAGATTCAACAAGGCCAAGTGCCAGGTCACAACAACCCCATGCAATGCTACAGGCTTGGGGGACAGTGGCTGGAAAGTTGCCCGGCAGAAAAGGACTGGGGGGTGTTGATCAACAGCCGGCTGAACAGGAGCCAGCAGTGTGCCCAGGTGGCCAAGACGGCCAACAGCATCCTGGCCTGCATCAAGAATAGTGGAGCCAGCAGGAATAGGGAAGTGATTTTTTCCCCCCCCGTCCTTGGCACTGGTGAGGCTGCACCTTGACTAGTGTGTTCAGTTTTGCCCTCCTCACTACAAGAAGGACATCGAGGTGCTGAAGTGTGTCCAAAGAAGTGCAATGAAGCTGGTGAAGGGCCTGGAGCGCAAGTCCTATGAAGAGTGGCTGAGAGAACTGGGGTTGTTTAGTCTGGAGAAAAGGAGGCTCAGGGGAGACCTTGGCGCCCTTTGCAACTACCTGAAAGGAGGTTGTAGTGAGTTGAGTGTCAGTCTCTTCTCCCAAGTAACAAGTGATAAAACAAGAGGAAATGGCCTCAGGATTGGACATTAGGAAAAATTTCTTTGCTGAAAGGGTTGTCAGGCACTGGCACAGACTGCCCAGGGAAGTGGTAAAGTCACCATCCCTGGAAGTATTTAAAAGACATGTAAATGTGGTGTTTAGGAACATGGTTTAGTGGTGGATTTGGCAGAGTGTGAGGTTAACAGTTGGAATTTATGATCTTAGAGGTCTTTTCATCCTAAACGATTCTATGATTCTAAATGTTTTTATATTCAATATAGAGAATACTTCTAATGTTACACCAAAAAGTAGTTCCAAAATTATGTGACAAACATACAAAGAAGACTTTAGCTCTATGTGCTACTTTGTGATGGACACTTGCAGCAATGTTTACTGACACAAGAGCAATATGAAGGGATTTATTTCAAAGTTATGCTCTATTCAACATAAAAATCAAAGTTCTATAAGCTAGAGAATGATCTGAACATCATTAGTGGAGGTTCTGAAGATGCTGGATAGATTGGGGAAGTGAAGAGAGTTCTTCCAGGCTTTTGGGGTGAAGGTGGAGGGGGCAGGTAGTAAAGTCTTTTTGTTCTATGCATGCACTGTGCAATAACATACTGAGATTTTGAACAGCCATTTAGACCAAAAGAACCCAAATCAAACAAAAGACTTTCATCTTCTCACAGAACCAGTCTCATCAGTTTGACAGCTCACATTTAATTTCAGTCAACCATTTCATATCTTTGTACACTCTCTTATTACTTACAGGAAGGAAAGCACACAGTAGGCGATGCACTGATGTTGTACACCAAATACAGCCAACGTCAGTTCTCCTCATAAACAAAAGACCAATGCACAAAAGCAGCAAAATATTCTCTGCTCTGCTGATCAAGATTATCCCACAATCCTGCACAAACCTTCCTAATTTTGCTCACATTCTCCCAGAGCCCAGGAATAGTTCTCTCCCTGTATTTGTTGTATTCACATACTTGTACCTTAGCCTAGATTTCATGACTCTTTCCTAAGCAGCAGCAGCACCCACTGACACCAAGAGGTTGTTCCCAAACCCTGACATGGATCTGTCATTGAGTTCCAGAGTGGGCTTAGGCTACATTTCTCTTCTCCCTTGGATGATTCATCACAAGGAGGAGGATCTTGGGCTGTAAATCCTGATTGAAAGCCTCACAGGTTGGAACCTGGAATACAATGCTGAAGTTGCTTATTCCACACTTCTTAGTTAGAAATATTATCATCCTTTCTGGTGAAAGACAGACTCTGAGGCTCAGTAACTTGCATCCCGCTCACGATGGTTTTTTTCTTTATGCAACTGGCAATATTATTAAACCATTTCTTTTGAGATAGTTTCTGTGAAATTCACAGAGTCAAAGCAGCTTTCATATATTTTCTTTCTTTCAAATACAAGGTTACCTCTATTGTTTAACTCAGTTAAGAATTTCTAAGCCAACTCTTCAAAGTTAATAATAAGTGGCTAAATTGTTTAATTGTCTTTAGCTACTTGCTTCATCAAACTTAGTTTCACTCACTCCTCTCCAATCATACACCATGTTTGATACACAAAATACACACTGATTGAGTCACAAAAGCCTCAGAGAAGGCTATCTAGGAAATAAAGTAATCAGAGTGACTGATAGAGTCCTTTTCATGGATTAAGTGGTCAAATTTCAACGTAGCACCCCACCCCTAATCTTACACTAAGAAGTCCATTGTTGCAGATGAATATTTACTAATTATCTAGAAAACAGATTAATGAGTTGACAAAATTTATCTGTGGTGTAAAATTGTTTCAGCTGGAACAGATCTAAAATATGAGGTCATCTCTAATTTCATGTATTTAGAATCATGTACCCAGACAGGCACTTCAACTCAAATGTTACTGATCACCCAAATATTCCAGAGAGATTTGTGAACAGTAGTGCAAGAATGTCTGCAAAGATAATCTCAAATGAGAAGAGAAGGTAGGAGAGCAGAGCAAGCCATTAAGGAAAATGAAGGCAGAATCTCTTTTTTGTACAGAAATTTCTGACAGAAAAATAGATTTGTTTTCTCAGTAAGTCTCTAAGAATGCAATGAAAGCCTATGATGAAGCAGGAGTACAGAAAGGATATTTGAATTACTATCCTCATATATGTATTTAGACTCTGTATATGTTATATGGAATATGTTTAGTTGTAGACATACTTCACGCATCCAGAGAATATGTCTGCATGTCCCAGCACAGCACTGAGTACAGATACCAGGATGCTTCCTTACTTTGTTGAGGACATTTCTCCACTATAGTGACTACTGCCACTAAGACAAAGCTCCCTCCATGCAAATGTCTCAGAGTGCTTTTCAAAGATAAAACTAAGCCTTGAAAAATATCTGTTGAAAAACTGGAAAATATTACCCTGTTAAAAGCTGTCATATGATCTGGTAGAGAGTAAAAAGCTCTCCATGGCAGCTGAATCAGGTAAGTCTTTGTAGATCAAACACAGTGTATAAAAAGGAATTGAGAGAGCCTTTGGCAGGAGGAAGTTTGGAAAAGTAAATCTAAAAAGAGACAATCTGAGGGAAACACAATACATTTATGGAGATTACATAAATGAACAGAAAAATAAATGTGGGGCAAATTAATAACTTCACATCCTAGCTACAGACTTCTACTTACACCAGAGAAAAAGTACTTGGCTACGGATTTGTATCAGAGGGAAGATGAGTCCTACCTAGGCCACGTACTGCCTTGCGTTTGAGCCTTCTAAGTTTCCAGAATAAAAACTTGAGAAGATTCAGGTTATCATTGTTGCTTTGCTCCATGCTTTCAAAAAGAGCCTTTTTGCCCACACAAAGAATTACATCTCCTACTCCAGACCAGTCATGAGGAGAATTGGTTAATGCTCTTACTCCTCGGATTTAACACAAACAAATAGCTGCCTGAAAGGTTTGGGCACCATGACCATAATTAAATCTGC
This sequence comes from Aegotheles bennettii, assembly GCA_013398125.1. Lineage (NCBI taxonomy): Eukaryota > Metazoa > Chordata > Aves > Caprimulgiformes > Aegothelidae > Aegotheles > Aegotheles bennettii. The sequence goes on along the minus strand of VZRW01001987.1, from coordinate 99,447 downwards.
AGTAATTAGTACTGCAAGAACAGCAAGCAAGAAAAGCAAGCAAGCTTATCCAGCTGACATTTTTTTAAAGTACAGATAACACAGGGAAACAATCTGGCAAAAATGCAGGAAGAAAAAGAAATCACTCGCAGATCAGGGGACCAAATCCTTGTCTCTTGCCATACTGCCTCAGCCCACATGGTCTTACTTGTTTCTGTCTTTCCCCATGTCACTGTTATGTCAAGAGAGCCACAGGATCTCTTCTAACTAAACTTTTGATCCCACGTTTGCTACTCTTTATGTTGTATTTACTGTGTTCCCTAAGCCAGCTGAGCACAAGCTGTTCTGCTGTTGATTCTTCTCATGCTTCTCTTGCTCCACTTCTGCTTAGCCAAACTTCCTTTCCTTTTTAAAGTTTATTGAACCACTCTGCAACAACTGTTGCCTAAGAATGTCTTAGGAACATGAACTCAGGGAAAAACACTTAATTGCACAAGCCTTTGCAGCCAGTTAATACTTGTTTCAGAGTATAAATTACAAAGATGCTACAGTGTTAAATCACTTCCCACAATATAATACCTTTCTGTACATGTGCAGTGTAAAGTATACTTTTTTCATAATCTTATTCTATACCTTATTAGCAATGTTGAGTCCTACCAGCACTTTAAAAAAGAGTAGTAGCACTTTCGATGGAGAAGAAATGTGATTGACTGGGTGTCACTGAGGGCTTTATTTCCCCCCTGCATCATAAATTCTAAATCAGTTCCCACCACAACTTTCATCATCTCAGGTGCCTTCATCAAATCTCTGGTAACCCTTTCCCTAAGAGAGAGCCTAGCACCCTAATGCAACCCCATTTCACTATATCCAAGGTAGTTAACAATCAGTATCAACTGTACATTAGCCTCAGCCAGTCTCCTCCCAGCCTTCTCTAAGTTAGCAGCACAAATACCTCTCCTCTCATCACCCACTAAGAGGACTATCACTATGCAAGCTGACTTAGGTTGGTTTCACCCACATTCTCTCTTTAAGGCATCTCATGGGGAGCAAACTTTGGGTCACACCACTATGTCATATCTACTTCTAGTTATTGGAAAAGACAAAATTTACATGATACAGGGTAGACATCCTTGTCTCTAAATGAGAGATGCCTGAACTTGACCACTCAGTGGATAAGGAGTTGGCTGGATGGTCACACTTTGAGTTGCAGTCAATGGCTCAATGTCCAAGTGGAGATCAGTGACGAGTGGCATTCCTCAGGGGTCAGTACTGGGACAGTGCTCTTCAACATCTTTGTTGGCAACATGGACAATGGGATCAAGTGCACCCTCAGCAAGTTTGCTGATGCCACCAAGCTGCGCAGTGTGGCCAACACACTGGAGGGAAGGGATGCATTCCAGACGGACCTTGACAGGCTTGAGAGGTGGGCCTGTGCAAACTATGTGAAGTTCAACAAAACCAAGTGCAAGGTCCTGCACATGGGTCTGGGAAATCCCATGCACAAATACAGGCTTGCTGAAGAATGGATTGAGAGCAGTTCTGAGGAAAAGGTCTTGGGGGTGTCAGTTGATGAAACCCTCAGCATGAGCCAGCAGTGTGCTTTTGCAGCCTGGAAATCCAACAGTATCCTGGGCTGCATCAAAAGAAGCGTGACGAGAAGGTTGGGGCAGGTGATTCTTCCCCCTCTGCTCTGCTCATAGCAGCCTTCCAGTACCTGAAGGGGGCCTACAGGAAAGCTGGAGAGGGACTTTTTACAAGGGGATGCAGTGACAGGACAAGGGAAAATTGGTTCAAACTGAAGGAAGGTAGATTAGACTGGATATTAGGAAGAAATTCTTTCATGTGAGGGTGGTGAGACACTGGCACAGGTTGCCCAGAGAGGCTGTGACTGCCCCCTTCCCAGAAGGGTTCAAGGCTTTGGGCAACCTGGTCTAGTGGGAGGTGTCCCTGCCCATGTCAGGGGGGGTTGGAACTAAACAATCTTTCAGGTCCCTTCCAACCCAAACCATTCTATGATTCTATGACATTAAACAGAATATCAATACAGGTGAAATAAAAGTAAACTTCACTGGAATCTAGATTTTAAAATGCATTTTAAAAATAAGCACATTAAAACATTAACTATCAGAGAAGTCTCTCATTTTCTTGTTAGCCAGGCTAACCGTTTTATAGTATCTTCACTTTCTTTTGTATTTATGTGCATTCATTACCTCCTGGGTGACAGCTCCATAAATCCTCTCACGCTCTTGATATGTTCAAGGATAGATGAGGAGCTCCTTCATGACAGAACATTTCACATCCCTGCACAATTACACAGCATGTTCCTTGACTAGCAGCTGTTAAATAGAAATATGCCCTGGCACACAGTATTCCTCAGAACCTCAAAAAGAACAGGTCTACTTCACTTGCAAGCAGCAATGCACCATTCTTTGCTGAATGCATTACATGACATATATCCACTTCATTTACATTCACATTATTGCCATGTTCAACTTTTTCTATGCTTTGCAGCACACAGACTTCTGATCCACAATTTGAGCACCTGGGCATTACTATACTGCAAATGCTAACTACATACATTTCAAAGTCACAGCAAAAGGCTTCAAGATACCTAGCTTTTCACATTGAAAATCTGAAGTTACCATTGACACAATCTGCTAAAGAATTGTGTTATTATCACTCAAGTCATCTTACCCAAAAGCTCTCTGGATTTTCCATATCCTTAAAGGTTGCTATATGCTTCCTTAGAGTTAGAAAAAAAATAATTTAAAAAAAAAAAAAAAAGAAAAAACAGAGAGAGATATATTAATGGCATTTCCTGATAATCTCATTAACAATATATTTCCACATTGTAGAGCAGCCGCTTACTGTGACATGGGTTTGCAGAGCTAGATCAGCTTTCAAAATCCTGTAAGAACTGTGTCCTTTTCATCTGAACTACTGAGAGAACATATGAAAACATTTGATCTTGTTAATTATCTAAAGCAGTTATCCGTGGAATGTATTTGGCCTTACTAGCAGTAACATGGTCTCTTCCTTGTCATGCAACATGATTCAACACATGCCTGGTAACACAGCGACAGGATGTTCTCATCAGAGGAAAAAAAAATCCTAGAGCTTTGGAAATTACTCATCTGGATAAAACCATGAAATAACTGCATGACCTAAGAAAGGCGACAAAGCTTGTGAAGGATCTAGAGCACAAGTGTTATGAGAAGCAGCTGAAGGAACAGGGGTTGCTTAGTCTGGAGAAAAGAAGGCTCAGGGGAGACCTTATAGTTCTCTAAAACTACCTGAAAGGAGGTTGTAGTGAGGTGGGGGTCGGTCTCTTCTTCCTAATAACAAGTAATAGGACAAGAGGAGATGGCCTCAAGTTGTGCCAGGGGAGGTCTAGACTGGGTATTTGGAAAAAACTCTTCAGGAAAAGGGTTGTCAGGCACTGGAACAGGCTGCCCAGGGAAGTGGTGGAATCACTGTCTCTGGAGGTATTTAAAAAAGGCGTAGATGTGGTGCTTAGGGACATGGTTTAGTGTTAGAAGGGATTTGGCAGTTAGGTCTACAGTTGGACTCTATAATTTTAAAGGCCTTTTCAGGCTTAAACAATCCTATGATTCCTAACGTATGGCTCCTGGAGACTGCCTGGAGATACAGTTCAGCATCATCCTGAGGTGTAATAACCAAAACCAAGGTGTTAGTAATGAGCAGTGTTAATAATACAGGCAGGCAGTTTTCCCGTGTTTAATAAGTGCAGTACACGTAGCAAAGACTTAAAGTCAGGTCTTCCTCTTTACCATAACTGCAGGGTGAGATGAGGAAAGTCCCACCGAGGGGCAGCTAAGGACTTCAGCTTGGGCAGAACTGGATTTTGCACCAACCCCTTTTGCTTCCCCTTCCTCCCTACTTGGTGTAAAACACATACAACAGAGTTGGTATGTTTACTGGTAGACAGCAAGGAGCCAAAATATCCATACTTCAGGGATGTCTAGCATTAGTCCCATCACTCCCATGAGCCCATCAGCCACCACCTCTCACCTGCCAGTTGCACCGGAGTATTAGCTTAACCTCCCCAAGCTTCTCACCTTCACATGAGCATGCATCTGTTCATCACAGGCCTGGCTGATCCATCTTCTGTGCTGATTCTGTCAATAAAAGTTGGGTGAAACACTGCCTTTATATGTACCCCACTGTTGGATGTACCCTGTATTTTATTTTCTGCTCTACACTCCAGGGCTGCATTTCCCAAACCTTCTCTGATCTCAACCACAGCTGCAGCTGTTTTTTTGTCAGGCTTACCATCCTAGTTAATTGAACTTATTGTGTGCTTAGGAGCTAATTAATTGCTGAACTGAATGGCAGAATGCTACATTGTGATCATCAAGTTTTACTCTTGACTGGCTCTTTTTTTCAGGGAATCTTATGTAAATTACTTCACATTTCTGCTACCTCCGTTTCCACATATGTAACTAGGAAACAAGAATCTTTTTGAGGAAGAGAGTTTTGTAGGCCCTATGTAACAGAGTTATATATTAGCAATGCCATTTAGCAATTCCATAACTGGGAACTTAAATAACTCTTTTTTTCTTCAGTGTGCTGTATAAACCTTGGCTATCATATCTAAAGAATTGTTTCAGTAAAGAGCTGGTAATCATTAGTTCTCTTCTGTAGGCAGAAATTGAATGGCAGTTATTTGACCTCAGGTCAGCAATTCACCACACAGGGCTGCAGCAGTGATTAGAGCTTTGGTCCTGTCACAGATGAGCATTGAGAATATGTGGATATTCTCACTCAGCCATAAAGTATCACTGAAGAGGTTTTTAGAGATTCCACAAAGCTGCTTGTGCAGTATCTTGTGGGGAGTCACAGTAGAAACCAGTCACCACTGGTCAGTGGTGGGGTACGTGCCACCATGTGTTTCTACCTGTAAGTTAAACCACTGTTATGAAAACCAACCATTGTCTCCCACAAGAAACACATCCTATCACCCCCTGGTAAGATTTGTGCCAAGGTAAAGAGAGGGTATACCAAGTGCAAGCAGTACACACAGTGCATTGCTCACTCAAGATGGATTAAGATGAGAAGCCTCTATGATTTCTGTATCTAGAGCATTGCAAAGCTAGATTGATGAATTATCTCTCCTTCACTTTCAGCTGTCAAGCTTCAACTTTTTTTCAGAGCAGATTATTTCCTTATGCTTCAACCATTTTTTGACAATCCTTTCTCTTAGTGCAGCTGTAGCTCCACTTTGTGGAAGATGAGGAAAGCAGAGAGTGACTCAAGTGTGTTAACTGCCAGATTGTGCAGAGTTTCTGAACCTGGCAGGTGTATAAAAGATGTGGCCCTTCAATGATTGCCAACAATGATTGGTGAGCACTACGTCCATTACTCATTCTTTTTCAACTTGAAAGGCACTCAAATATTTCCAAACACCTTGCTGTATTTCTCCCTTCCACCTACTTATAAATACACAAAATCCCCCTGTAAAAAACAGCACGTAAACAAATGAAGGGAAATGTATTTCCTATATATCTACTTATGCAGCCATGGAAACTGCCTGACCACAGATCCGTTTCTCATAAAGGAGGGGGAAGATTTTTCAATCTGTTCAGTACCCTGTTGAATATTCTGACAGAAATTAACGTATTCCATCTCTCAGGAAACTTTACAGTTCTAGGGTTAATGCTGGAGCAGAACTGGCTTGCTTTTGAGTATCCAGAGGCTACAGTTTAATAGCTTTTAAAGGTATTAAAAGATATGATTTTTCAAAGAAGGTGATTTGGAATAGACTTTCTATAAAAAATGCTGGTACTTCTGGATGCTGCAAAATCAAGTCCACTTTGTGATGAGGGTGGGGATTTGGCTTAAGACGTCTGACTACAGGTATCCACGTATGGGTGTCTACAAGTGTACCTGATGCTTAATTCCAAGTACAGACAGCAGAGATCTGGTCAATGAAACAGCAATTCCGTGCACAAGGCAGCGGGTGTGTGCATCAGGGAGCAGCATCACTCTGAGCTCCAGTGACTGCCCTGGGAGCTCAGGCACCCAGTGCCCATGCAGAGACCTGTAAGTGGGCACCTCAGTTTAATGCCATTTTCAAATTACATCTCTCCCAAACCAGCCAAATCTGCCCTCTGACAAGTTTGCCCTGCACAGGACAAAACATTTTTCTGGCACTTAGCTTTGAAGAGATTGTGAAGCAGTTTAGGAACCCTTGTCTGTGCAGCTCCGTCCTGTGCCTCAGCGGAGCACGCTCTCTTAAATGTAAGTTCATGTCATGCCAGACTGTGGCAAGAGCTGTAAAGCCTTGCTAAGTGGTAGTCACATCAATTTGATCAAAACCACATCAGAATAATCAGAAGAGGAGCTGGATTATCCTTTTAGTAGGTGAGGGCATTATCTCAGCTTTGGATTTTAGGGCCAGTGCTTTTAATGCGTTGTAGGCTGTACTCAAACCAGACCCAGCACAAAAAAAGTGAAAGCAGCTAAGGTGCTTTGAAATGCTCACCCATGGCTCTGTTGTCTCAGTAATTACATTTCAGGACTGACCTTGTCTGAGGAGAAAGCCACAGGTCTCTGTGAGGAGCAGGAGTTAGACATGTTCTGAACATCCTTCACAAGGCATTTGAGAACTTTTCAGGAAACCAAACAGCAAGGAGAAAAAAGTAACAAGATTTTTGACATGACATGGTAAGTGCTGAGAAGGGTACTTCAACTTCTATCACATGGAGCTCTGAAAACTACATGTAGCATCAAGGGATGGACACCTTGCAAGAGTATAACATACAACTCTGTCCACTCAGGCTAACACATGGAAGGAAAGCACTGAAAAATCAATGGTGGCCCAAAGGAAGAGTATGAGAAAGCTGGATGCCTCACTCATACACATACAATCTAGGGATACTTACAGTCGTTAAGGATGGTGAAAGCAGGCCTGAAGTCTCCTTGTTGAGGGCCATACAGCAGGACAGTGTTGCCACTAATGGAAACAGAAAGAACCACACAAAGCTCTGGCTGGGACTTCCTGCTCAAGAAGTCAGAGTTAGGAGGAAAAAGTGTTTGAAAAGATTTTGTTTACTTTAAAATAACGCAGCTACTAAGTGGCTATGGCACGTTCCAGGCCCAAGGATCCCATATCCTTGGCCACCTTAAGAAGTAAGCAGGCATCTGGGCCATGGGCAGCAGCCCTTGTTTCAGGACTGCTGCCAAACACCCCATGCTAATGCTGATGGTTTTGGGCTTTAAATTCCCACCAGCTCTCCACACAGACCATTCATCTGAGGGGAGTTTCCCAAGCAGACCTCTGGAGAAATTGTCTTTCTTTCCAGGGTTTAGCACAACGCCAGGGAAGTGGACCATGTAAACAGTCTGAGCCTGTGAATGAAAGGAATGTGGAGAGGCATGAAGATGAAGGGCTAGAATGTAATTCCTATAAACAAAACCATCAGCTTCTTTTAAATTAAACACATACCTCTCTTCCCACTACTCCATATATATAAGCACAGCAGCTCAGTAAATTCATGGGAAATACGAGCGGCAGTCGTCTAGCATCCGAGAAAACATTGCCTTAAGCTTTACTTAAGGAAATGAAATTTATGAGAGTAAACCTGTACTGTTACGAGGCTTTGCTGATACGTGTCGGTAGTCCCAAAGCCGCAAGTCAGATGCCAAATGTATTTTAAAAGTTCATTAGACTTCATAATACAGTTAAAATGCATCTTACACATTTGATACATGTTTTTAAAATGCTTCCCTCCTATCTTTTTCTTTAAAATGTCATCAAGAACTCTGCAAGGGAAACTTCAAAAGAAAAATAACCCCAAACATAGAACTTGAGTGAGATTTTGCATCTGTAAATAAGGTGATGAAGATGACAACGAAAATAATTCTGAGGGTTATGAAACCTTAGCATGACAATTTCACAAAAGCAGTTACGCCTTTTTTTCCTGAAGCTTCAGGGCCCTGTAATGTTCCTCGTTCGCTGCCACCAGGCTCCTATGCAGTACGGCAATGCCACCAGAAGGTGTCAGGCCTGGCCAAGCCAAGCCCCAGGAGCAAACGCTGCGCTGGCAGCACTGGGCAGGCACAGACGTCCTTGCCAGTACTGAGTGGGGACAGCATACCCAAGATAAATGCCATTTGGGGAAAAACAGAAAACAAAGTTTCTGATGTTGTTATACCTCGAAACAGAGTAAAAATACCTTCCTCATCTACTCTTACTAGCTCTTGTAATACTTCAGAAGAGCAATTCCACTAAGACCTGAATGTTTCAAGCCAGGGTACCTGCGCGCATGCCTGTGTATACCCATGCGCACACACACACACACAAACCCCCCCACAACCCCAGGATCAAGTATGATACGTTTGCTATGTGCTACAACGACTTTCTGGAGCTAAAATTTATATATCAGACATTAGAAAGTCCATAATGCCTGAATAGATTTTAAAGCAATTCATTAGAATTTTATCCAAGAAACACAGAGCAAATTGTGTTTGACTGTTCACCTTTTACTGCTGCAGGTTCTCCTACAGGATACTCAAGAGAAGATATTGATTACTAAGAATAGAACTGAGTTCAGTAATATTATAGACCTAAAGGTTTATGACATTGAAGATTATAGTGCATATCTACTCTGGCTTTTGCTCTTGGTATGAAAGGTTTTACTCCAGTAGGTTTTTATGACTTCTTTTGTATTTCCTTATACCATCCATAATCTTTACTGAGTACTGGGGTGACAAACGGAGCAATAACAACTGACTTGTGTGGATTCATTTCTGCACAGTGGCTAGTGCTAGGCAGGCAGCAACTGGTTGTCTGTTCGAAGACATTCTGAACAAGTGTAATCTTCCAATTTTCAGATACCAGAGCACAAGTCACGTTTTTTTAAATCTTAAATCAGAAGTGGTCCTGCAGAAACAGCAAATGCTTTACTAGGTTTAGCCCCCTATAGATTTGAGAACATGTGATGCGACAGACTGTCTTGCCTTTTAGCTGGCAATCCCCAAATGCTTCAGGTTCTCATAAAATCAGGAAACAGAACAGTTTGGATTTCAAATGAAGAGCCAAGGTCCTTTTTCAGTTCCCTGGGACAGAAGGGCTTTGCAGTCCCAGTCTTCAGTAAAAGACAGCATACGGGGAAGATTTTTGGTTCAACTGTTCTTTATGAATGTAGATCTAAAGAGTTCTATCTCCAGCATTAAAAACACCATTAAAGCCAAGTTTACAGTAAGAAAGTACTGTCTTTAAATGTTCACAGCCTTGCAAATATGCAACAGTTACTGCTTAGCAATGAAGTATGAAAATTATTTACAAATGTATACTAATTCAATTATCGTGGAAATTACTGTTCACTTTAAGGTCAAGAACAGATGCAGCTCCAACACTGCAACTTCCTTAATGTTTTAGTTTCCTGTAACTATAACTTTGGCAGTTACTGTCCATACCTTGCAGAAGTTGACTACAGTTATATTAGGATGTTTTTCCTTGTCATTTGGTTCCACTTCAAGTGAGTAAAATCTAGATAAACAACACCTAACTGGAGTCTGATGCAATCACACAATCAGATCTACCCTATGCCAAACCAGCCTGGAATTACTTAAAACCTCTAACCCATCTACTGACCTGCAGTACTGGAATTTGTAATGGAGTTCATAAACTAACACTGCAGGTCAAGGGAAGAATGTTGAAAACAGGAGACAGTAAACAGACCACAGACCAGCCAAGAGACGCGACTTCATCCAAACTCTGCCTGCTGAGGAATTTGGAGGCTGGGAGAGCACCTTCAGGACTCAGCTTCTAAGAACTAGGTAGAACTGCTCAATTTTATTTAATGAAATATATTCTGTGAAATGAAATTACATTAAAATGTTCTGTATAGGAGGAAAGACAGATGATTAATTTTTATTCTCCTTTGAATTAAATTGGCACATGAGTCACCATCTGGGCAAAACATGAGCCTCACCTCTTCCTTCTGAGAAAAACTTGCAAAGTCCCTTAATTCAAAGGCAGTCTTCTACATTTTAATGCAGATAACACTAAGCTCCTTTAGGTTTTGGTTTTTGTTGGTTTTGGTTTGCTGTTTTTTCCTTTTTACATAGCTCTAATAGTTCTATATACATGATGTTAAAATTAGAGTAGCTCTTACGCCTGCAAAAATTCAGATGAGACATACAGCAAATGATCCTGAACAGCAATTCCAAGAGACACTGCAATATATATAACATGTAAGAAAGTAGCTTTCCAACATCTAGAGCCACCACATACAAGTTTTCATTCAAGATATTCTGGTCTCTTCAGGCCTTGTGAAATGGTCTGGCCTCCAGGGAAAGAAGTCTTTCTTTTCCATTTCATAATGATAATTCAAATGGAAAACTTCACTACAAACAGAGCTGGACATCTGGATCTCCCCACACACCTTGGTCTCTTACCGTGCCAAGGTAGGGAAGCCCTTCAGACTCAGTTGCCTGGTGGATCGCTCTTCCCTTACTGTGGAACAGGGCTTTTCACACCACCACCGCATTCAGCGACATCCCTTTCAGCCTCAGCAGAGGAGGAATAAAGTGTGGGACTTTACACGCAGACAGCAGTTTGCCACCAGATTTTCCTCTTTTTCCTTGCCCAGGCCTCTGTTCTGGCTCCCTCAGAAAGCTCTCAGTCATCTTGCTTGCTTTCTTCTGAATAAGTGGACTGCTGAACTGGCTTCTGATTTCATTCCCCAGCTGGCTGCTTCCTATTCTTCAATCCTAGCCTTTCCACTAAATTACCAGCATGTGCTGCCCAGCTGTATTTCAACCTTAGGAAAGGCTCAGAGAGACCCAAGCAGCCCCAGCTCTCTCTTGACCAAGCCCAGTCCTGTATCTGGAAGAGCACACAGACAAGGTCTCTGAGAAACAACTGCCTCTATAAAACAGCTGATTAAAAGGTCTTGACTGAGATGTCTGAGTATCTCTTTCTAAGAAATAACCAGGCTATTGAAAACAAAAATGCTGGTTTAATATGGAGTTCATATCACCTGTTGAATACAATTTAGCGTGTATAAAATCCAATAATAAACTGGCTAGAGATTCTGTTTCCTCAGCAGCAAGTCAGAGAGCAGGGCAAAGAGTGACATCAGAAAGACATTATTATTAATTGTCCAGAGAGGTCAGTGTTTCAACCAGAGTTTGAGTGATTTAAGCAGCCTGTGGTCAAGCAGGCTATGGGATTTCTCTCTCCCCACTTTTTAGCACTGCATCTAGCCTGGTCCCTCCTGAGGGCTGACATCTTCTGCAGTCAGTATGCTGCCAAAGTAGATTTCATAAACAACTTAATACCAGTGGTTTCCTGACTATGGGCCACAAATCACATGTCCTCGATCTACAGAACACTGGCTAGCTCTATCAAGCTGACTCCACTCATTTCACTTGGGAAGAGAAACAACAAATGAGAAAAAAATGTACTGAAGAGAAAAATCGATTGTACAGTTGTATCTGTATTAAATTAACAGAAAAGGAAAGAGAACCTTACAGAGAGGCAAGCCAGAAACACAGATGCTTTCCTACTGTTGCTTTTCCATGTAGGCATTTTCTGTAGTTGCTACAGAAGTAGTTACGCAATCCTGAACAGATCCCCTATTTAATGTGGTTATATTTGGAAGGAAACTTGGGAACTACTTTTTGTTCTTGTACAATGAAATTACTTGTGGTGAGACTGCCCTCTTCCTGGCTTTCTGGCATACAGCACTCACAGGAGGACTACATGGTGACAAGGGGAAAGTACGTGGAGACTAATTAGTCTTGGGTTGCATCTGGTTTTAACTCCTAATTTAGAAATATATTAAAAACAGTCTCTAGAATGGCCATCCAAAGTTCTGGCATGTTTTCCAGATTAGCCAGCTCTCCAGTAACACTAAAACACATTAAACCACAGTCTTAGTAATGATCGTCAAACCCACTTCTCCTCTTGTAAGAAATAACTATTTCAAACCCTTCCCCTACCATTTTACCCTAATTGGAGGAAAGGGGAAGGAATGAGTAGTGTTTATAGTGTCTAGATAGCTAAAACATCAGTTCTCTTCAGTATTATATGTGAGTTATTATACGTAAAGTGTCCAAAGTTGAAGATTTTTTGTGGAAAACTAGCAGATCTATCCCCTTTATAAAAAAGAGAAAAAAAATAAGAATCCCTCTTAAATAAAAATCAGAAAATAAAATAAAATCAGAATCCTTCTACAGCGGATCAGATGGGAGAGGCAAGCTCCTCTTCCTTCAAATGCACCTGGGGCCACGAATAATATAGTGGTGTTCTCCCTCCTTTTAAAGGCTCTTTTCAAAGGACTAGATGTTGCCTGGGTGTTTTTTTTAAGATGGAGCACAGTAAGCCCTCCACACTAAGATCATCCTGTGTTATTCTTTAGTTTCTCTTGCAGACTCTACTCTTACTTTTGTGTGATTCAAAGGAACAAGCTGTTACTGCTAGTGACACCGGTCTGTAGAGTTTGCAGTGCTCTGTTCTTACTACCACTGCTCATAGTCAAATCCTCCCTTTCCTCAGTGAAGGAAGTCCCAGCACAGCCACTCCACTATCTCTTTACAAACTCGCTTTCAAATTCTGGCCGGTTCTTGCAATTTGCAAACTCCCAGGTTTCTCTGCAGCTCCACTGAACCAACCTGGCTGTCAGCCAGCATCAGACTCATCCACACGGCAATTTCAAGGGAAGACCCACCAGAGTACACAGCAGCGCGCGCACACGAATTTGCTGCTGCTTCTGCTGAGCTGCCTTCATCACCTGTGGATACTTTCCCATTTCTCCTTTTACTGCATATCACTAAGACAATTTTAAAAATTACATGTGCCAAATACACTTTCAAAATGTATCTGAAAATACATAGTAAGTATTAAGCCACGCACTGTGACATTTACCAAAGAGCATATAGGCATAGTAACAGCATACAGATTTTTTTATCAGCTAAAAGTTGACAAAAGCTGTAGCTTTTAAAAGCTTATCTGCCTGAAAAGGAAGAACCTCCCAGCTCTCACCTTTCACAGTCCATAGTCTGGATGCCTTTCTAAGTTGACTGGATGCCTTTCTGGTTGACTGCTATTATTTTGCTGAGTGCTGGGACAAGCTGTCTGCTGGCAAGAGGACTCCAGCCACCCTCCTCTCGCATTGGACTTACTGTGCCCATTTGTTTTAAAGCCTCACTGCAACGTCCTGTTCTTTTACACTCTGACCCCTCTTCTGTCCCTTTCTACTTCCTCTGCACCCCATAGCTATTGCTTTCTATTGCACTGAGGAAAAAAAAGGAAACACAAAGTCAGTACGTACGAGGACTTATTATTAAATAATAGTGTTTTGCACAGGTTCAGCACAGCCTGTCATAACTATTTTCATGCCAACATAGCAACCAAACAGCATTGTCTTTTCCCCTCCCAAGCCAAATATCATCCTCTCATACAAATACACTCCTTGCAGGTGTACTTACCAGGGCCTCGATCCCTACCTGCCATCCAGCCTGACCTTTGTTAGTGTTCCCGTCTCTCACTGACACACCCTACATTCTCGCTGTGACACGCAAAAAATACTGCAGCAGACCTGCAACGAAGTCGAGCATCATAAAAAGTGTAGCTAGAGGAAAGAGAAAAGACTATATAAACATGCCCAGCCTTTTCCTTGACTGTATGGCAATGAATTTCAAGCAGAGGCTTGCTTTCCCCAACTTTGCAGCTTCCCATCCTCAGCTTGGGATCCTAGAGCCATGTTAGTAAGAAGTGTAACAGTACACACGTATTCTGCCTTTGCAACCCATCAGGCTCAGAACTTGCACTAAATAAAAGTGTTTCCTTTTCTGTTTTGGAAAACGGCCTCATATTTAGTCGTATTCTGTGTTCAATAGGATATTATTTTATAGAGAACTGATATCTTAAGTACCAAAAGAAATATTCTTCAGAATGTCATTTTATCTCTTCTTGCAAGTGCCAAGAATGCTTAACAAGCTAAATAATGGAATGTTATGCAGGGGGCAAAACTGGGGGGAAAAAGTTCTGCCCTGATTTCAAATTCGGATGCTTTATTCAAAGTGATTTAACTGTTACTTTTCTTAAGAGGCGATTAAAGTTCATTAAAATCCAAAGTAACACTTGCCAAGATCTCAGAACAGTTTATTATTTTAATTCTTGCATAATGATGAGGAAAAAAATGTTTTCTTTCAATCTCTTTAGTGGGGAGATATGGCACCTTTCCAGATTAAGAGGAAAATTCTACTTGGTGCCAACGCCTAGTAAACTGCATCCTGTGTCTCAGCGCCTCAGTGCTGGACAAGGCAGCTGACAAATCAATAGGTGACTTGCTTTAAAACCTTCCTGTTTCTGAGTACTGGGACATGCTGTTATTTGCAAAAGAGCGATGGGAAAGATGGGTAAAAATTTCATAGAGAAAGAGCAGAGGAGGAATATGACATTTTGCCAATTTGCAAATAAATGGAAGCTGATTCATCCTGTCCAGTGGGTTTTCATATCAGCACTCGGTTAATGATACTCCCCTGGAATATGCTGGTTCAGCTGTCTAGCCACAGCAGCTTAATGGACAGCATAGTGCATCATTTAGTGCATGGCCCGAGAGAGGAAAAAAAACAAACAGAAAGTGCCCACCTATAACTCTTGCTCCCTGCATAGGTACTTCAGTTGTGTACTTTGAGCAATCACACAGCTGACGGCAGAACCGGGCCAGGAAACATAGCCAAAGTCAAATATTGAGTATTTGGCAGCTTCGATACAGGCATTTCCTGAACCCTTCAGTTAAGTGTTTTTGCCTCCATGGCATTAAAAAATGAGTAAAATACACAGAACACTCCAATTGCAGAGGTAAATAGTAATCTGCTTGGATAACCTTCCTTAGATTTAGAATGTAAACTGAACTACATTTCAGCTTAAGCTCTAAAGATCTCAAGAGGCATCAATAAGGCAAGAGATAACAGAAGAAAATGAAACCTAGAAAAAGGACAATTATACTCTTCTACTGTAGAATCCACAGGTAGTCAAATGAGATCTACTGTCTTTGAAGCGTCATAAGAAAAAATTCAATGCTGTTGAAGAAAAAATGATAGAGAACTGACAGACCTGAAAAGCTCAAGTCTTCCTTTACCTATAGACTAGACAGAAGCATCAAAGCAAAACACTGGAAAAGTCTGCATCTCCACGTACCTACAGAACAGACAGATGAAAGACATCAGCTTTATTAATCAATTTCAGTTAAGACACTGGCCTTTTGGATATGGGAGTTTAGTTTCTACTTTTAATATTTGCTTGACCTCTCATCTCAGCTAACATCTAATTTACAACCTTACTATGGATCTCCCTGACTCAAATGCAGAATGGCATATCGCTCTGTGTTACAGAGGAGCCCTGTGAACACCTGGCCCACCCCTGCTGCCTCTGAATCAGTGAACATTCCCACTTCTTATTACAAATCCCAAACAGCAATCTGCTTTCTTCTGCCGGTGGAGTAAGTTACACAGCTATTGCCAGGCAAAGTTTCCAAACAGTGGAATATGCTCACACAGAAGGAAGTCATTACAGTTCTTTCTGCTCTCAACTGTCACAGCTGTAATATTAACAGCATTTAAAAAGCCACATAAACTCGATGGAGAGGTCGCCAAATAAAAAGGATGTGATTCCTACATAGAGAGTTTCTTAGTGGAGACTGCTGACAGCTGCTCAGAAGAAATCTGAATGAAGAACATGCTTACAGAGCTGCACCAGCCACTTTACTCAAAATAAGAAGCACTTTTCTTTAGATCCTTATCCAGCTCTGGATTTTTACAAATGAGTGCACCCAGAGGAGTATCTTTCTCCTGCTGCTGCTATGCAAATCAACCAAAAATACACATGAAATCTCAGTGAAACAGCTGATGTTAAGTGAATAATGAATGTTACTGAATACTAAAGAAAGTAGGAAAATGTAATTAATGTCTACTTTTACCTCATTTTTAAGTAGTCTTAGGTATTACTTGTAATACAGTTAATAATCAATCATTCTTGCAGGAACATGACTTACAAGCCATCAATTTTTGGATTAAATTTTTTAGTATAAGAAAATGATGAATCATTACACCACCAGCAAGCTGCCAATTCTAGTTAGTATTTCCTACAGCAAAACAGTTAATTTTTCAAACAAGTATAGCTATTTAAATGGATATAAAGGAAGCACCTGAATGCAGAGATTTTCAGTTACATAAAATATCATTCTAATATCAAACATAAACCTATGATACATACATTTGTAATTATTCTAAATGCTTTTTTAAAAAAAATCATACAGGCACAACCACTTTACAATAGGCACAGTGAATTACATTAAAATGTACCAAATTACTTCACACAGTAATATATTCAACATGCTTTTTACAAGATGTTTTAAATTTGTTCTGCAACACTTGCACACTACTGTCTGGCATACTGCAAACAAGTTGTCTTTTGCTTCTCACAAATCTCTCAGCAATTGCTAAAGATGACTCTGTTCTATTTAAAGCTGCAGAATGCAGCAACAGGGTTCTCAATGCAACCAGGCAGAAGTCCTCCATAAGGTACTGATGCTTTAGCAAGGGGATCCCACCATATCCTGACAACCAGCTCTATCACATTTCTGCTAGAGACCTAAATACCCGGGGCCAGGCCTACACATTCCCAAATCAATAACACTGATATTACTGTGGTAGTACTACACATCAGGTAGTATTTGGCAAGTAATGTCCAAAATTTCTACCTATTGATCTACAACCTAGCCTGGTCTAGAAAAGACATGATCAAAGCTGTGATTTTAGATGGTAATTTGCTTTTCTTGAAGGATGGAAAGTCATATTCTTTTCATTTTTAAGTATTTGTGCAAAGGTCAGCAAATGAAAGCTGACGATCACATTCTTCTCATAAAAACACTAACTATACTGTAGTGAGAACCAGAACCATTTTTAGATTTTTATAAAAATTATCCAGTTTGCCATCCTGCCCTAGTTGAAAGGTATGTGAAAAAAAAGGTTGGAGAAAATCTATTATTTTCTTCATCCTTACACACCTTTACCTCTCCCTGATACTGAATGCTGTACGGTGTCAATCCATACATTTTCTCCTTATTTTCTCCCAGTTTGTAACCATCTTTACAAATCCTAGAATCTGGACGGTGAAAATTGAAAGTAGCCAGTCTTTTTAAAATGTCACTTCTTATACAAAGCCAGAGCAACACAATTATAAGAGATTTTAAGTGATATTTTACTACAAACTATAGCAAGCAGAAGCAGTTAAACAGGAAGAAAGAGTGATTCAGTTGGGAACAATTAGCATTTTCTATATAATTGCCTCAAATAGAAATATGAGAGTTATTTCTAGAGAGTCTCAACTTGCAAAGCTTCAGTGGTTTTATTGTCCACACCCATTAAATATATTTGGTAGCTGGTTGTAACCACACTTACGCTATTGCAATCAAAATTTTAAACTCTAAAATGCATCATTGTTGTAACGAGCCTTCAGGCAAAAGCAGAGATTAACATTTCTGAGAGAGAGAAAAACAAAGATTTCATTCCACAGTCCCTCTGACTACAAAATCTGATTTCCAGAGATAAATACTAATGGAGAATGTGTCAAGATGCCAATTATCAAGCTGCAGTTTTCTCAAATATAATCTTGTGCAACAGAAAAACACTGGTTTTCTTTTAAATTATGCTTTGGGTTCTTAGAAAATACCCTGGTACAAAGAAAGGACAAGTGTTAATGTTGCTTTGTTGCATGAGATTATGCAACAGCTTGTTGAATGAGCCTGTAATACCCAAATATCTCCAGGTCATTTCATCAAGGGAAAACTGTAAAAATTGCTGAGTTCCTGCCCTAAAAGACTAAGCAGAGGTTAAGTTCTCATTTTTGCTGTCACCACATTGTAAGTGCATCCTTTTGCTATTCCAGAAAGCATGGATTTTATTAGCCACAAGACTTAAGGAAGTCAACAATGGAAAGATCAATTATAAAATCCCTTCATCTTCAACAGCATTTCTGTTTATCAGAAAAAAGGCAGAGCATTAGCACTAAATATATGTAAGTTTTCATTACCTCCCTTGTTAAAGAAATTCCAGATCTCAAAACAAAGTTTGATACCTATGTTATTTAATATATTTAGAAATTTGCAGCACGTTAATTAAAAATCAGCGCAGACTTGGATTATTATCTCTGCAGTATAGATAGGGCTTGTATCTTTTGTTATCTGTAACGTAACCTTACCACATAACAAATACCTATGAGTCAAAGACGTTAATGAAAGATGGCATCTTTTACCTCTAACATTCTAAAACTTACGCAATTACTGTCAAAGTTTACTGTTCAATCTCTCAGCAATTAACATCACACACACATTTCTTGATATAAGGCTAAAATGTAAATTGAAAAAGGAAAAGAATCTCATTTTTCCTACTCCTTCATTACCAACAGCCACTACAACCCCATCACTAATTACTAACCATGTTTTACATGGTTTGGCCCAAACTAGTAGAAAAAGCAAGTCAGACATTTCTAGAACTCTGCTGTTATGCTTTGCTTTAAGGTACTTGCAGGTGCTTTAAGGTACTTGCAGGACTTTGGTGAGCAAAGACAACTGTGTTCCCTAGAAGCCCATCAATGACTATCAAGGTAGTCCCTCAGAAACACTGCTGGGTTTTGTCTTTTTAGCCAGATTTTCTTCACGGACTTGTAGACTTCTTTTGATCTGAAAGCGCTTAACCCTCAAATCTGCTCCTAGAACTTTTCCGAAGACATTTAACTTCCAGTGCTTGTTAAGAAAAGGCCTGGAGGTTCTGGTTTTGCTGAGGCAAGCACCCTCATCAGACTTCAAACTGATCCCAATTTAAAGGTGTTAAGATTTTTAAAAAGTCTTGTCTGGAGGCAACACCTTTCACTTCCAGAAAAGGCCTAGAGGACTTGATGTTGTATAGAAGACTCCACCCATTTCCTAATCAAATAGTAAACCATGTCAAACTCAGTATTACTTCAAATGTCTTGAGTGAATCCAGACTTTGCCAGTCTATTTTGCTTAAACAGAAATCCCTGCTGGGATATCAGCAAGAGACTATGGCTGTTAGCTGTGTAAATAGACCTTCCCGTTCAAGGAATGCCAAGTGAAATATAAGCATGTTTCCATACTCGATGGGTTGTCAGCTGCTAGACCAGAAGCTCTCAGCAGCAAACCTACAGATGCAGGTGGAATCTGTGATATGGTTATTATCTCCCTGGTGTTTAGTGATGATCCACTTGTTCTCTTTACAATCATAGAATCATTTTGGTTGGAGAAGATCTTTAAGATCATCAAGTCCAACCATTAACCTAGCACACTGCCAAATCCACCACTAAACCATGTCCTTAAGTACCATATCTACACCTCTTTTAAATACCTCCAGAGATGGTGACTCCACCACCTCCCTGGGCAGCCTGTTCCAGTGCCTGACAATCCTTTTGCCGAAGCTTTTTTTCCTAATACCCAATCTAAATCTTCTCTAGCACAACTTGAGGCCATTTCTTCTTGTTAGTATCATAGACTCATCAAGGTTGGAAGAGACCTTCACGATTATCCAGTCCAACCACCTACCTACATCACCACTAAACCGTATCACCCAGCACCACATCCAGACACATCTTGAACACCTCCAGGGACAGTGACTCCATCACCTCCCTGGGCAACCTATTCCAATATCTAATCACCCTTACAGGGAGAAAAAATTTCCTAATGTCCAATCTGAATCTCCCCTGCTTGCAGTTTAAAGCCATTTCCTCCTTGTTCTCTTGTTACCAGTTCCCTCAGCTGCTCCTCATCAGACTTGTGCTCTAGACCCTTCACCAGCTTTGTTGCCCTTCTTTGGACACGCTCCAGAACCTCAATGTCCTTCTTGTAGTGAGTGGCCCAAAACTGAGCACAGTAGTCAAGGTGCAGCACCACCAGTGCCAAGTACAGGGGGACAATCAATTTCCTATTCCTGCTGGCCACACTATTTCTGATACAGACCAGGATGCTGTTGGCCTTCTTGGACACTGGGCACACTGTTTTATGTGTAGTCTGCAGCAATGAATGAAAAGGAGGTTGTCTTTAATAATTCTGCCCGTGCACTCATATAGAAATTTCAGAAATTAAATCTACTGTGAAGTCAATTCACCTCATTTGTGTAGACGCAGCACTGTAATATTACCTTTTCTTTCATTACCTTTCCCTAATCATTACCTTTATCCTGGGGAGGGTTACACTTCATCTCTGATGTACGGGGAAAGGTCATTTCTATCTAATTGATGGAAAGACACTCACTACATTCCCAAGGCAGAAAACTAGCAGAAATATGCATATTTCTCTCTTGTGTGTGTGTAAAGACATACACACTTGAATAACTGAATATGAATGTAAAAATAATACTAGGAGTTCAGGTTGGGAGCTTCCCAGTATGGGAAATCCAGTTAGAATTTTAGTCAGATCATATTAATACACAGTAAGTAGTCAGCCTGGATTAAAAATAACTCAGTTTTATTTGGACAAAGGTACACAAGTCTTTATTGTTAAACATGTATCCTTTACCTGCAATAGTAAGAATCTCAACATAATTTTTAACCTGATATCACAAATAATATCACAACAAGTCATTGTTTAAAACTAAAATAGATATTTATTTATAGATTGATGATGCTTCAACTTTTTAAATGCATAAAATACGTATTTTCAAAAAATTACTTCACTTACTGATTATGAGACTATTTTCAGAAGAAAACCCAACTAGCCCTGAACAAGAAAAGTAACACCAGAAACCCAGAAATAAAAGCAAAACAAGGTAATGTACATCTGCTACAGTACATGGATAAATGGCAGATGAAGATTTGCTACAGTAAGTCAACATACTTGCAAGATCATGAATGCTACTAACTTTCAAAGTCATTTTTGTCCTGGATATATTTAAGTAGTCCTAAAGAAATGCTTAGTAACAGAAGTAGAAATGCTAGTGTCAACACCTTTTGCAGGTATTGACATCAGAATGACTGGCTTGGAACAGATCTGTAGTGAACTTCTATATCAAATGAAATTACAAGATCCAGAATCAATTTGTTTCGTTTTTAACAAAACTAAGTATAATGCTTAGCTGCTGAGTCTCAGCAGCTACAGGTACCAGTATGATTTTTTTTTTTATTGTACTAAGTTTTTAAGTCATGGCTTGCAATGATAACTTCTCCAACTAAAATAATTTTCTTATTAAAAGTATCAGATGTTTATGATCATTAATACTGATGCAAATGGACCAACTCAACTGACATCTTCGTTAAGGGTCTGAAATACTGACACTCAGGCATACGTAAATGGTATCCATAGTTATTACTCATCTACTTGTTTCCCAATAATTACCCTTCTTCTTGGCTACTAATACTGATGTGCTTCAATTAAAGCTGGAAATAGCCACAAAGACCTTACAGAAAACCATAAAATAGCTGGAGTCAATGTAACTCTACTCTCTTAGCAAAATGTTAAAAAAGAATTTGATCTCCAGTATTCCTTTTGGTCTCTTATGGGTAGCAAGTTTCCAAGCTATGATGATACCAGACAAGTTGAAAAGAGCTTTGATGTACGTTTACCAGTTGTTTCCAACATATTAAACCCCCCTATATCTTTTGTACCACTTATGCCAATCACAAACCTTTCCACAGCTATTTCTTAGTGCAGCTGAATAAAAAAAACAAAACAAAACCAACCAAACAAAAAACCACAAACAAACAAAAAACCCACATTAGGTTGTACTTCTTACTTTGGAAGTCACTGATTTATTTATTGTTACCCTCCTTTCTCACTCTACCTCTCAAATTCAGAGCCAATCTAACACAGAAATAATTAACCTCCAAATGTGTAAACACAAATCTGGTAATTAAAGAAAAAATTTTCTTTAAAGACAGAAACAACACACATTTACAAATACGGACTGTACTCTGATTTCAGTTAATACACACAAAGCAACACTGAACTTAAACATGGCAATTTAACTATTTAAAAAATAAAAAATGAGTAGTTTTGAATTCCTTGTAAAAATCACCAACATTTATATATGGTTGAACTTCCTCCTTAGGGAATAAATCTCACAAACATTAGTGCATATTATCAAAGATAAAAGTATTTCTGCACTACTTTAACCTTCAGCTCTGGATATAGTATCTGTTTTCTATACCACATTACGTGATCGCAACAGGAATATCATTCTGCATTATCAAAACAGGCATTATGTGCTGTTCATTATTAAAGTATCTTGAAAAAAAAAATAGTCTTATTTGCTTTACTCAATGTAAGTGCTTTTCTGTCTAGGTTTCCCAGATGACCCAAGTTACCCAGAAACAGAGATGCTAGACCTAAGTGGTTTGGTATGACTTTTAAGACATGAAAGTTCAGAAATCTCCAAGAGACTTACCCATACAGTTAATACTGCAAACTAATGCCCCTGTTCCCCCCCCCCCATAAAACCATCCAAATCTTCCAAAGATGTCAGCAGAAGTGTTATTGTTCTATGTACAGTATGTAGTAATTTTTAAAACCATGAAGAATTTTACATTTGTGTAATAATACACAACAATAGTGTCCTGAGGTACTTTATTTGTGAATTCCCAACAGTTCCTTTGTTCACACGTTCTGCCTGAAGTATTTCTGGTTTCAAATATTTGGAAACTTCCCTTGTCAGTACCTCCTCAAGCTAGGGTATCAGAAGTACTTATGCCAAATATTCCTGTCAACTAGATATTCAGGTTAAAAAAAGAAATCCTAATTCTGGGGTTCCTGTGGCTAAGTTTTAGCCAACAAAGATGGAAACTAAGAAGAGGTACTATGACAACAAGTAACTCTTGCTTCTTTGCTGCTGTTGTTCTTTGTTTTAAAATGCATGTGAAATACAGTTTATGAAATATCTCATTTACAACTTCATATTAATATCTGTGTGTTCAGCATTAACTCCTTAATGATGCTTCAATATGTTTGACATCCCATGCTGCAAATTGATATGTGTATTTCATACCTAGTACACAGAGAAGGAAATCAGATGTTCTTCCAGAAAAGTTTCATATTTATTCAGAAGGCATACATCTCAACTGATTACAATTTTAATTTCATGAAACTGATAAATTAAGGGACTTCTTGCTGTTCAAATGATATTAACAGCAATATTCATTGGTGTATGTTGTAGTTCAGAGGGCCTGTACAAACTCCCAATACCATTTAAACCCCTGAGTAAAGGTTTTGAATGGTGTCCCGTGGGATCTCATCCACTGTGAAGAAAAATATCAAGGCATCCTGGAATGTAAGTGTCTTGAAAAATACTTTAAAGCTTTAATACTACCTCTTCATTAGAATACACAAACGCAAATAAACCTATCCTATATCCAAAACAACACAAGGCGTAACAATAATACTTGGATTTGAAATTTAAGAAACTCTTAGTCATTAAATACACATTATGAAAACAATTGGCAAATCTGTAAAGGTGATCGTTATTATATATTAAAGTTGCCTTTAAGTTTTACGATAACAAAAACTAACTGCATGCAACTTTCTGACCCCAAAATTCAAAATCGTCAAGAAAAAGCCTAGACTCTTCAAAATGTTTTGACTTCTAGCTTGACTAAGATGACATATACATTTATTCTGATTAGGAATGAAAAACATGCTGGATTAAGATGAAACAAAGTACATCAAACTTCAGCCTAACAAGAACTTCAAGAGAATTGTTACCTTAGGTCTATGGTTAATGTCAAATGAAAATTTTGTCTACTTGTAGAATAATCAGTACACAGTCATAACTGGATTGTAACATCTAAATAGGCACTTTTCAAACACCTTATTAGTTTAAAATCAAGGATAAAAGTGGTTTTTTAAACCATTTGATGTTTTAGAAGGTCACGAATTGCTTGCATGCCTCTATATTTTGTTATGTACAAAAATTTTCACCCAGCTTAAAAAAACATAAAAAAAATTCATATTGGTTATGATCACTACAAATTTTAAGATGACACCTTTAAGCAGAAGAGTATTGCAAAAGTGTCTTCGATAAAATGAAAGCTCCAGGTTTTGTCTGAATTCTCAACACAGCAAACAAACATTGTCTGATAGCAAACTTGCATTTCATTGCTAAAGCAAAAGCTTTAAAATAAACTGCAGTGCACAACTTCAATATGATTTTAAGACCTCATTAATGCTCATATCACAGGTGATCTATTTATTTTTTGGTGTATGGTGGTTGTTTTTTTAATAAAATCTCCCCCTCCTGCCAGAATACTGTTATACAGAAAAAAAAATTGCTACTCTCTACAACTGTCAGTCTTTCAGATACAGTAAAAAAACCTCAACATACAAGAGTTTTATAGCAAGTAATCAATCTGCAAAATGTTATACATCAGTAATAAGGCATCCACTTTACAGCTGTTTAAACAAAAAAAAGAAATATTTCCCAAAATATATATTTTGGATCTGTGTAAACAAAGCTTATTATGTATTGCTTCCATTCATTTCAAAAATATACACCCACATGGACTGAAAGTGATCTTGGTGCTATGAATTCTAAATTACTGTAATTTATCCAGTTGTAATCCGAAGATACAAAACCCTGATATTTTTCAACTTAGTATTTTGAAATATGTCAAAAATTTTAAGTATTCTTATGTGAAAAGAAAGCTAAAAATATACCCCAAATTTGATGCCATTTCATTGAATGAAGAAGAAAGTACTATGAAAATAAACATTCATCTGGTTTCCTAACAATAAATATAAAGACAGTTACTATAACATACTGCAACACAGGAAGTATTACTATATTGACCTTAACGTTCAATCAGTAGTTTTTAAATCTTTCCTCATTGAGGCTTGAATCTTCTACCTTGTCAGCTGTCCAACAACTTTTAAGAGGGTTTTATTTTCTTGCTTCAATTGTTCATTTTCATCTTCTATATCATCTAGGTCCTGTGAAAGGAAAAAGGAAAAGTAAACATTTCTCAGGACGAAAATACAAACTCCCAATTAGTAGCAGCAAGAATTTATCATCTTAGCTCTGAAATGAAGAAGTTTGAGTTAGGAAGAATTAGTGTCACAGTAGTTACCCTTAAATTTGCCAAACCAGCTTTTTTCCAAATGTTACTGTAATTATAAAAAATTAATATTATATTCCCATGTACAAGCACATTTACACGGAAACATATAATCAAAACTAAAAGCTACAGCAGAATTAATGCATCAAGAAACCAAAATAAAATGGGTGTGATTATTTTACTGGCATATACAGAGAGTGTATTAGTTAGCTATTGCCTTTGATCCTCACACTAGGTTTGTCTACAACTATCCTGCTCACATATACACATCACCGGTTATTACTGCAAGAAGATCTGCTTCGAGTTTTAAATTGACTATCAAATTTTCAGAAAAAAAGTACTGCCTGTCCCTCCCCTTCCCACTCCTCCGTCTTCTGCAAAAAAAAAAAAGGCATTTTGTAACTTCTGTCTAAACTGCTACTGAAAGAACAGATAGCATACACAGTAATAATGGGTGCTTAAAATAGATTACTCCCACCCCAAATGTTCATCCCTCTTCCAACAGTTACTATATTTACCCAGCTCCCATTTCACTTCTTTTCCTACAGTCTTTTCACACCTTTAAAGAGAAAACCAGTGAAAACCAGCGAAACTGGCTGTTTAATATAAGCATTACTTCAGTAAAAATAAATTTACTGTACAAAAAAAAAAACAGAACAAGAATGAAAAGATGAAGAAACAGACGAGTGACCTAAAGGACAGCACTTTAAGGAGGAAAACAAAAGACAGGCAAAGGAGGATGAATCATTAGAGATCTTAGGTGCCTTTTGATTGAAGTCTAAAAAACCCTACTGTTGCCATGCTAAATTAAACATAGAACAGTAGTAGAGACAATATTTTTTCTCTTGTTCCTTCAAGTTTTCAAGCAGTGTTTTACACATGGAGCCTATATTCTTATTTCTTTTCAGTGGGGTCATTCCAGAAGTGCATACTCAAGATGTTGTGTTTAATTAGTATAATGATTTTTTAAAACCTCTTCAGTTTGTCAAGCCAAAATCCATACGGCAATACCTTTGCAAATACTTTTGCAATGTGGAATCAAGAAATCACTAGCTGAAATTCCTCTTTGCCTCACAGAAGTAAAGCTGCACCACAGTGTGAATGAATTCCAAGGAAAGCATTTGACCACTCTGACATAACAGATATGAGTGACTTAAACATCTAGCATGTAAAGTTTTGATGGATAATTACTATAAATAGTTTACTTTGTAAGAAACACGCTCCGTTTTCCCTCTTGTGCAGTTCAGATCAATAATCAGATGGAATGGATAAAACTTCCTCAGTAAAATGGTATTTTTTTTAGTTCTTTATACATAATAGTGTTTGAACTTGTTGTGAACCTAGCCATCAGATGCTTCAACTAAAGCTTACCTAAAAGCCTTCTGTTTAAAATACCTGTAATTTATTCAAAATAAAATATTAAAATTTTGTGAAATGTTTATGCTGCAAAAATAACATTACAAAGATTACTACAAGTAAGAGTTTCTTGAGCACGAGCCAGGAAAAATCACAGTTGCCATTTAAATATCTATAGAAATAATGGACCAAGAAATGCAGGTGCTTTTTGCCACTCTGAAATTTAAAGTTTCTTATTCAAAATTCAAAATTACAACAGTAATTCATGTTTATTAGTAGAAAAGATGCAGTAACAGGAAAACTTGGACTTCATGTACCAAAGGAACCAGTAACTACACAGTGACACTAACTGGGCTGTAAGTCCTCACTGACAGACTCTCCAAACACACATTTAACTACAATGACATCTTAGCGAGGTCAGAGATGACCAAGTGTAAACTAGGCAAGAGTTGAACTTAGCCTACAAATATATAAATGTCTTAAGATGCCTTTCCTTTCAGACATTAGAGGTTTTTATGAAGCAATTACCCCTTTCTTACAAAAAATGTGGCAGACATACTTTTAGTGGCTAATGTACTGGAGTGAAAGAATGCCATTTATGGCAGAAAGCCTTTTCTGTTCCTCAATATAAATGCAGCTCATGTTCTTTAAGTATCTTTGTAATATACTGACTGATCTCAGTAAAATTGTATTGTTACATTAAATAAATATATTTACTTAAAATGAGAAAAAGTCTGCAAAAAGTTTTCAGAATTCTTGGAAAAATAGTTTTTCTAGTGCAACACAATATCTTTGTCAATCAAGCATATATCTATGGTTATGAACTGACTGAAACTTCTAGAAAGAGCCTTACTTTAAATATGAGGATTGAGCAGTCAGAAACCTATGCAATAAAATGGCATTTTAAGAAGTTATTTAGGCTCTTTGGCATGAAATTCTTTCCATATCCATGCAACTTAACACACAGTAACTGTATTTTAGAAAAGATGGAGAAATAACATGATGTGCAGATAGTCAAATTCAGAGAACCCTATTAAGGCTGCCTACCAGCAAGACTTTTTAAAAAGATCTCTGCATAAAATCACTAAGTAAAGTTTAGTCCTCAAGACATCCTTTTATCTGAGCAGAAGGCTGAAGATCACAACTGTTCTTCCATGCAAAGCATCCAATCCGGGTGCCAGGTCTAGAGAGTAACATTCCATGAAGAACAGATGGACATCCAACCACTGGCTCTCGTGATCTCAGTTATGATAATAAACTTTAGGCAAACATTAACGTCCATAACCTTCTATCATGGGAATGACGCAGAGTTTCTGCAGCTTTTCTTAATATTCTAAACCTTTCCTCTTTCTAAATCCACATGGATAGCCAACATAGAAGCAATCATAAATTCAAGAGGTATTAAAAAAAATAAAACTGTATCTGTTTTAATGGAAGCATCACTTGAGACACGGGTTGAACTTTCCTAAGACAACAAATTATTATGCTGGTCAAAGTCAAAAGGCAGCTATGTCATCATTAAGAGAAGCCCAAGGGGTGCAAACATAAATAACCTGCACTGCAATTAAGCTAACAGACATTATAGCTATGATAAATGCTGACCTGATGGAGAAAAAAAAAACAAACCAAACAAACATTCTCTTCTGCGTTTAACAGAAGCTACCTAGGGAGCACCAATAAGATGGCTTTGTAGATATCATGGAAAGGTACAATTTCAGTCATTGTAGAATAAAGAGGTGTTTTTAAAAGACTGTATTCTGTTTCATGTTTCCTTTCCACAACAAGCAAAAATTATCATCATACTCAAGACAGAAAAGGCACAGGCACTGCTTGACTTTATTACAAATGTTCAAAGACTGTTTCTAGTCAGACATTCAATGAATTTAATGTAGGACACGATGCAGAAAAAAAAGACCATCATTTCTGGAAAGCAAACCTCGCAAACAGTCACAGTCCTAAAACACAAGCTTTCAGTGATGTAGGTTCTTTTGATTTGTTTTTTCTGACCTCTGGGTCAGGAAGTCAGGTGTGACCAGCAGTACTAAGTATCTTTGTCATCCATTATATAGAAGGAACGAACACTTGCTTTGACTGTTATCAGGTCACCAGCTTAGATGTGACAGATTCTTTGCAGAATGGAAGAATGGCATAAAGACCAATTCCTCAATTAAAATAGAAATCTTTCCAAAACAGACAATACTTCATTTATCCTACAGATTAACTTCCAAATTTCTTTATAAAAAACCAAAAAGCCTGTTTCAGAATACTCTCATATCCTTTTGTTCTCTAGATTAGTTTGCAAACTTGTGAACACTATCCTCCTTTCTTACAAATGAATAGCACAAAATGAAAGTCTGCCACTATGCACACAGAGTTATTGCCTCCCTTCATTGCTGGATTGAACAAAGCCAGTTCCGAATTTTTTTCCTGAATTGTTACCTAAATGTCTGCACTGGACTAGCAGGGGTGTGTTTCCCTAGTACACCCAGGCTCTGTATCTCCGGCAGGAAGTGCAAGATGAAGTCACTAATCCACTCTATGAAAGAGTTCCAGTCTGCCCTTAAAACTGGGTCTTGTTAAAATTGGCATCTTCTGTGAACTCTAAAATTTCTCATCCTGTCCCAT
The DNA here is from genome assembly GCA_013398125.1 of Aegotheles bennettii. NCBI lineage: Eukaryota > Metazoa > Chordata > Aves > Caprimulgiformes > Aegothelidae > Aegotheles > Aegotheles bennettii. The sequence continues at coordinate 70,397 of VZRW01001987.1, read as the reverse complement.
TCCCAAGCACGTCTCACTCTTCTACCCCTTCTTCTGCTGCCTACACACCTTATCTGAGTGATGCTAGCCCAAGTCTGCCTCCTGTCCTGTTATGTCTTTACTTGGAAATCAACAATAAAGAGCATGAGAATACATGCCAGAATATAAAGCACTCACTCCCAGATCTTTAAGATCATCTAAGATATTATTAGTAATTAAAAGCTGACTAAAATGAAATAAAATTTGTAATTACTTTGTCTAACAAAAGTCCTGGGTAGCAATTTACTGAGAAAACTGTCAAAACCTCAACTTAATTATTTCTTGGTATACTATGTACTGAAGAAGAGGCAGTAAAGAACTCTCGTTTTTATAAACTTGTTCTACGAACACTTAAGCAACAAGAAATTCAGGTACTCCAATAACACACAATTTATGGAAGTTAATCATGACAAACAGAAGCCACCCGGAAAAAACATAACTTATTGACATGCCTCTTGACAAGTTACACAAATACAAAAAAACCCCACCACGCTTAATTCTCTTCTGACCTGGCCCAGTGGGTACAGGTGCCTGAAGAAGACCACAGATAATGCAGAGACTTTAACCCTCTCTTTATATAGCACCATATAAGAAAGTATGTGCTTACTCTGTTTAATAAATCAATTTCTTCCTTCAGCTTTCCAATTAGTTCCTCCTTGTCCTGTGTCATCTTCATTAATCTCACATTTTCCTGTCTCTCCTTTGCAAGTTCCTAAAAACAGAATAAGCAATGAAGTTTGAAATGTAATTTTTTGGTTTAAGAGACAGTTTTACATTATCACCATTTAAAACAAAGAAAAAAAGAAGGAAACCCCACACACATCTACCTATAATTCCTTTTCTATAGCAAGTTAAACCCATGTCTTCAAGCCGTTACATTTCAAGGAGCTAAAGAATCACATCTAAGAAAATATTTTACTCACAACGAACCTGAGTGATATCTCTGATTCCAGAGATAATGTTTTTATTTAACTTAAGCATTAATTAAAAATTGGATAGAGGCCCAGAAGAGTAGTAAGTAAATGAAAAGTATCAGTTTCCAATTTGTTATACTGGGAAGGCTAGTTTTTGGGTTGCTGGGTTTTTTTGTTGTTTGTTTGTTTTTGTCGTTTGTTTGTTTTTGTTGGGAGGGTAGGGCATTGTATTACCATTAACAAGGAATGAAGAGTCACTGTTAGACCTGTAGGCCTGAATGTGAGAAAAAAATGAACGTGTCCATTAGGAATTCAGTAAATCAGGCTTCAGGATACTGAAAGAAAGCTCTTAAATCTTTCTCTGTTTTCTGTGTTATCGGCAGTTAAATTATTTCAGAAGGAAGCAGATTTCGAAGGGAGGACTATGGTGTACTTCACTCAAACAAGGCTTTCCCAAGTCTTAAAAAAACCCAGTAATTTCTACAAAATATGCTTTATTCTCATCTTTCCCAAAAAAGATCTATTCAAATTATGTTTAGTTAGTAACTTTCATGCATATGATTCAAGAATATTTGGCAAGTTACTCACAAAAATCCACTTCAGAGGAAGACAGAGAAGCCAGTAATAGATTACACAGATGACGTTATTACACTGTTTTAGGTAAATAACTCAGCTTTAACATTATTACATTTTCCCACAACTGTTTGTATGAAGAATGTCTGCAATAACAGACTTTGTTTTGAATATATATTTTAAATGTTTAAAACTCTGACAAACAACTGGATAGCAATTAAACTTTATAATATTTCAGTACAATAAAAATATCTAAAACAAGAAACAGGCGTACTGATTTTCTAAATGGCCAGTGAGCCCTTCCTTCCCCCAAGTTATTTGCCCTGTGTTGGTGTGTCAGGAGGTACATATGAAAAATATGCAGAGCACCACTGGCTTTAAGTGTTTTTTCTATCTTTACCTCGGCTATTTCTCACTTATATACCAAATGAAAACGAAACATTCGTGATTAGAAAGTTCACATTCTTCTCAGTCTGACTTTACATTTTTATAGACATAACTATCTGTACTTCAAGCATTTAGCATAATTTCTATATATTTTACTTATAAATTTCCCTATGGAGTTTCAAGGGTACCTTATTTCAGATGTATGCCATGCAGGTGGTCCTTGGTACCTACCCTTTCAAGTTCCTCAATCCTCTTTTCCAAAGTGTTACTTGGTACAGAACTGCCAGAAGAATTTGCATCCCTGCTGTATCTGCTGTAAGTTGTCCTTTCTGTTCGGGAATATCTATTTGGACCATCATCTTCTGGTGCATTAGCTGTGCTACAAAGGCAAAGAGCAAAGCAGATGCCTCTTCATACATTTAGCAAATGGAAATGACAGACATAACAAGAAGTGCTTTTCCAAAGCACGTAATTAGTCAGCCTAATAAACTGCAAAGAACTTACTTCACAGCTCTTGTGTTGCCGATAACTCACTAAATTCACTGTCTTAGGGAGTCAAATATTTGGATAATGCAGCTCTCACCACACAGATAATCAACTTTAAACATATACTTATCCTGTCTTATTTTTTAAAATTTAAAAGTTTTATGAATTGTACACATTAAAAACCAAGCTGAACAACTTTATTTAGAAAACTGAAATACCACTATGGAGTTTAAACCAAGCATCTTTTTAAGTAGATGAAACATAAAGGATGAAAAAAAAGTACATGTCCAGAACGTAAGCACCTTACACGTACCAACTGACTTTTCAGAAACTATAGATATGGTCTGTAAGGAACTGGAAAGCAAACTAAAGTGAGACAGTGATGCAGCCCAACATACTCATTTTATGCCATTTCTAAATACTTTACTTCAGCACTTGAATACAGAGCAGTTTGTCATAGCTCATTTGGTAGGCACTCACTCATTAATGGGTGGTATGTTTTTTGTTTTAGATCAGGCGCCTATTTCTTAATCACTGCCATGGAATCTTAACAGATAGTCATTGCAAATGCATGTAAGCTAGTTTTAAAAAAGCTTACGGGGTCTCAGTTATGATTGCTATGTACAAAAAAAGTGCTAATCTACATATATATATATACATATATATGAGAAGTCAAGCATTTTCAAAGACATGAATAACCACGCAGAGATACAGATATTTCTCTCCTCAATCTACCAAAACCACACTTAGACTTTGAAAATATACAGCTAAATAGCCAAAGGGCAACTCGAATGGTGATACACAAAAGCCATCTGGACATGGTCCTGGGCAAGCAGCTCTAGCTGACCCTGCTTGAGCCAGAGGGTTGGACAAGATGCATTGCAGAGGTCCCTTCCAACCTCAGCCAGTCCATGGTTCTGTGAATTCACACAGCTAAAATGTGTACACAATGGATTTCTAGAACACTTAAGAAAGGAATGAAAAACACTATGATTATCTCTCCATTTCCTTTAAAACACAGAAGAGTATATGATTAACATGTTCATTTAACAGTTTTGCATTTCATAACTCCAGAAAACCCCTGCTGACAGTGTGCAAATCTAGATGGATACAGCACAAATCAAAAGCAGGAGTATCTGGCAAAAGGACCTCTTTTCATGGATATAAATATTGTTTTGCTCCAGTATGTGTGAAGTTTCCAAGGCACACTGACACAATTGTAAGGAATTTTGTAGCTTAATGTTATTACCATATTTAGCACTGTTTATTCTTCATCTAGAAGATTAAAAAAAAAACAAACCCAAAACATTTCTAGGACCGGATTCATATGTTGCAACACAACACAGGAGAAATATTTTAGCTTAACTCTATAAATTCTAGATTATTTAGCTTTCTGAAACATGTGTTGTTTCATGCTGTTAATGTCTCAAGGATAGACCACACAAAAAAGGCTCAATTTTTAATCACTCAAAAATGAACCCTTTTGCCAATACACTGGATTATGTCAACTCAGTTCCAGTGAGTGATATTGGAGGATGCTTCTACAGGAAAGTTAGAAGAAAGACTAACTAGATAGAAAGGGTTTCACTAATACTGAAAATTAAGATCTTTTCTGTATTTTCTATGAAACTGACACTGAAAAATTTTCTCACCTACTTAACTGGGGAGCAGACCCTACTGAACACATTCTTTTTCAGTCTCAGCAAGTACAAAGGACACACCATGAAGACTTCCAGGAAATGGGTTTAAAAAAAACCCCAACAAAACATTTAAGGAGGCATTACTACATAACCTAACAGAAGGAACGTGACAAAGTTCATTGTTTTGGCTGTTATAACCGATGTCCAGTACACAGAAACAGCAAATAAGGTACCATCTGAGACACAGTAGACATATCTTTCATAAAGAATGGTATCTTAGTCTTCAGATACAATGTCACTTTGCAAGCCTTAAACAAGAAAGAAAATTTATCTAGAATAAAAATATCACTGACCTTGGTGTCTATACTTTACTAAGTGAAAATACCTATCGACCAGCCCCAGCAGAGATATCTCTAGGGAAATAAACATGTATAATTTTATATATGTGGGTATATACACACACACACACTTTTCATGTATTTACAATTATATATCTAATTTATTTTATATTTTATATAAATATGTAACACTACTACTAGTAATAATAATAATAATCTGTCCAAACTGAAAAGCTTTGTATGCTACTAAGAATTGGGTTTATGCCCTCTTTTGTAAGAGGTGGAGGGGAGTGCATGCATGTGACAGCAGAACCCGGTCAGTTTGAGACTGCAACTGAAACCTTGCTTCTTCCATTCCCTAACTGAATAAAGGTTTACAAGTACTTGCAACTTGGAAGTTGCTGGAATCTCACAAAAGGCATGAAAGAAAAAAAGACGATTGTCAGTAGATATACATTGGGTAAAAGCGGTCCTTAGCACCCGCTGAAAAATGCTAGGGAGCTGCAAGTTGAAAAAATTCAGAGTCACTGCTCAAGAATGTAGTTCAAAATGCATTCCACTTTTTAGCTTCAAGTAACTTATGCACATGACTCTTTCAACACTTGCAGTTCAAACATGCAGCCATAGGCTATGGCTGCAGGAAACAGTATTTTTAAAATTATTTTTCAAGAAGAGTATCTGAGATGGTGTTTGTACCCATACATACACTGGATCAGAGTGCCCACCTGGAGAGTAGCAAATGAGAATTCATCTGGATAGAAACACTACTGCTTCAAAGGGGCACGTTCAACAAATGGTTAACAAAATTCAACTTGTTGTTCCACTAGTTTACTTTCAATTAGTCGCTATCAAAACCCAATTTTAAACGTGTATTCCTGTACTAGAATACTGAAAACAAAACACTTTTGCAACTTAACAAGACTTGCTTTTGAAAGTTTTTTCTGGCTGTACTTAAATAAAAACCATACAGCGAAATCAAACCACACCACAGTTTGACTTATCTTACACAAAAACAAAAGGGTTGTTTCAGAATGATGTTCTAGTTATTTCCCTTAAAATAAGATCACTTATTCTTACACGGGCAGGCTTAACAGTCATATTACAGAAAAGTGGAATAAATCTTGCTCCTTCCAATGCCTTTTTGGTTCTTTCAATGTTTTCCTGAAGCACTGTCCAGACTGCAACTTCATCCAATTAAAATCTCCCAGCCAAAACCAGATTTCATTGATTTCAACTACAATGCATTTATTTTTATTGCCAGAATCTTGTAACTATACTTGATTTGGAAACTCCTAACTAATTATGCCACTGAAATCCAGTCAGTTGCCAACAGCTTCTTTGGAAGAATGAGCAAAAGACTGTATTTCTAAATAGGCCACCTTAGACTTCTGATACTTCAGACTGCTCAAGCCAAGTCCATGGCTTTCAGAGCCGAGCTGAGGAAAAGCAGTTTTCTCTACAACTGCACGTTCCTAGCTTCCTCGACATTTCCTGGCTCTGGCCTTCAGCTGTCTGAGTAGGAAACCATTCAAGAAGCTGATGCAGCAATCCAGCAGCCCAGCAAAGGAAGCCATGGACTTTCTCAGTCACAGGGGCTCCCTGAAGCATCCCGCTGTCCAGTTGCATGAGCACTGGCATGAGGGACAGTGAGGAACTGCAGCCGGCTCAACTTAGACCATCGAAACCTTCTGCAGATAAGCCCTACATATTATTTCTGCCTTCTCATAATATCAGCATTTGCTGAAAAGGGGATACAAAAGTCAAGAAAAGCACCATGAGTGACCCTGGTCTATTTTAAGTGTTCATATCTGCACAGTAGTGGTCCTGCAGTAACAAGCAGGATGAGCAGTGCCTCACCAGCCAACCCGTGCTGCAAAACTCCCATACACAAGCGAGTTGGCAAGTCTGGGCATAGTGTTATGAAATTGCAGCTGTACTTTTTTTGAATTAGTGAGACCAAGGTTAGTATGATGGAATGTAAATTGTTATAGTTTAAGCTTTGTAGTAATCTAAAAACACTGAGCATGAGAATTTCAGCAGGGCTTTAACATTTCCTTCACAGTGCTTCCAATGAGTGCTCTGAAGCACGAGCTGCTTCTCCTCTTGCGATCTCTTCTCTTCATTTGCTTTTCAATTCTTGCATGAATGTTAAACCCAAGTATAACGTGGTCTTTTAGATCTAGTGGGTAAGGGTCTCTGCCTGTTGGGTTCCATGTTAGTGTGCCATGCTATCCTAAAAGAGGGGGGAACATTTTGTCTGGAAGCCATAAAGCCATACCATATTTTATTAATTTCCACTAATAAACTTATAAGGCGAACACACCCCTGAACCACTAAGAGATTTTAATCTCTTTCTGTAAACTGATCCAGCCTTATCTGTCTGATCCATGAACCATGCAAAATCTTCTGAGTTATTTCAAATCATGATTTGCAATGTTTTCTTTTCAACTTAAGGCATTTCTAAAAAAGAAGCTAAACTGGTTCAAAAGCTAGTAAATGGTCTTTAAAGTAGGCTGCTAAACCAAATTCTCTGTACTTATAAAAATATTCCTATGACCACATATATATCTTGCTTTACTGTTACTGGCAAACAAACTTCTTAGTTCACAGAATGCAAGAAAAAAATAATTCATGTTTACATGTAGATTACACTCAAATATTTCAATAAACAATACACTGTCATTCTCTTTGAGGAATCAGTGATGACACCAACTACGCTGATAGCATCAGACCTGAACTGTTCTTACTAATGGCAATGTGCTTGTTGCTTTAAAATAACTATTCACAGAGCAGTGCAAAAGCTAGCAGACCCAGCTGACAGTAACAGGAGCTTGGAATGGCCAAGATCACATGAAGAAAAGCTTAGGGAGAAATGAAGGATAAGGAAGCTGATATGGGCTGTTATCACCTAAGGATACCTACATGTTTTAATCACACAAAGCTCACAGGACAGATGGCTGCTCACAATTCCCAAATACACCCATGAATGTCTCCTGTGGCCTTCATGTCAGCATGACCTTGAAGATTCTGGTCATGCTCTTAATAGATCTTGCAGTACCACTCCAGATCACAACAGAACCACCACTTTCTTTTGAAAATATTTTATGTGTGAAAATATTTTATCACACAACTACAAAGGAACCCCTAACACAAACTTTTGGGGTGTAAGTATGAAAATTTTTAAAGTAAGTTCAGAAGACAGACTACAATTATAGATTAAGATCCTCATCTCAAACTTATTTACTTTACTGCATAAAGAGCCAGGCTCAGTTTGTTCAAGTCAGCCAGAACAGAAGTAGAATAACACAACAGCAGCCAGCAGACTTCATCTGTAAACATGTCTTCCAGTCAGCGGGCACTCAGTGAAATGGGTTTCTCAGCAATGTCATATAAATGTTTAACTATGAATTGCTGTATCCATATAAGGCAAAGTAGCCAGTGTCCCTGATTAAATAGGTAGTAAAATCTGTGCAATTCCTTGAGCCCTGGAACATATTGAGAAAACAGCAATTCCAAGAGCCAGGAGGCTGGGTATCTTAATGCAGACATGGAAACTAGAAAAAGGAAGGCACTGGAAGCCCAGGATGGTATCATAACCCAGGACTAGAAGTCAGAAGAGGACAGAGAATGGAGACAAAATGGCAAAAAAAAAGACAGAAAAATATCAAAGACTAGGACCTCAATGGTTAAATAATAAGGATGAATGAGAAAAGGGGAGAGAGAGGAAAAGGTGAGTAACTGGGCTAGGAGATGGAAACCAGTGAAGAAAAATGCTGACATGAAAAGATGTCACTTCTGATGAGGAACAACTGGGGAAGAGGGAGAAAGCAAAGGATGAAGAGCAAGAGTAGTAAAGATGGGGGAAAGAGCTACTAGACAATTCCTGACAAATAATGTGTTCTTCTTGGAGCTGGGAGTCTACGACCGAGACCAAGAATTTAGGCAAGCATTATCTTTTCAGTTTTGCTGTCATACGCCTGCAAAGTTTACTAATAGTCTCTTTTACCCACCCACAAAGTGCAGATCACCTGTTGTCAGAGTAGCACAAGTAGTAGCTTCAAATGGGATTTCAAAGTGGTTGTCCCTATGTGAGAACACGCTTTGCTCTTAATTTGCTTTGAAAACCTAAGGGAGTACACCCAAAACTGTTAAAAGCATGTTAAGTTGAACACACTTGAATCCCCAAGCCATTTACGGTACCAATTCAGCCTTTTGGCATTCACATCCCAGTACTAGGTATAATCACAGAATAGCTTTTTCGGTTTTCAAAAAACTTCTGCTCTATTTGGGATGTAAGATTTACACCATAGTGAATGAGAATTATTGTAGAGGAGGCTGTTTTCTCTAGGATCTTCCCTTATTGAAGATGTTGGAAGGGGCAAACAAGCCAAACATTGCCAGAACAAAAAAGGACTCTGGTTTTGACTCCTTCCTTTAGTGTTGACACCAGAAAGTAAAGCCACTGGGAGCCATACTTTGTTCAAGTACTCTTACCTGAAAAATTACTTGGGAGGAGGGTAGAAGTTTTCAAATATAGAGGAAAATCAATAGATACTGTTAACTCTAATCACAGTGAGCATCGAGTCACTCTATAAAATATTAGCCCTCTTAGTGTTCATGAGCACGAGGCACTATGCTGACCTCACGGGAAAATGATCTGTTGTTTTCAACATGAGGTTTGAAGACTATGCAATGAATAAGATAGATGGCAACATACATAAAATATTCAACAGCAGCTCACAGCAAGGCAGATTCTTCCTGAATGTGATGCCAGTCCTGAGGGGGAAAGTTCACAAAGAAAGAATGCACATTCTACATATAACTAAAGCTGACTGAACAAAGACTGCACAAGCAGTCTGATTTTAGTATTTTCTACCTTTGGAGTTTGATTTTTGTAGTACTACTCAGAAGAATTAGCTTATTTTCAAAGAAGCTATGAATGTGATTGCACAAATTCTAATTATTACCACCCCACACAGAACCAAGTTTTTGCAAGCAAGTGAGTATATCTAGCGTGTAAACAGAGTAAAGATAAGGCTTATGAAAAGCCACAAAGCACTATGACACACACCACTGAGTATTTGGCAGATACAAAATTCTGCACGAGGACTGAAGAGGAAGCGGAGTGGAGACTGAAATAAAAGGTGTTTAGTAAGAAAGTAATCATGAAATTACATAGTTATTAAGGCTGCAGTAAGTCCACCCATTCTGCAATGACAAAGTGATTTTTTAAAAAAACCTACAGCAATAAAAATATCACTTAACAAGGTCTATGAGAACCCAGGAATATAAATATAAAAGACAGCACCGTGCTAAGAAATCTAAAGCATAACAGGAACCTGAGGGTGATGAAACACTGGAACAGGTTGCCTAGAAAAGTTACGGATACCCAGTCATGGGAAGTGTTCAAGATTAGGCTTGGTGGGCCTTTGCTCAACCTAATTTAGTGAAAGATCATGGCAGAGGGGTTGGACTAGATGAACTTTGAAGGTCCTGTCTAACACCATTTGAAGGGATGGAAAATACACCAGTGAAGACTAGATAATTTTTGGTGTTCTTACTTCTATAGTCAGGGTATATAACCACAGTTGAATTAACCACCTAAACATTTTGCCTGAGTAAAGGATATCTAAGAGAAAATACATTCACATGTCAAATAAGAATATGTTTACACAAATGCCTTACTTCAGTTTATGTATTTTAGATCATTATATTTTCCTAGTAATTGTGATAGATTTGTCAGTATTACTTTCAGACGGGCAAAAATTTTGCATACTGGTTAGGTGCATCAAGAGCTTCTGAAATATTTTTCAGATTGAAGAACTTGAGTAACAACCAGGGTAATGTTTGGCTCAAAAACAATTAACAGGACATGTCAGCAGCATTCCCCCCTACAACTGAGACAGCAGTATAACAAAACCATAGAAATTTTTTTCAATATTACGTTGGAGTGCAACTAAATCCCTCTATTACACTTCAAAAGAAGGTGATTCATAAATTAACTGTGAAACTATTAACTCCTATGTAATGTCTAGTCAAGTTAGACATCTGCTTGGGAAATTGTTCTGCGTTAGTAAGACTCAAAAATACTAGCTGATTATTTTAAAATAGTAACACAATAGAGGAGTTTGAGTAAGTTTGCTGCATCTCTCAGGTCCTTACCCAAAAATGAGGCTATATACCTACAGTAGCAATATGATGGCCTCTACTACAAACATCCATTTAATCAGCTTTATTTCTGGCAGAACTAGATATGTAAAAAAAATGTGTTGTGTACAAAGATCTCATACCTTTTATACCTGCTTGAAACCATCCTGGAGGAATCCTAAAAGAAACAAAGGAAAAACTAATTAACATTTCTCTTGTACTTCCAGAATACTTTATTACTCCATAGAAAATGAACCCTGCAGTTAAGAGCAGGAGGTCCATGCCTCATCCAGCTGCTGTACAACTCAGTTTTGCACTATTTTGCTGCCAGGAATAGACAGAATACCAGGATTGTTGTCCTGGTAACATATGTTACTGCTTCTGAACTTCAGCTCAGACCCTCAAACAACAGCTTTGGGTTACATCTCAAAGTTGGATGCACTTACCCCATCTCCCAGCACTCAGAACATGCAGCTTACCACAACAGCTTACCACAACATCCTGCCACCAATATGCCTTCAATACCACTTCTAATACAGAAACGCTTGTGCACTTTGATAGCTTTTCATCTACTTGTCTGAGAGCGGTAGAGCAAAGCTGTTCTGATTTTTCGGCACCACTGCTGTCCTTCTGGACAGAACCAAAACTGAAGTCAGCAAGTAGTATAGGGTTTAGACTCAAACCAATTTGTTACGTATCAGCTGGGTCATGGTAACTAGAGGTATGTTCCTTGATATGCAAACCCAGATGTTGCAACCTGGCTCACCTCAGTTTCTCCCAGACTAACTGAAGTCTTCTCCTGGTGTTTGCTGTTAAGTAGGCAGGCTACAAATCTGTATGTGGATGTTTCATGCACTCAAATATCAGACAGTGACTTGTCAAGCTACAGCAAATCAACTTTTGATCGCTGCTTTCTAAGCACCTGCAGAGGCTTAATGCATTCTGACAGCAAACTTAAAGAACACCCTGCATCTCCTCTGATTGTGCTTTGGAAACTATCTTAACAACTGAAATAGTGAGAAACAGAACCTATTTTAAACAACAGTGCACGTTTTAAATATGAGTTCAAATAGTGCAAAATCTATGTATCCGGCCCTTCAAAGATACATACATGGATTACTTGCAGATTACTTGTCTTATGTTTTTTCTAGCTTAAGGTAAAGAATTTAATCACTTTCAGATTCCCACAATGCAGTAAGAAGATGCTTTCGCAAGAATTGTGTTTTGGTTTTTGGTTGGGTTGATTTGTTTGTTTTAATTTGGAAAAAAAATAAATTATGCTTTTATTCTGGCTCTGTAAAGATGAATATAGAAACAAACTGAACAGTGTGGGAAGGGGCTCATTTATTGTTACACCATCCCTGAAAAAACATCAATATGTTATGTACAAAGAAGAAAACCTGAAACAATATACTTGCATCAATGATGTTACGCTTGTAGCTTCCCAGTACCAGTCTGATCACATAGAAAAATTAAGACATGTTTCAACTGGTAAATGATGGCTCAGATTAGACAGAGTAAGTCCACAAATATTTGTTAGGATGTTGTAAGAAGAACATGAACAAATTATTTTATTAGTCATAGACAAAACTCCCCCCAGCATCAGCAAATATTTGGTAAAAAGTCAGGAAAGAACATTTAAGGACTTAATGAACTGAACAATTGTCTTTACTGGAAAAAATAGTGGCAAAGCATGAAATTCTGTCCATTTATGACACTAACAGCAGAAAAAAAAAAAGAATAAATTAGTTCAAAACAAGATACAAGAGGAATTTCATCTACTCTGAAAATCCTACAAAACATTACATTGTCTTCACTGATCAGTGTATTAATGTATTTGTAAGTAAATAAACAAGATAAAAAATAGCATTAATATTATTACAGAAAATTAAGTTGATAAAAATAACTTGTATAATAACTTGTATTACAGAAAAAAACCCTTCATCTTTAACTGCATTTTATTTTATGAAGCATTTTCAACTTCTGCAATATGTGCTACGCTTTCCCCAATATAAGCAGAGAACAATATTCAACAAAGTGAAGTCTCAGGGATTATCTGAAGAAACCCGCAAAGTGCTGTAAAATTGCTGTTTTACCACTGATAACTATTTTATCATTGATGACAGAATCTGAAAAGTAGCAATTCGCAGCTATGAAACAGCAACCTATTTCACCTCTAAAAGGGCCAAGAAACAGAATTTTAAATGGCACCAATGCTATTTTTAATGTTTACCAAGGGTACATTATCATCCTGAAGGACAAGAAGGTGAAATCAGCATGGATATATGAAGGGGAAATCATGCCTGACTGACCTGACAGCCTTCTACAAGGAGATGCCTGGTCTGATGGATGAAAGAAGAGCAGATGATGTTTATCTCTATTTTAGCGATGCTTTCAGCACCTTCCCACGTATGTAGAGGCAAACTGCTGAAATATGGACCAGGTAAGTAGACTGTGAGGTGCCATAAAAAGTGACTGGACTACCGGGCTCAAAGGGTTATGAACAGCAGCACTAAGGTCATCTGGACACCAGTAACTAGCAGTGGTTAATACAGGGGCCAGTACTGTTTAACATCTTCATTAATGGCCCAGATGATGGGACAAAGTGCACCCTCAGCACGTTTGCAGACTACACAAAACTTGCATGAGTGGTTAATAATACATCAGATGCCTGTGCTGCCATGCAGAGAGACACTGACAGGCTGGAAAATGGCCTAACATGAAGCTCAAAAAAAAAAGATAAATGCAAAGTCTTGCACCTGGGAGGAATAATCCCAAGTACCAGTACATGCTGTGGACCGGTTGGAAAGCTGCTGAAAAAATGACCTGAGGGTCCTGGTGGACACCAAGTTGAACGTGAGCCATCAATGTGCCCTTGCAGCAAAGAAGGCCAATGGCATCCTGTGGGTGTGTTGTCAACAGGTCAAGGGAGGTGATTCTTCCCCTCTGCTCAGCCCCGGTGAGATCACAGCTGGAGTGCTGGGTCCAGTTCTGGGCTTCTCAGTATGAGAAAGACATACTTGAGAGACTTCAACAAAGGGCCACACAGATGATTAAAGGTTTGGAGCATTTGACACATGAGAAGCTGAGAGTGTTGGGAATGTTCAGCTTGGAGAAGACAATGCTCAGGGGGTATCTTGCCAATGTGTGTGAACACCTGATGGGGTAAAGAAAACGGAGTCACACTCCACTGTGCCCAAAGAAAGGATGAGAGGCAATGGACAGAAACTGAAATACAGGAAATTCAACTTAAATGTAAGAAAATACTTTCTTACTGAAAGATTAAAAAATATAATAGGTTGCCTAGAGAGGTTATGGAGTTTCTATCCATGGAGGTAATAAAAACCCCAGCTGGCCACAGACCTTAGCAATTTGCTATAGTTGACCGTCCTTTGCTCGCAGGGGCTGGACTAAAGTCTTCCTGAGATCCCTTCCAGCCTTAATGATTTTTTGTTTCTGCTCTGCTCATCTGAATTTTCCACCTGCATCCTTCTCTCAGCTTAGTAATTTAAATGAACACATACCTAGTATCTGGCAGCTTCAGAGGATTTGCTTACCTGAACTTTTACATACAGAGGACTGTAATGATCCGATTTTTACCTTTAAGTCAGTCAGCAAGGACTGACAAAGTAATTTGACACTGATCTGTTTGAAGAGGTTCAAGTACTTTCACCTGATATGTTAAGATACATGTTCACTGTATATCAAAACTGAAATGTTGTATCAGTAGTATCAGCCACAGCTCTTGGTGATTATGATCTCAGGAACATCCTTGTTGCTCCATTAGCCATAGACAAGTGGTCCAACTCTCTTTTTATGCTTGGATGAAGAAAGAGATACACAGGTGACTGGGTCAAAATTTTCTTAAGAGTATTAGAAGCGTTTTAGTTGGAAAAGACCTCTAAGATCATCAAATCCAACCATTAACCTAGCACTGCCAAGTCCACCACTAAACCATGTCCCTAAGCACCACATCTACTCATCTTTTAAATACCTCCAAGGATGGTGACTCCACACTTCCTTGGGCAGCCTGTGCCAATGCCTCACAACTGTTTTGGTAAAGAAGTTTTTCCTAATATCCAATCTAAACCTCCTCTGGTGCACCCCAAGGCCATTTTCTCTTATTCTATTGCTTGTTACTTGGGAGAAGAGACTGAGACTCACCTTGCTACAACCTCCTTTCAGGCAGTTGTAGAGAGGGGTAAGGTGTCCTCTGAGCCTCCTTCTCTCCAGACTAAACAACCCCAGTTCCCTCAGCTGCTCTTCATAGGACTTGCGCTCCAGGCCCTTCACCAGCTTCATTGCACTTCTTTGGACCCACTTCAGCACCTCAATGTCCTTCTTGTAGTGAGGGGCCCAAAACTGAACACAGTACTTGAGGTGCAGCCTCACCAAGTACATGGGGAAAATCACTTCCCTAGTCCTGCTGGTTACACCGTTTCTGATACAGGCCAGGCTGCTGTTCATCTTCTTGGCCACCTGGGCACACTGCTGGCTCATATCCAGTCGGCTGTCGATCAACATCCCCAGGTCTCTTTGTGCCAGACAGCTTTCCAGCCACTCTTCCCTGAGCCTGTAGCATTGCATGGGGTTGTCGTAGCTCAAATGCAGGACCCCGCACTTGATCTTGTTGAATCCCATACAATTGGCTTTGGCTCATTGATCCAGCCTATCCAGGTCCCTCTGCAGAGCCTTTCTACCCTCAGGCAGATCAACAATCCCACCCAACTTGGCGCCATCTGCAAACTTAACTGAGGGTGCACTCAATTCCCTCGTCACTTTGCATAACTAACTGTAGATACAACTCTTGACAACAAAGTAGGAACTCTGGGCTCTAAGCTTCCTCAGTTATTTTTTAAACAGCTTCTTTTTCAGGAAAATGCTGAAGCCTTGAGGCTATGGCCATGCTTCCTAGTGAACATAAGACTCTGCTTATGGTGAAAGGCAGAATTCATGAGAAAGGGAGAATTTGCATGTGACACTGCAGTCTAGTGAAACACACATATCTTTGTACAAAGAAATCTCTGGATCTTGGATGCTTGTTTTCTACTCTAGACACTAAAGGGGTGCAATGCATGCATTGCATACCTACAGATTTCTAAGACGTTTTCATATAGTAAATACCAATATATGCTGTAAAGCATACATAGATTTGTACATTTACCTCAGCAGGAGACTTCTAAAAGTTTGGCAGTACTATTCAGAAAAGCCAGTTCTTCAGAAAAAGAAAGCTGGGAAAGCAAACAAATGCTCAGGGACAAAGTACAAGGCAAATAATCTCATTTGCTACGAATGACAGCTGTTAAAACTAAAAAAAAAAAAAAAGAAAGAAAAAAGAAAACATTAACTAGTCCTTTGCAGGAGATGTTTCTGCAGCAAATATTAGTGGTTTTTATTTTTGTTTTTATGCATCAGATGTGTATTTTTAACTTCTTGGCCATAGTTAGTTTTAAATACAATCTCCTCTGATAACTAAATTAATACTGCAGATTTGGTAAATTGTGACTTTCATTATTTTGGAATCTCTAACGTAAATGCAAACCAATCATTCTTTAAGGTGATGATGCACGCACCAGGGAAATATTATTTCTCTGTTTTTATGTTACGAAATTTATTTTGTGTGTGTTATTTATCTAAAAGTTGCTGGGAACTGGAATATATGTAGCTACATTATAAACAGTATTATGCATCTATTAATTAAAAATGAATCTAAGCTTTCAAACTATTCTAAAAGCTCTTACAATGAGGCAAACATCTCTTATAATTTAAGATCTTGCCTCTTTCACCAGTTTTGGAGATAAAAAGTTTGGCAGAAAACGAAGAAGAAGGAGGGGGAAGGAGAACGGAGAAAGAGTCCTGTTCTGCAAAGAATTAACCTAAAAGCAGATGATTAGGCATGTATATAAACACTAATTTATAAATTTTGCTTATATTCTTTAATATTTTTAAACTTTGAGTTTTCACCCATGTTTAAAGTATTTAGTAATTACTATAAAAATGAATGATTTGTCAAAACAATTGTTTACAAGCAACGAAGAGATCAGTTTATTTGAACGCCTCCCTTTAAAAAAGGAATTCTCTTTACTGTCTGTGGAAATCTTGAAGGGAAAAGCAATCAGTAAAGGAGCGGTCAATAACAATTATGCTAATAGTTTCCTTCATACTGGTGAAAGAATACTGCTGCCAAAGACATCTAACAATATCAATTCTTCATGAAATCAAACACTCATTTCAATCCAGTATTCAAAGCACAGCTTTAAAGTGACTTTTACTTCTTGCACATCACCTCTGGCAGCTTGCATTACCTTTTAACAGTATATACTACTGCTAATAAATTATAGAATCAAGGAGTCTTGCTTTTGCTCCACCTCAAGTGGGAGTTTTAGAACACTGTAGACTGACATATGTCAGCATTGCTCCAGAAAACTGGTCACGCTCCCTTTTCCTCTTGTCTACCGAAGTATTTTTGTAGCCACGTATTAGTGCCTGACAGCATGCAATCCGAGTGAAAATAACCAAGGAAAAAGCAAAGCTTTGTGTCATTCCACATGAGCTCCTTCATCCAGTTCACCACACAGCCTAACACACGCACCTGCTGCACAAGAGAAAGAGAATGTGTAAGGGTAGAAAAGGCAGCTGAGACCTATTAATGAAACTATTTACTGCCAGTGAAATTTCTGTCAAACTAGGATGTAAGCAACTTTGCTAGTTCCCCTCTCTGCTCCTGGCTCATCTTGATATTTCATCTGGCCAAGACACAGATTATATAAACAAGCTGGTCACCAGGCTTTAAATAAATAAAGTTGTCTGTGTTTACAAGTGCCTGACAAAGATTTCCAGATGTTAAACCAAATCTACCATTACAAATCCACTAGTTAAAATGCACTAACATACACTGTTTTAAAACATGTACAAACTCTGGAGTCAACTGGACTATGAAAACCGTTCACTGGAACCCTGTGAAAGACTACTTAAAAGTTTTGTAAACAATTAAAGCAAATTGCCTGGACTGAATCAGGCTGCTAGGGTACACTGATATATATACTGGTATGTAGAATACGTGCAGTTTTAGGATTTTACTACAGACTAGTGTAAACTATGACTGCATAATGGTATTTCTGCAACATGCAAGACTGAATTTTGTCTGAAATTAGGCCATCAAAACAACTCCCTTTCATATGCAATCCAAACGTGGGCTTCCTACAAAGTTTCCTGTATGTTTTTTAAGACGTGAGCAGATACAACTTCACTGCATGGAGGAAGGAGGTCTACTGGTGGGCTTACTTGCCTTTTTACATATCAAGGAACAGGTAGATTCTATCTCCATCCATTCAATCCAGTTAATTCCAATTGCCTTCAAGAGTCACATCTTGATGAATTACATCTACTTTCTTTTTACATTCAGTACCACGTTGCATTGCCATTTCCTTGGAAATGGCAGTTATATTTCTTCTGTAATGCAGGCAAAGTTTCATGCAGATATTAAAGTGAGGTACCATCTGAATGCTTGACAACTGAAAGGCAATCTGATCCCAATACAAACCAGGAAAAACTGCAAGTGTGAAAAGTAGGAAACGGAAAGATGAAATACACCTCTTCCCCCTCCATTTGAAATTCCCCAAAAGCAAGCACCTCTCAGAAGCAATAGAGTCAGGGAGATACCATTTACCTTCCATTCCTGATTCTAAACCACTTGAAAATTTCTAAAGATGTTTTTCTTGGAATGCAACACAAATTCAACTTTGAATGGAAACGCTTTCACCAGTCGGGGAAAAAAAAATCTCCACTCATCATTTCCACAGTAACCATTCTTCCCAGAAGCACTCTTTCAAGAAGCTTAAAGTAGCAATTCTATCACTCAACTACTTTCACCCCTTGCAGCTGTGCACTTTCTAGGTGTACCAAAGACTTGCAGAAGACTTGTATGAATAAAACCATGCCAGGTTCTCTCCCCTCATTCTCCTAGCTGCCAATATTTTATGTCTATTTCAGAGATTCATTACATTTTATTTTTTCCTGGTGTGGATTTCCTCAAGATGACCTTATACACTCTTCACTCACCCAATAAATTTCTTTTATAAGCAGCCATTATAAAAATGAGCTTTTATTTCTAAAACTGTTAAGAAAGCATGAAGTTACCACCACCTATTAATCAGTTACAAAATAAACTGTAACAGGAATCTGGTAAGATTAAACAAAAACAAAAGCTGACCTACTGTTCTTAAATAGCCTGACAAAATTTTTCCTATTTTGATCTTCCTTTGATTTGTACTGCGTCAAGTCGAAACCAATACATTTTAAAAGAGCCTTGTTTAATTTACATCCAATTGATCTTTTTCAAACATGCCACAATGAATAACACGTAACAGAATAAAACTTTGAGCAGGAAAAAGACATTCCTACACCTAGAGATTAAAATTCAATTGCCAAAACTATTCTGATATTGTGGCACCCAGATACTTAATTCCAGATCAGCAACACAGAACAACCTCTTCTGTGTGAAGCAGTTGATATACACAGGCAAGACTGAAAAACATGTCATTGAGGAAAAGAAATATACAGTTTCTTTACCTGTGCTAAAGAGGGGAAATTTAAAGTTAATATACCCTCTGGTCACATATTTGTGAAATACTGGATGATCACTTCAGGTAGGCATTTATAAAAGCACAAAGGTGAAGGCATTAGAATCTATACAAGAATGATGCTTTCTTTAGAAAGGAAGCCATATGAGAACCATAACAGAAAATATAAAGGTAAGTTCAGTAAGTAGATTAATCTGTTAAGTGCATTGAGAGAGCACTGAGAAAGTGTGGGACTGGGGGGTGGGGGAGAACGCATGCTAATAGAAGATCCAAAGAGAAGACGCCTCTCCAGATGTGGAGCAACCTAAAAATAAATTAGGACAGCACCACAAGTAACCAGTTCCCTAGACTGACTTTGAATTTCCCAAGCCCTTTCACTGCATCCCATATGAAATTCATGCATCTCAAATAAGTTCAAGGCAGTCTCTTCTACCTCTTGACTATGCAACTCTTTGCGGAGAAAAGCTATTCAATACCTTTTCTCAAAAGGTAAATCTGAAAGCACATCATCCCCTGTGATGTGTGTGTGTTTCTGGACTGTGGCTGAATGATGTCCTAGGTGAAAACACTTCTGTTCTCACACTTCTGTGTGAGCCTTAATGAGGTACTGCACATCCAACATGCCCGTCCGCAGAGCCTGTCCATGTGCTAGTTTTGCTTTTGCAGAAACTATGAACAAAGAAGATGACTATGCAATGAACAACTCTTTCCCAAATCTGCCAGGATCCAAGAGTACCTATGGGCTCTGGCTCAGCCCCAGCCTCATCTGGCTGTGCAGCATGACTCACGCGGTTCTGCACGCAACCTGGCCGGGCCCCGCAGCCCGCAGACACAGGCATGGCCCCTTCTGAGCCCAGCTGAGAGGGAAGCGTGGTTCAAAGGCACCTGAGTGCCTCAAAGAATCCGCCAGGCTGCAGCATGTGCAGCAACACTGAAGCCTGCCACATAGATACTCATTCTCTCCTGACCTACTGCACCTATTTGCACCATGTTCCCCAAAGTATTCTGTAGTATATGCTCCATCTGTCTTTAATTACTTCATTGGATAAAATCCAGTTATTCCAACTATCAATTACCTGTCCAATCATGAAGAAAAATAAAATCAGCTATACCGATACACCAATTATTTAGCTGTGGTGCAATTTTAGGTTAGACTTATTTCATATCATGTTAATATCATTTAAAAGTCTTAACATAAGGGTTATCTGCTCTTACATAATTCTGTAGTGCAAAGGTAAGACTCTTTTCTATTAAGAAAAACTCACTAGAATATGTAGGTTCGTGGTGGTTCTTTGACTAAAAAATAACATGAACTAAACCTAATGCCCAACTTTCTGGATTGCTTCTTGGTTGATAAGGCTTACAAACCTATCTGTATTTTTATACAAACAAATGGAGGATTTTTAAGTTTATTAATTATTGTAGTTCACTTGCACATCAATCAGCTTTAAAATAGAGGTTAATAACCAGAATCACAGAGTGGTTAACATTGGAAGGAACCTTATATTTATATTACATATACTTATATGTGTTTTTATACAGTATATTCTCCTGTTAGATCGTACCATCTCATTTTCATGTAGATTGACATGGTGATGTGATTTAAGACTACAGTATGCTTACAAAGTCCTAACAGGTTTCAAAATTATTACACTTAACTTGTAAAGCAAAAGAAACCAAACTATTAATTACAATGAAAATTTGCTCAGAAAAAGAAGACACCACCATGATAGAAAATGAAAGAAAGACAATGAAAATTATTCTTCACCTAGTGATCAGCCTGTGTAATGAGCTAAACCCCAAAGGAGGAGGGAAAAGGGGGAAGAAAAGAAACAAAAATTCAAAACAGATTGGAAAAACAAATTTCAGTCAGGGAAGAGTTAAGTGTCCCCAGTTCTGTTCACTTACTTAAGTGAACCTTAACATTAATTTTTTACAGCCTCATCTACTATCTTTAATTAATATATAATTAATAAGGACTTCAAACAAGAACTAACACATACATGCTAAAACACCTGGGTGCAAGTGATATGAATTATTCCTGTAAAGTCAATGAAATTATGACTCATCTCCCTGTTTACACAGAGTCAGGAGGCCATGGAGAAACACTACAAGAATGTCTAGGCAATCAAATCAGACATCTAACAGGAAGGTTAAGTATCCTCAATTCTTACCTACTAAGAAATGTATCAAGGACATGAGGTGAGAGGAAAAAATTAAAGAAATACTTGCAGATAAATCAAGTAATTCCCAGGGAAGTCAAGCGCCACCAAGAAAACAGTTCCCAAAAATAAGGAAACCGGAAATACTAAAATACAGAGTTTTTTCTCTTTATTTATTATTCTCCATTTCTACATCTAAGCAATGTCTTACACCAAAGAGCCAGAAAAAAAATGTTCAGGACAAGCAGTTAGGCACTCAGAACAAAAGCTATGAAGGAGCTGATTAGATCAGGCTGAGAAAGCCTGACTAGATCTCAGGTGACTCACCGACAGAGCAGAGCTGGAAAAACGATCAGAAAGACAGCGATTAAATCCAACATACGACCTTTCTGGATCAGTGTGGTTTGCACACCATGTACTAGAAACAGAATTTGTGATAATCCCAGCTTCTTCAGTGGAACCAGTTTAAAACAATGAACCATTCTGCCTGCCTCTACTAGGTGCTGGTTCCAAGAAAAGAAGAGGCCTTTACCAGCAGAATGGGCCTGACAGCTTCTACTAACAAAAAAAGTAAATGGAGGTAGACAAGCCAGAGGATACTCTATGGCTCCAAGGCCAAGTGACACAGAATTGCCACATCCACATTCCAAGCACTTAACTGTGGGTCTCCTCCATGTCCCATGTGGTGTTCCTAAGAAATACCAATCTGTGGGTTTCTCCGCAGTTAAAAGCATCTGAAATAATGTGAGAGCTGAATTGCAGCCCAAAGTGGTGTTTCCACAGCCTGAAATGTCAGGCTGTTGCACACCCTGGCATATTGATTTAGGGCTTGCAGCTGTTTCTGAGCTAGCAAAGGCTAAGCAAGGTCCTAGTAGCACTACACAAGCAGCCAAGCCTGGTGCTGCGATGGTCATACTACCTACAAGGCGCAGTCCCTGGGGATGATATAGGAGAGCACTAGGAAGCATGAACCAAAACCATGCCAGAAAACCTTGCTAATAATTAAGCCGTAGGCTCTATCAGCAGTGCAGTGGTTGAGCTCACACCCAGGTCTTGCTCTTTTTAGCAGTATAAACACAGCCAGACTGTCTCCACCAAACAACTCTGAATTCTGGATTCCTCCTCCCTCCTAAGTCATCACACTAATTACACTAGACTACAAAAATGTCGAGAAGCAGGCTCCTCCTCCATCCTCACACCACTATGGAACTGGAACATACATCTTCTAAGTACAAAAGCACATCTGAGCAACTACCACTATGTTATTCTCTAACTTAGTATGAATAACACAAACATGTGATCAATGTTATAACAATGTTTGAGAACTATTGTGTCCATTTTCATAGAGTTTCATAAGTTTTTGTTCAACAGTAAGTTCTACCCCGTCTCCACCTTGCACAAACACATTCAGTAGGGACCTCCTTGGTCCATGCAGGTTCTTGCAGAACAGTGTCCTCCTTCCTTATGCACACACTTCAAGTAGTTATAACTTCAGACTCCTTCCTGGCACAAAAATAGCATTAACTAAAATTTTCTCTCTAGAATAAAGTAACAGAAAAGTGCAGGAATCAGCAGTATTACTATCTCTTACAGAAGCTTTTGACATCAGTCAGGCTGTGTCCTTTACTCGTACAAGCAGGTAAGTTAGGAGGTCCTTTTTCAGTAAATTTGTATTTACCAGAGGACTCTTCTTCCCACAGAAACTTCAGTTACAGTGTACCATTATATTCCAGGGGATCACATTTCCCCCGCCCTCCCCCCCAAAAAAATTTTAAGAGAAGACTGTGAGGAGATACCTGCTTAGACATCATCATTTTGGCAGGTGAATAGAATTTCCATATTGACTCTTTCAGAGATAAAACAGCCTTCTCAAACCAGCATTCAGTTAGCCGAGTTAAAAAGTGAGGCCAGCCCAAAAAAGAAAGCATGTGAGAAAGAGAAAGAAAATTAATTCCTTCACAAGGCCCCTGCTGTCAAAACACTAGCTGGGAATTTGAGAAACTGCTTCCTATTCCTTCTGGCCGTATAAAAGCTCCAAACCAGCGTAACACCAGCTAATGCACCAGCTTATGCAACTCTGGAGCATGGCTTCATGAACTCAACAATGAAAGAAACAAACAGTGCAACAATGAAATAAAAGCCTGCTCATCCAGACAGAGTACATAGCTGCAACACCTGCAGATAAAAAAGAAAAGAGAAGAAAAGTAAACAAAGAAAAAAAGTCCTAATGGAAGGATCACGACTGAAGTTAAGAGATCCTACAAGAAAGAAATTATTATGTATGCACTTTGTTTCCCACTTGATTGGCACAAGAACATAAAAAGTACCCAAAGAGCAGTCTGGGCTGAAACAACTGCAGCTCCTAGGCACACCCATGCACCTAAAGCAGGAGTGAGAAGCCTCCGTACCACCTCATCTTCACAGATTCAGCCTTAATTCAGTTTTAACTTCTATGTATATCCTGTGATAAACAGCTGTACATGTGCAAAGGTACACAAAAGCAAATATTCAATGATAAAGGGACTTTCACAGGTACACTTAACTCTATTTACTGGGAGTGAAATGCATTCCTGAAACAAAATTTCAAGCTTAAACCGCTTATCCACTAAACTAAACTTTACTGAACACAGATGTTAAGAGTGCTCATAATTTTGTACTTCTAAGAAAAGCAAAGTTTGCTTATCAAAGGTATCACAGAATCACAGAATCTAAGGGGTTGGAAGGGACCTCGAAAGATCATCTAGTCCACCCCCCCTGCCAGAGCAGGGTCACCTAGAGTACATCACACAGGAACGCATCCAGGCGGGTTTTGAATATCTCCAGTGAAGGAGACTCCACAACCTCTCTGGGCAGCCTGTTCCAGTGCTCTGTCACTCTCACAGTGAAAAAGTTTTTCCTGATATTTACATGGAACCTCCTATGCTTCAGTTTAAAACCATTGCCCCTTGTCCTATCATTAGTCATTACTGACAAAAGCCTGGCTCCATCATCCTGACACTCACCCTTTACATATTTGTAAACATGGATGAGGTCACCCCTCAGTCTCCTTTTCTCCAAGCTAAAGAGACCCAGCTCCCTCAGCCTCTCCTCATAAGGGAGATGTTCCACTCCCTTAATCATCTTAGTGGCTCTGCGCTGGACTCTCTCAAGCAGTTCCATGTCTTTTTTGAATTGTGGGGCCCAGAACTGGACACAATACTCCAGATGTGGCCTCACCAAGNAAGGTAATCAAATTTATGCTGACAGTGATCAGGTACTGAATGCTAATGTTCCCTTCCACAAGCATACTGAAAGATTTCTCTTTTTGATCAGCTGTTATGAAGACAAATGTTGATAACCATGTATTAGTGTTTCTCTACAGGAGCAGAAGTCAGATGACTCAAAGTAGGGATGCCCAACCTTCAGTCCTCAAGGCCACATGTTGCCGACCAAAACAGCTTCACCTGGCTCACAGTCAGTTCACAGCCACCCGCGTCCCCTTTGGTCTCGTGTTAGTAACTGCTAGCTCTCAGCTTCCTGATTCCTTAGGGGCAAAGGGGACTGCAATCTCACTTGTAAGCACTTTCCGAAAGCAGCAGTATCAGATAGGGCACGCGCAATACAGTTGAATCAGATTTGCTGAGCATGTGCAGATCCTTTGGGAATGTAAAACCCACTGAACACGCATGGATCAGCAGCACTACACACAGGCACACATATACTAAATTTGCTCACGCGAGTAGGAGGAGGGAGGATTTTGGCAGAGAAGCCTATGCTGCTACAACGTCTATTGCACAACCCATTCAGCTGAGAAATCCAGACTCCACTGTTTCAAAACTCAGTTTCTATTAAAACACACACACAATTTAACTAAAAACTAGCAATCTCATTTTTGCAAAACAATTCATTCAGAGTCTTTAAAGCCTCCAGCTATACCGGACAAAACCACCAATGCAACAGTATTACTCCTAAACTCAGAGAAGTTACCTTCCAGATTAATTAAAAAGTTCCTGCATGAGGTGGGAGTTTTTTCCAGTCTTCAATACCACAGACAAAAAGCATATCAAGAAAATTAAGACTGCAAAGTCAGCCAGTTCCAATCAGGACAGAACACTGTTGACTTACGCAACTTTCATTCAGATTCTTACAACTACTGCATTAGGATACTGCCTCTCCTGACATCATTACACTGTGTATTTTTTTCACAAGGTCTCTTATGTGGAGCACACAGAAGAGCACTCAGTGAGCAGTGTTCGGTATTTTGTGTTTGCTTGTCTTTCACCAAGCAGCCACCATGCTTTATTTACTGCTAGTCACATAGTCAAACTGCTCTGAATACTTGCCCATATTGCTAGAAACGACTTGAGTGATGGACTGGATCATATGTGATCACAGAACGATGCAATTCCTGTGTTACTCTTTTCCTTGCACAGATCACAGGAAGAATTTGCACCTTCCAAGGCATGCCAACCATGGCAGTTAAAACTCTGAAGCACCTGGGTCACGTCATGAATCGTACAGGGCAGCAAATTCCCTGCAATTGATGTCACTTACTTTAAACACGCTGCACTCACACGACTGACTTTAGCTGCACACATTTTAAAAATTAAGTGACATTTTAAGTTACACAACTTTGAATCTGAATGCTTTTTAACCTGTTT
Organism: Aegotheles bennettii; assembly: GCA_013398125.1. Taxonomy (NCBI): domain Eukaryota; kingdom Metazoa; phylum Chordata; class Aves; order Caprimulgiformes; family Aegothelidae; genus Aegotheles; species Aegotheles bennettii. The sequence goes on along the minus strand of VZRW01001987.1, from coordinate 44,510 downwards.
TTATGGGAACATTTTTAGGCACACATTAAGATTTCCTTCCAAGTCTTTCTACTGCATTCACTATTATTGCTTAAGTGCTTTGCGAACATGAACAACTCTTTTCATACCATCTCTGTAAAGTGGATCATGTTCTTAATTTGCAAACAGAAAACCCAAGATCAATTATTATCTGGTAATTAGCTGTCAAGTATTAAGAGTCCTACAACCTGATTTTTCAGAACTACATACAAATCCATATAGTCAAATGCTAATTCATATAGTCAAATGCTAAATCCTAATTTACATATTTCTGTATTTTTAATCACATTTTATTTATTCACTTTTTAAAAACAATATCAATATTATAATCACATTATTATGTAAAATAATCCTTGGCCTAACATCTGAAGAAATACAGCATGGAAAATAAACACGCGCTTCAATACATGTGGGCATGCCCTGCAGCACAACTGCATTTTCCCTACGGACAGGAATTAACAGCAAGTAGCATCATGGCAGTATACTCGTAAAAGGTGAATTATTACTCTTGAACACACACGCACAGTTCTCCTTTGCAAGGACTACATGAAACCTAGGTGCAAAACACCTTTGAAAAGTTGTGGTCAGGTATGAATGGCTGTGAATATCATTACCACACACTTTGGATAACAAGAACAATTGAAAAGCATATGCATGTATGACATTACACTGCTGTGCAAAATAAAAAGCCAGGAAATGCAAAATAGACAGTGACAAACTACAATGCGAGTTAAGAAGCTTACTTGGCAGCATATTCTTGGCATAAGGTCCAAGTATAAGACTCTGGGGAAGCCTGTGTCAAGCAGGTTTTCAGCTCTGTTTCCCAAGGCAGATGCTTGCACAGCTCCCTACATTCCTTGCAGTTTGTCACACAGCTAAGAAGTCACCAGAGACTTTTATTCCCTACTATTTACTGCTTCCAGCACAGCTTGTAAGGTGCACCTATTAAACATTTATAGCTTTGTAAGACCAGTGTACATCACCGCTTCAGAAAATTTCAACGTGTTGGGTCACATCTAAAGTAAAGGATGGTATTTAAGCAATCAGAACTGCACAAGAGCACTTCTGTGGGAATACCTTTGGACCACATTCCTTTTAGAAATTGCCCACAATGTTCTGGTGAAACATTAAGCTTTATTAGAACAAAAGGTTAAAATAAGATCAAATGTGGTTTTCCTTCAATTTTAATAGTCTCTTGGATGACTTATGACTAAATGCACAATAATAACTAAATGGTCATGATAATAAATCAAGTTTAGATGATTTCTTTGGCAGCCATCTAACCCATTCGGTACTGAAGTTAACTATGATTAACCCAATCTACTGTAGCACAACTTTATAATTAAGCCATTAGGTGAACGCTGATTAGAGACATTTCATTCTATCCTCACCTCCAATCAACCAGAAGGATTCTTTCAAAGGTACTGGGTAATTTCTACACTAAACAGAATGATTCTAGGTGAAGTAGGGATCGAGAACAGCCCTGAGAAGGACTTTGGGATGCTGGTTGATGAAAAGTTCAACATGAGCCAGCAGTGTGCACCTGCAGCCCAGAAAGCCAACTGTATCCTGGGCTGCATCAAAAGAAGCGTGACCAGCAGGTCGAGGCAGGTGATTCTCCCCCTCTGCTCCACTCTCGTGAGACCCCACCTTGGGGATGTCTCTGCCCATGCCAGGGGAGTTGGACTAGATGACTTTTAAGGTCCTTTCCAATTCAAGCTATTCTGTGATTCTGTGAGTCCTGTGTTCAGTTCTGAAGTCCTCAACGCAAGAAGGACATGGAGCTCTTACAGCGAGTCCACAGGAGGGCCACAAAGATGATCAGAGGGCTAGAGAACCTCCCCTTTGAAGACAGGATGAGGAAGCTGGGGTTGTTCAACCCAGAGAAGAGAAGGCTCCAGGGAGACCTCATAGCAGCCTTCCAGTACCTGAAGGGGCTACAGGAAAGCTGGAGAGGGACTTTTTACAAGGGCAGGTAGTGATAGAACAAGACAAAATGGGTTCAAACTGAAGCAAGGTAGATTTAGACTGGATATTAGGAAGAAGTTCTTTACTGCAAGGGTAGTTAAGACACCAGAACAGGTTACCCATGGCAGCTGTTCAAGAAATTGTTCGAGGCCAGGCTGGATGGGGCTTTGAGCAATCTGGTCTAGTGGGAGGTGTCCCTGCCCATAGGAGGGGGGTTGGAACTAGATGATCTTTAAGGTCCCTTCCAACCCAAACCATTCTGTGATTCTATGATTCTCCAAGCATCTACTTCAAGCTATCTCTTGCAGAGAACAAAAAAAGGACTGTGTTGCTACAGAGAGGAGTGAGAGCAATACAAGATATTGCAGTGCTACTGTGTGTGCAAGTCAGTGTTGCGAGTTGAAAATTAGAGCAATTTCTCCTTTTGTTGTCTTGGATTAACAGCTCCACAGTAATTCAGTACAGGTCAAGCTTTAGCCTGTCTACTAATGCACATAATCTGGACTTATTTCAAGAATATAATACAACATATAGCATAAAGACAAGGTTCAGTGCTGCAAATCAAGTGTTATTTTTTGCCTAGCAAATCTGTCTAGTTTTGTTGACTGTGATTCATATGAATGTTTGACTGTCTCAAATGTATCTTACAAAGTTGTATCTTGTATAAAATAATTTATTAAGATTGAACATCTTAAAATTTCTTTAATTTCTTGTTGCTGCACGATCTAAGAGCAATACAGGAACTCCATTACAATTGCATACACAAAACAAATTAACAGTTGGAACAAGATTATCACAATTTCTAACTAGAGTGCAAGGGTCTCAAATGAGGTCCTGGGCTTCACAGCAGTATATAATATGCAATCAGGTACAGCAAAACAGTCGGTGTGGCTTAACAAAAAGAGTGAGTCATGTCTCCCAATGGGGTCCCAGGCTTCAGAATGCTTGAAAAGCAAAATTCCCCTACCAGCTTCATGCCAGCAATACAAATCCAAAAGCAGGTTTCTAGCAGATGACCGTAAAGAGATTTTTGGCAGTCATTCCAGACACAAAAGGCATTGTGTAACTGTGATAATTATAATCTGCAGTTTCTTAACTTGGCATAAGAAATACCAAGACAAATTTTGCTACTGTGTGACAATAATAAAGATCAGGATTCCCTTTTTACGGCAGGATACTTGAAATCATTCACATTTTTATAAATCATTGCCTTTCACTTGAAGGATTCAGAGTATTTATTTCACAAAGATTGAACCTCATTATCTAAGTGACTGAGAATCTCCCCTTTTCATGCCCACAGGCACAAAAACTGGTATCTCACGCTCTCGCCAATTGATCCCTATTTCCAAGTTAGTAGCAAAGTGACTCTCACATGCTTGGTCCACGTTTGTCAGGGAGAGGAAAGGATTCAGTCCATCTAATTTTAGATGCCTACATCTGATGTAGCGAGACCCCTTTTGCCATCAGTGGAGAGAACAACACACATCTAGAACACAGTAAACCCTATCCCCATGCCAATGTCAAACATAACTGAAGATCTCAAATTCTGTCTTGTTTCTTGGCGCTTTTGCCAATACATATTTACTGAACTATTCCTACATCTTACACTTAAAGGTCAAACTGATCACAGCTGATGAAATTTTTTGCAGTGTGTTCATGCAGTGCACTGCCCAACAACTAGCATTCACAGACATGGCAACATTTGAAATAAAATGCAAGCAGAAAGGAACCAAAAATAACCAGAAGCAAAGGATTTCAAACTCCTTCCAGGGTATTGAGAATGACAGCTCTGTGCAATGATGGCATAGTTTCCAGCCAGTTGTGATTTGAAGGTTTTAAGGGATGGAGAACCTACACGTGTCTCCCACTACAAAGCTTTATGTTGACTTTCGATTAATTTCCCCAATTTGCTCTCCAGTTTTCCAAGAACACCACAAAGTAATACAGACACCACAACATGCTATCATGCTCAGATATCACTTCTATAACAATATAGAAGTTATGTTAACTCTACTGCCACAGTATTACAATGAGGAGGACACATATTTGTGCACCTGGTCTCCTAAAATATTCCCCAAATAACTGAATTCCAGGAGGCAGGTGGCCATGGTATCAGCACAACCTGCATATTTTGACACAAATTTTAAGGCTTTGCACGTGGTGTTTTTTAGTGTTTGGGATTTTTTGTGCATTAGCACAACAGTAACAATTTTTCCATGTTCTGGAACTCAGCAAGTCTTTTAAGAGACTTAAAAAAAAATAATCAGTAGTTGCTCTTCCATCTTGTAGGGTTTTTTTTGCACAAGTTAATTTTACATATGAATGCCTTCTTACATTATTAAAAGAGGAGACATTCATTACCCTGAACATAATTTCTGCCCAACTGCAAGACAGACATTGTTATCAAATAGTTCTGCACTGTTTTTATCATTTCTGCTGAGCAAGAGCTAAATTTATATAATTGCCAGACTCCACTGATTCCTGGTTAAAGTAGTAACTTTAACTACGCTTGTCCTTAGTATTACAGATTTTTAGCTAATTTGTAAGAGTTGTAAGCTTCATTACATGTTACTTCTCACTCCCAGTCTACAACCCCATACATATCTCTGATTAGTCCACAGCACTGTGACTCACAAGCTGAGAACCACTGAACTACAGCATTAAAAGTAGGAGGAAAATCAAGCAAAAGTCAGAGTCAGATGTAACACCTGTTTGGGAGTGGATTAAGTGTTGATTCACCTGGTCAGGTGTGGCTTTCCACACTATCTTTTGCTAAAGTTAAGTAACAGTTCTGATTGTAATTCTTTTTCAATGTTTATAATGTTGACAGACTTATCTTCCATATTTCCAATATGAAGTAATCAAGAAGCTGATTTCAGCCAAATAATTCTGCTTCAGGGAAAATACTCCCAGGTCTGGTATATTTTTAGATCTATTCTTAAACAAATCTCGTATCCTGTGCTGTGGATCAAGGACTTCAAATTCAGAGTTTTCAAAATTGAACATTTTGCCCATTAGAAGGAGAACAGCAACTTCTGACAATGTTAAAGTAGAACTGAAAGAGCAAGTTAAGGATTGGAAACAAAATATTATTCAACAACTTATTTGTCCATCATACATGAAGTCAACACTAACCATCTTGTTTCCCATACGAAGGTCACAAATTCATATTTACAAATTTCATAAAATGATAATAGAACAGACAAGTTAGTGAACACATCTGTAACTGTATTCTGCTTGGTAGATAAATATTGGTCAATGGCAACTAGAATTGACTGGATTCTTAGATCTAAAGCTAACTCAACTTTTAAGAAGAGAATTAAGCTTAACTGTTGCACTGAGGAGAAACAAAAGGAAACTAAGTCATCAAAGCTAAAATAACACTGCTGTCAAATTCTGTTCAAATTGGGCAAGTTGTAAGTCTCATAAAAAGCAAGTTGACATAGTCAGTAATAAAGTGATTAAGTCTTCGCAGCTACAACTTTCTAAGGTTCCATCTGTTCTGTACATGTGCCATCCTGGGTCTTTGCCAGGTGTGAGGACTGGGACTCTCTTCTGAACTGTCAGTGACAGGACACCCCTGCTGTGCTCTGTCAACAAAGCAGCAGTGCCTGTTTGAATACAGAGGTGACAAATTTGGAATCATGTAGGATACAATTAATACAGACAGCCTGGTATATAGAAACTGAGATTGCTGGTTAAGAAGAATAGAAAATACAGATGAAAAAACAAGGGCATGGGAACACAGCCAAAGAATTATGCAATAATACCAACTAGGGGAAACAAAGAGTGACAACTTTCAGAATATTTGTTGAAAAAAGGAAAACAGAGTGAACACAATAAGAAAGAGTCTAACAAACAACTTGGAAAAAGTATTAAGACACTTCAAAATGAGGAATCCTGCCAAAGAATCTGCAAAGACAATAGATCAAGTTTTAAGAGGCATGCTCAGAGACAGTTTCTCTGCTGAAATACTTTTGTTGGTGTTCACCATGGAGTAGCATGGTAAAGGTCTCACAGAGTACTTCTACATGAACGGCTCAAAGAGTCTGTTTCAAACAGAAGCAGTGATAGAATTTTTTAAAAAAATAACAAAATGGAGAAAAAAACCCAAAACCCTAATTGCCAGAATTAGAAGGTATTTAAAGGTATTTACTCCTTGACCTTTGAAGGAACTACTGACATTACTGAAAAATGTAACAATTAAACACTGGACAAGGTCGTATATAAACCCTCAATTAAAACTGCCCTAGTACCACTGGTTAACATAATCACTACCTTTAAGCAGATTCTAGAGTAGACAAGAGAACTATAGACCAGCAAGCTTGATATTTATACTGAATGAAGTGGTGACAGTAAGCCTAAAACAATTAGGGAACAAGTCAGCAAATATGATATAATGTGGAAGAACCATCCGGGCATTAATAAAATAGTTACACTTCACAAATCTAATACAGCTTTTGTAAGTGAAAAAATATCCAGAAGAGAAAGTAGGCTGCCTGCCCATTGAGTTTCAAAAAGGCATTCCCCCAAGGCCTCTTAAAGAAATTAAGCCATGCTGCAGTAAGAGCTAACATCCTTCCATGAATAAAACACTGGTGAAAAGATGGGAAATAATGGTGGGCCCTGATGGTCAGCTTTTGCTGACCATGGAGAATCCGCAAGAGTTCCACGGGAACCTGTTCTGGGACCTGTGCTTTTCAATACAGTTGGGAAGTAGATGTCCACAGATGCTACTCAGAACAGAAAAGATGAGGGTCAACTCTAAAAACATGCAGGACTTCTCTATGAGGAGTGGCTGGGAGGTGAAATAGGAGATGAAGTTTAGTGTACATAAGCACAAAGTGAGTCAAAAAGGTAAACATGCTTCTGAACTTACATATGCCTCTGAGATGGCTATTATCACTCACAGATAACCCCAAAATTTTGTTAGAGTAAACACACACAACAAAAAGTAAACTCAGTGCTCAGTTGCAGACAAATAGGCAGACTATAAGGAATTGTTAGGAAAGAAACAGAACAAAACAAAAATCACCATCAAACCACTCTACAATTGCATGCTGTACTGAACTCTTCAGTTCTGGTTTTTGATCCCAAATAAAATATAGTTGAAATGCGAAAAAGTAAAGAATGTTACTATCTGCTGTACAAGGAAGAACTAAATAAAAGAGTCATTCCATCTAGACAAGAGACAGTTGAGAGTGGCTGTGCTCTCTCTGCAACATTCAGTCAAATTAAGAGGAAGCAATTGTTCCCCATGTCTTCCACTGGGAAACCTTGGTGAAATCACATGGAAACAGATGGCAAATGACAGGTTCAACTTACACAAAAGGAGACTGTTCACATTCCAGGAAATTAAGCTGTAGACTTCTTTGCTGTAGGCTCTTCTGAATGGTGAACACATCCATGAACATATGAAAGACCAGGCAAAGCTTGTTTGGAGAAGGAACATGCATCCAGAGCCACTAAACTCAGTGATGTCCCCCCTGGTTCAGAATATCCCACTGGTGGTTTGAAAATTATCACTATGGGCTTGCTCTGTGTATTTTTCTCCCTATGCATGTGCTATCACCTCTGATAGAGGCAAGAGGCAGAGCTAGATGGACTCCGTGTGTACAGCTGGGTTTGCACATGATGTTAGGTAATAGAAGAGAAGGAGAAACAAGACTGGCTAAAGATACTAAGGGCACAAAAGGAAAGAGACAGAACGCGTGCCACAGGTAGTACAGCATGCAAAGGGGTCTGCAGGGTATGATTGGCAAGGTTTTGATGAAGAGAGGGCTGCAGGACCAAGTGTAACCTTTGATGAGATGCCTGGAGAACAAAAAAAATGGGAGAAGTTGTTTCACAGAGGGAAAGGAGTGTTTTCCCTAAGTGAGGAGTGTTTTCCCTAAGTGTGTGTGCTTGTCTTAAAACCAGAATCAGTAATCAGATGTTTGTTAATTGACAGTAAATGAAATTGGGAAAATTGGGTCCCAATTTGAAAAGTTTACTTCCAACTAATTACATTTTCTAAAACTACAAGTATTTTTCACTTGAATCTCCAGGATTCTTTTCCTCTTACCAAATGAGTGTTTGGTGGACCTTTACCTTCAAAGCCCCTACAGAAACAAGGGATTCTGTTCTCTGAAACCTGTCTCAGCAGTGTTGAGTTTGGGGAATGGAACCTCATACTGTTTTTAGTAATTTGACAAGTCCTGAATTTCATGTTTGTTTCATGTTAGGTAGGAGTACAAAGAAGACAACAGCATGAGCTTAAAAAACAAGTAAAATATCAAAACAAGCAAGTGTTAAAACCTCACCTGTAGTAAGTACAAGCCGGGGGTATCTGCACTGGAACTCTCATTTTGTATCGTATTCTGTTGAGTAATAGCATCCTCTTTCTTTCGCTCTTTCTGTCCTGCTTCATCATCTTCATATTCATCAAGGCTCTAAAACAAAAAAAAAAATTCAGTTACAAGACACTCTTTGTATGTCGCTTCCCATGCTTCCCGTTTTTCATAAAATTCACACACCAGTGAGTGTTTTCAAAGATTAATTTTATATTTCAGGAAAGTTTAATTAAATGTTTAAATGTTGGGTTGGTTTTTTTCTTTCATGGATATTGGCATTTCCAATACAAGAATAAAGTTTGACAGCTAACTGCTTTTTCTTAATCACATAAAAAAAAAAAAAAAGAAATAATCATATCAAGATCCAACTTGGTAAAGCCCTAGGCAACATTGTCCCAGTTCAGTGTTAATCCAGCTGTGAGCAGGAGCCTGGACTATGATTGAGGTCCCTTCCATTTGAATGATTTTACAATCCCATTTGTCATAAACAATAATTTTACCTCTACATAAGAGATTTGGAAGAAGCACAGAAAAGGAAAAAAAGACTTAATTGTACTCTTCACTCAATAAGCAACCTTTTTTGATACACCTGCTAGGACTGAAATGTCAGATTGTATCACCCATCTAAATTTTGCTCTCGTTCTTGGTTTTGTCCCGGAAAATTTTCTACTGAAAATTAGTAGTTTTAAAATTAGTTGCACACTCATTAATTACTAACAATTTACACTAACATACATTTTGTTTCTTCATCACAAATGTTCCATACTAGCTTTACTGAAATATTTGATTCAAAAGGATTAAGTTTCTAAAGCACTAGAAATAATAATAATAATAAAATATATCAGTAACACCACCTCTGTTCTAGCTCAAAGCCATACTGAGGTCAGGGTAGAAATGTGAGGACTCAATCAGCTTTGGACTAAGGCAGCTATGCCTACATTGGTCTACTACTTTATCATGTACAAATTTACATAAAGAAAAACACAATCTCATGTTTAGAAGACCAACTTTAAGAGACATGAAGGTCCAAAAAAATACTGACCATAGTATTACAAGCTGTTTACCAGCACTCTGCATTAAAACAAGAGGTGTGTCAGACCTAATTATGAAAACGCAGGGAACTGTTCTAAGGTATCAGAAAAAGCTTCTAGGTAAATGTGCAACAGCTTGAGAAACAGAGAACAAGGCTACAAGAGAACAAAGATGAATGTCAAATTACTTTGCTGAAGTTCCTAATGCACAAAACCCAAAAATCACTTTTCTGAGGCTAAGATACTGACAATCTCTGACATCATCTTATCCAAAGGACCCCAAATCAGTTAAAAGCATATAAAGAGAATGCTGGAATGCAGGATTTTTTTAAAGAGAAAACCAATGTTACTTACTAAATGAAAGTCGCACTAGCATGTGAAAGACTTTTGCTGCTCCAAAGCAAACACTAAGGTGATGCAAGTGCTAGAAAGCTGACAAACTTGAAAGGAAAATGTTTCCAAAAGTGAACACAATAAAGTGGACATAAGTGAACCTGAATAAAGGCCATTTAAATTCTCTACAGTAGCACTCATGGCAGAATCCTGCTGTAATTTCACACATCCACTTCTAACCAATGTTTTAATGTAACTGATGAAGACCAGCCTACTTCTATCACTAAGAAAAGGCATACTTGAAAGATTATTGCAGCTGAATCATTATACATCCAAAACCACCTCCAGTAAGTGGTCTTTTCAAATAAAATAATTATAAATAAAAAATATTTTATTCTCTCAGGTCACTTTTTAACAGAGACTTAAAGAACATTGTCACAGCACATTCTAGGAAGTGATCTTTAAATCGACACCTACATTTTATAAACAGTAAAGCTTAAAAATTTTGGTAACATAAACTTAAGTCTGTATCCTAATTTATCCCATTATCCTAATAATCCATTCTGAAGTGAAAAAAAATAAGAAATAATGAGCTACTGTTGCAACCAGCCTTGTTCAGAAAGAACAGCGAGACTCCCAGAAGGTCCCACATAAATTAAAACTAATGTCATGCAGGCAAAGAATGATACTGTGTTAGAAAAAACAGCAAAACTTCCTTATCGTTCTTCCAGCCTCCCAGTTGTTCATGTAAGAGAATGAAGATCCCAGATAAACTCAAAGAAAAGAGTGACATGAGTTTGGACGAGCAGCCTCTAGTAAGCATAGGAGAAAACCTACTGGGGACAGAAGAGACCAGTATTCTTCACACACCTCAAACAAGCTTTGCGTTTTCAAGGAACAACATTCTTTAAGGAGAAGCATAAAGCTCAAATTACAATACTGTTGGTAAAAAAAAGTCTTTGTAGAGTCTAAAGTAGACAAGTGCTCTTTTCTTCACAAATTCTCTCCTTCTTCAGATACATGCCTCTCATAAGCTTTCCAGAGACCATCAGCATTCCACAGAAATATTTTTCTCTGAATACAATTACATCTGTGAGGAAGAATGTTCTTCTGTCTTTCGATAGAAGATCACCTGCTACTAAATATTCTCTCAGCAGTTTTGGACACGAACAAAATATCATCATCTGAGAGGAAATTTCCAGCCACAAAATTTTAAACTAAGCATTTTCAGTTAGGATTTGCCAGCAATGTCCATTCCCACCCTTTTCCCTTCTTCTTAGGAAGGTCCAAGATCACAAAAGACTGATAATTAATACCATCAAAAGGTATTCAATCCTCCCAAAATAATTCATACTTCCAAAGTTAAAGGCTTTCTTCCCAAGCATGAAACAGTTAACAACAGTTCATGTAAACCTAACTTGCAGCATACAATCTGTTTTGAAGGCTACTGGGGCTTGCTCCCACTCCAGTTCCCTTCACTGAAGCAAGTCTTGAGCCAGCCGGGGCCAACACAAGTTTGAGTGATGAGAACGACAGAAGAAGCAGGTTTTTACTACTTGTTACAGATGAGGTAGAAGAGTCACAGATAAGTTGATCCTCACTACGCGCAGCCGACATGGCACCTTTGGCTGGGGTTGCCAACGCCTTCCTGTCCTAAAGCAGAGTACCAGTCGCTGCCAAGGACCTTCTGTGGTTTCCCAAACATAAAGCTTACGTTCCCCTTCCAAACATACAGACATGCACATACATGCACACTAATTTAAATGATGTCCATGAAATGCCAGCTGAGCACAAGTCAACATAACAACAACTACGGAATTTCAACACTTTACTGCTTTTTTCTGAAGTTATTGAGTTTTGTTTCAATAATCATTAGCCTTAATAAGGAAATTACTCAATGAAATAAGCTTACTTATGCAAAATAATTTACATTCAATATTCTCTTTATGCACTTCTCCAACAACTCAGATTGCTAATTAATCTTAATGTTATTTATATTCTACACTAACTTTTAGAGTAATAAAAAAAAAATGAATAAAAGCCAAGTTTCAGCTGATAGATTTATTACTGAAAAATTAAACACATCCACAGTGTTGTTGCACACTTTAAAAACTATTTTTGTTCAAACTGCCCTGCAGCTGAAAGTGCCTCAGCCCACAGGACATTTCAATCAGATGGACGACTGTGCTGCTTGCATTGCAGGCTTCTCTCAAATACTCCACTTCACTTTAAAAACTAGTTTCACGTCACTGAAAAAGACATAAATGCAGTAATTACTTTCTTTGTCAGCACAGCAGAGAAATGGACTTGTAACCACCAAGGTGTAATTCTGGCACATTATGTAATTCTCTCCGTCCATTCCCTTCCCCCTGTTTTTTTTGTGTGTTGTGTTTTGGGGTTTTTTGCTTTTTTTTGCTTTTTTTTTCCTTTTTTTTTTTATTTTGCTGCTAGGCACATACCATTTCAGATTCTTATTTTCCATTAAAATCATCTGAGTTTTGTACAGCAGATATTCAATGTGACATTCCCACATCTGATCTTAATATAAGGAATCCACAGAAATTCTTTAGGTTTTCCAGCATTTCAATAAATGTTTGAAGCTGTAGTATAAACATTTTTCTGTAAACCTCTAGTATGGAAAATACAAGCAGAATAAGATGCTTTCAAAAGAATCAGACTGATGAAGGAAACAGCCACAAAGATATCCCTGCATTCCAGCACACCACCAGCCTGTGGTTTAAGGAGACATAGTACAAAGAACATTTCTAACTATTCCCTGAGTTGCTTGCTGTAAACATTTGTGCATTGCTAAGAGCAAACAAAAACTGGGGAGAGATTGTTTTTTCCATTAAAACAAGAAGTATTCCTAAACGCAAAAGTCTGGTTTCTGAGCGCATACGAGCTGCTCTCAGCACAAGAAGTGGTGCTGAGTCAAAATGTCACCATCCCCATCCCTCTTCCTGTACCAACTTGCTTTTGCCTTGCTGTCCGAGCATATCTAAGAGCTTCCCAGTTCACTTCGGGAAAGGTCAGCCAGGTTAGTTTCAGCAGTTTTAATTAGCGCAGTTGATTTTGCCTGAACCATTCAAGCTATTTATTTCATGCAACTCCAGGGATGGTTGCACTACATCAGCTTTTTGAAAACGCTGAGCACCTGAGATAGTAACACATTTAACCAGTACAGCAAGATGTGCAGGCAGATACTTATTGCCAGTAAAATCCTGTGTTCAACTTCACATTGGGCAATAAACCTCTACAACACAAGCATCATCGGTTATCTTGACTTTTTTTTTTTAGCTTTTTAACCATGCTAACAATCTAGGAGAGGAAACAAATCCCCTTCTTCCCACTGCCCTGAAATGACTTTGAACAACTACAAATTTAAAAAACAATAAAAATAAATTTAAAAATCTGTGAGTTTTACCACAAGGACATTTCCAGTGTTTAGTAAAGGTTCAATGTGCACAATCACAACTTCACATCAAGATGCTGGGAAAGTGCAAAGATTTCTATTAAATGTCAATAATTCCTAAAAGCTTCCACAGCATTAATACAAAACAAGATACAAGAATTGTTTTTAACTCCGAAAAAAACTGTAACTAGGCAATTAACTATTAAAAAAATACATTTTAGGAATCAGCATTATTTTTCTCTCAGCTGATCATTCAGAAAAGCCTGGAAAAGTTAACTGCAAATAAAAAACTACTATTTTACACATAATTTTCTTTTTTATCATTCTTCTTACCACCCCACTGAGAACCAAATCCTTCCTCTCTTCACTATGTGCAGCTCTGATACCTGTTAAATACCATCTTCCTACCTCTTTGCACAGTATCAAACATTTCTGTCATCACCTCCCAAAATACACAGGAAATACAAGCAAAAATCCCCAACTGCAGTGATTTGAGATTTTATCACCTTTCCCCTTCAGAAACACTATTTTACTCATACTTCTTAAACACACTTTTATTACAATGTCCAGACAGTACCCTGAATATTTAAGTAAAATGGTTTTACAGTAATATAATCTTTTACTAGAACAGCTTAACTGGGAAAATTGCATCCTTTTCACTAGACAAGCCTTTCACCAGGTTTAGCTTGCCTTGTAATTTTCCCTACAAGCTGAAAAACATCCTTATAGAGGAGAAAAGAGCTAATGCTAATTATAGGAACTACCTAAAACCTACAAACAGTTTTATGGATATGTATCACCCAGTAAAAGATTTAATGTGACCTTAGGTCTCACATTAAGAGATTCCAAAAAAGGACACTGAACTCGAACACCTTATCTGAACAATCTTCGTGCACTTCTAAAAGTCTACATATCCAAATGGTGCAGTCCAATATCAACAACTGGTATGATTACAGGCATGGATTTTTAACCCAGAAAAAGAGTAAAGGAATTTTCGGTATCAGAGATCAAAAGAGACCCGAACACAGCAATGGGTCAGTGACCAGCAGGTGGGCCACAGCACAGCTGACGGCAGCCACAGAATGTGCTCATCCTCAAGCACTGCCAACAAAGCAACCCAAAAAGACAAGCATCACTCAGAGACCAGCGAGATGCACATCTTGCTCTACAAAACTCATAGCATTCGTGATTTTAAGTCTTATTTAAATTTTGTTTGAACTCTATCCTTTTCTCACCCATAATGAGAAATTACAAGTGCCTGCTTTGTATACTCAGTCATATTTCAGAGCAAACACAATTTGTAGTCTTAAAATCCACTTAGAAATGTGTCTGGAAAAAAACAAAACACACAACATATTTGTCTGTATTAGAGCAAAAGTACTTTGAATTCTTTTAAAGCTTTAAGTAAAACATCAACTACATCAACATCAGAATGTCAATTATCCCTCATTATAATAACAAAAAGCAGCTATGTTTGCAGTTTGTTATTCAGCAATATACACTGTTTGGCCACCACTGTCTTCAAACATACCACAATAATGAGTTCAAAAGTCAAATGTTTAACTTGAACTAATCGTCAAAAAATCCTTTATCACAAGGCTTGTCAAGAATGATTGGTGGAAATGCACAATTTAACTATTTAGTACATGATAGCTATATTAAAGTCACGGGGTAAAATGCCAGGGACGTAAGAGAAACTGCAAAAGACAAGCTATCTAGCATTATTAAAATCCTTCTAGAAAAGAGAAAAGCATAATAAAAAAATATGAATTGGCAAGCTATCAGAATTAGTTGTCAAACTACTTAATACTACACTCAAAGCTAGCATCTTAGAGCCTTTTCTAACTGATCACCTCCAAAGAAGTACCAGACAGCAAAATTGACTGAAGATCCTTATGCGAAGAAGTCAAACTGCTGACACCTGTTCCATAGAGAAATTATTATATGAATATAGAAATGACTCATCCAGAAGAGATACCAACGCCTCGCTCGTAAAAAAAAAAAAAAGAAGATAAAAACCAACAAGTAAAGGGGTCAAGAGAAAAGAAGTCAAATCCATTTCCTGTTGGTATGAGCCACAGACAGCTCCAGCCCACCTGACTGACTTCCAGTGCTACAGGGCCCAGACTCCAGATATAGCAGCACAGCTCTGTGTTCTGAAAGAGTGAAATTAAACATCCTCTCTCCCTCCTTTTTGAAATTTTGCATGCTTCACTTCTCATCTCTCTGCTCTAATCAAGTTTTTTTAGTGACAGCATAACATCTCCCTCCTTTGCTGATGGTACATCTGGTACAGCATTAACGAAGACTACATTGTGTACACAGAAACCACTAATAGCATTGAACATAAAAATGTAAAAATTACAGAAACATTCCAAAAAATCACACACACACAAAATAATTTTGCTCCAAAGCGCAGTCACCAAATCCATCTCCTTAGCCTCCTAATTAACATTCTGAAATTACGCATCCCACCTAATATGAAAAATCACAAACCAGCAGCTGAGCAGAAGAAACCTGGCAAAACAAAGTTTGTCTGTTTCAGCCAGGAGGATAAAGAGATAATTGTTCAGGATATTTGCACTGTTCACAGAATAAATATTTCTCAGTTTGCATCATGCCACACATTAGGAAACAACAAGCACAGCTTGCAAGAACAGAAAAGAGAACTTGCCCTGGATGTACAGACAACAAGCTATAGCTTACAGACTTGATGCTCACCTGCACTGTTTCTCCTATAAAATTTGCTCCTGTGTAGATAGGATTCTGGAAGATACTGGTATTGGAGAGCATGTAAACTGTCTGAAATGGGAGGCCTTTACCCACTGGGAACAATGGCTGAACAAAAGCCACTCAAAGAACACTCAGATAATGGAGTTGAAGTGTCTGTAACCACCATCATTTTGACTTCCATTGCCATGTACTTCTGCCAAAACTAAGCAAATAGAAACAATGCTCCAAAAGAGAGAAAGATGCATTGTCATGTAGATAAGGACCATGCGAACTGAGCATCCTTCTCCTTAAAGCCAGAAGAACAGTGAGAGAAACAAATCTTGGAGAAGACTAGCACACAAAACAGAAGTATTCCTTTTAATGGGACCATGTAATATAGAAGGCATCCAATTCATGTTTCCTTCCCTAGTACATCTAGGGTACTTCTGAAAAGAAATAAAGATGAGATCAGTATTTGAGGAATGTTCTGAAAAGAGATCAAACAGGTTAATCGGTGTACTGTATTTCTAACCAACCTCTCCTCTGAAGCATGCAGTTCGTAGCAATTTATATTGTCTAAATATCAAGCCAAATTTAAAATGTTTTGAGGTTGGGGTTTTTTAGGTGTTTTTTTGTTTGTTTGTTTTCAAATGCAGTACAGTGCCTTCATAAGGTTTCTGCTCTCTTGCTTAATGGGCTAATTGTAATTTTTTCTACCCAGCTGAATCTCACCCAGTGTTTACACACAGTGGGTGTGGGATTGGTCAAACTAAACAAAGGCAAATAGGCTGCTGACAACCAAGAGCATGGACAAGCCATGACAATAGACTTGGAACCCATACCAAGAGAAAGAGAAAACTTTGTCACAATGCTTTTTTGAGAGTTGCACTGCATTTCTCATTTGGGAGTGAGATCTTCTGAATCTGCAGAAAATCTGATAAAATTATAAACCGGGTTTCCTGCTCTCCCAGCTGTTTCTTTCGAGTCCTAATATAAATAGCTGCTCTAAAAGGACAGATACGGACTCTACGCTCAGCCAATGTGGCAGAAAAGCAGAGGAAGTACTGGAAAAGCACCTTAAACAGGACAGGCACACATCTGGAGAAAAACTTTGAATTTCACTTTACAAATTAATTCTAGTGACAATGCTATGAAGCTGTTTCCCAACCCAGACTTCTGAGATCCCTCTTCAGCTCCGCATTTGGAAGGAAGACCTCTTTCTCAGGGGCTCTGTCAACACAGGGTTTTTTTAATAAATGCTTATATCAATGTCCAAGGCTCCTGATGGAAATCCAGTCCAGGTTCTCACAGTGCAACCCCACATCCTAACAGCATGAAAGTCTTCTGTCACCAGGACTTATACCCCTGCTTCTTATGGAAACTGTACTCAGAAATCACAGCTCTTTTATTCCCATCGTTTTTTGAAGTCGCTAGCAATGGGGGTGTGAGGGAAGGCGGTGCTGAGAGCATGTTCCAGACAGTAATAAATAATATTCACTAATAGATTAGTATCTTTAAGATATGAAAGTTGCACAAGTGTGCAGAGTTGTTTGGGTTTTTTTAATTCAAGCTCGCTGAAAGTGGGAGATGCAGATTAGCTGTCACAGTAACTGAAGGGCTGGACAAAGCAGGCAGTTACCCTCCCACCTGAGCCCTCAGCACCGCACACAGCCCCGCAGCAGCTCAGCAGGTGTCCAACTCTTCCCATTCAAAGGCTCAGTGAGGAACTGAGGGAACCACAGTATTGACTTAGGGGTGAGGAGGTGAAAGCATAGGAGAGAGAAAGAGCTGTGGGAAGGGATCACAAAAAGAACATGTAGTTGATGCCTGGCGAGAAGGAGCTACTCAAGTAAATGGAGATTTCAGCAGCTAAAATAGGACAACGTCTAGGACACGTCTGTTGTGATCAGTCTGACAAAACTACACATTATACATTTTTATGGTCTTTCTACCACTGTCAGAGTGATCTGCCCAATCTCCCCTGCAGCACCTGAGTACCCAAAGTCTTCACATTTTGATTACTAGGTCTAAGGCAGAGCTGGACATGCTCCACTCCCGCAAGATAAGGAAAATTAGGATTTCAGGACAGAAGCATGCAGATAGACAAGACTCTGCCACTCAAGAGCATTTCATGTGCACCCCTTCAGCGCACAAAACAGCACCAGCAAGTTCAAGTATCTTAGTACAGCAGTACCATTTGCATATGGTGACCTCAGAACAGAGAAGAACATGCACAGACACAAAACCAAATCAACCTAGGTGTGAGGAAATGTAGTTTGGGATCATAATGGCAGGAGTGAGTCATGTCACACACTTGGGTTCAAAACAACTGCACTCACTGGAACCTCACACTACTGCAACTCATTGTGTAAGAGAGTGATGGTATTTCTACAGCAAATCAGAATAAACCAGAATAAAGCAGGAATAAATAAAGCAGGGAAAACACTGGATAAATAAAAGCTTTATTTGCAAATGCAGAAAAAGTTTGTACAAAGTAGGCAGTTGCATAAAATCTAGCATAAATCTTGGCCAAGGCTTCTGCAACCAAGAAGTTCTTTGCATGTCAACAGATCTACCCTTTCAGGCCAGACAGCTCAAGCAAATTATGAAGTTTTCAACTTAAAAGACACTTGCTACCTTGATTCATAACATCAACTATAACATAAATACAGGGTAAAGTCCTCTCTTCTGAAATACTCTGAAATCTACCCCCTGAAGATGCTCAGGAAACTTAGATACACGCTGACATGGATCTGCTATGTGCTTCAGACCCACGGCACTGGCAAGGGTCCCCTCCCTTGCCGAGGCACAGAATAAAAGGGCTACAACACCCCTCCCCCGTTTTCTATTGAGTGTCAAGAGAGCTGAGGTTAAGGTTAAGACTGATACACAAATTAACATGCATCGTGTTCTCCATGGTAACTGTTCACACGAGTTGTTTTCTGTAGCCCAAACTGTGGTAAACACAAGGTAATTCAAGCTTTACCATCCCCCAGTGAAAGGAAGGTAAGCAATGTCACATACCCTGTAGGTACCACAGGGCAGGAGCATTCAGCTGTTACCATGGAGCAGCCCTGAGCCATTCATGTGTCCACCCCGACAGCCTTTCACTCCACCGAAGAGGACAAGGAGAGGAATTTGCATGAGCTGACAACACTGGAGACGGGATTCTGCGCTCAATTCACCTCGTGCAGTAACTTATCACAGCCAAGTGATGCTTAAAATCAGGGGGAAAAATCCGTTTATAAGAATCTTAATGACAAAAAAAAACTTTCAACGATAAAATGCTGCTTCAGTGACTTCGTGTTGTAAACAGGGTGGGGAAGGGGGAAAGAACAAAGCAAAA
This sequence comes from Aegotheles bennettii, assembly GCA_013398125.1. Classification (NCBI taxonomy): domain Eukaryota; kingdom Metazoa; phylum Chordata; class Aves; order Caprimulgiformes; family Aegothelidae; genus Aegotheles; species Aegotheles bennettii. The sequence continues at coordinate 25,358 of VZRW01001987.1, read as the reverse complement.
CCAAAACCCTACACCACCAAAATAACCCCCGGCCATCGCTACACTTCTCTCAATCCAAGCGAGGAAGCACCCGAGGAGCCGGGACTGAGGATTCCACTGCTCACGTTATTAAAACGTGCTTTTAATTTCTCAGACTATAAACTAAAGCCTGCAATAATGTCACTTGGAAAACAGAAGGCTGAGTGAGCATCTGAGGGTGAAAAGGAATGTTTTCACAGGCGCAGTTAGTAAATACCACTGGCTCCTGCAGACATTCTTCCTTAAATGGAAATCAGCATTGCCTTGGGTCAGAAAAACCTCCCTCTATACAACATAAGTGATAGGCTGACTATTAACCTTTCAGCACCTGCACTGAAAGATACAGAAATTAGCAGAAGGCTTAATATATAACTCTTTTTTCAATAAATATTTAAAACCCTTCCCCTCGCCTGCCACATTCTGCAGATTTGGAAGAGTAAGGAATTCAGTTCTCTCGAACACTTACAACAATGTGGAAACGAGAAGTCTCTGCATATCTATGACTAACCGAGGACACTGGACAATTTAAAGAAAGGAAACTACTCCAGATAGGATCAGAACTGAACCTTCACCCTGAAGTTGAGCCAAACTTTATTTGGATGCTGAAATAACTCTGCATTGCTTTGATTTTATTTTTACTTCTTATTTTTTGTTTTCACATGCCCCCCTGCAATTGCTTTTTCCAGCCAAGAAAACAAGACTTCTCCCTCCCCCAAGATTCCTAACAAATTTAACATGATGAACAAGGGCTGAGGCTCCACAACAGCTCAAATTAGTCTGTGTCCATTGAGCCATGCTCCAACTCCCCCTCTTCTGCCCATGGACATCTACCAGCGCCCTGCACCACCTCCCCTGACACTGGCAAGCCATGTCAGGGTAAGTTAGCAGCTACCTCTACAAAAAGTGAATTGTCTTTTGTACACCTTGGTCTAGCCAGCTACAGGATCAAATGAGTGCCAGGGTCAGCACACACAGGTCAGGCAGAAGCAAGGATCCAAAGCAGCCTGGGTATGGAGAAGGTTAAGCTCTCAGAAAATCAGATCCTCAGCAATTCAAACTAGAAAGATTCTGAAGTCTTCATCTAAAAGCATATACTAATGTTGAACACTATTAATTATTTTTGGGATATAGACTCCCCGATAATAACAAACACCATCTTCAACCTGCAGGTTGTATCGGCTACACAACAGTTTTCACTTTGTAACCTGCACGGCTGCTGTCAACTGCTTTGAGTGCAAGTTGCCTGGACATGCTCATTTCCAAACGTTCATCCTTACTAAAGATGAACTAACTACCTGGAAAATCCTCTTTTAACATTAATAATTAATTCTGTTTCCACCAGGCAGAAAACAGATATTTTTGAACATGTACTCCTAATGGCAAGCACATCAATGTACATGATAATACCAACCTAACCAGAAAGACAGAGCAACATGAGAGATTACGACCAAATATTTGTTTGGGGGGAAAAAAATGGCACATTTAAGTGAGACAGGATCCTCCAAATGAAATGTAGCACTTGGCCACGGCCATGCTACCAGACCTCTGAAGTGAAAGGATTCATTTAAAGTATCCAAACCAACCATTTGAAGTAAACCCCTTATTTTGCACTGTAACGGGCTAAAAGCATGCCCACTATCAGTAACTCTACCTCAAGTGAGAAAGGCAAGCAAGAGGCACGAAACCCAACACTAACACCATCATGGCTGATGGCTGACCATAACCCCAAGCGTAAAGCAGTCAGTCCCTTGGGAACTCTCTGGCAGATGAATGAAGCTTCTACTGCAAGCAGGACAGGTCCAACCCGATTTGTAGTGGTCACAGTTCTCAGTAACAGATGCTGCTGTGTGCTTCCAGAGGAAAGATCTGAAAGCCACTCGTTGAACCATCTACTTGTGTGTGCAGCCAAGTGTTGGAAATACTGGGGATTTATTTGACTACATTGGCTTTGATACGTTGTTTATTTATAATCATTTTTAAAAAAAGAGACAAGAATCGTAATTTTGTTTTTCTTTTTAATCAGTCCAACAGTTTGTTTTATTTATTACACTCCTACAGTGCTTTAATTTGTGGTTTTCTTCAAATGCCACCCTCCACTGAGCTGCACTACTGGCAAAGCTAACCATGCTGAGCTTTTAGTTATTCAACAGTGCACACTAAACATTTACCTTTATTTGCCACAAAGCGCAAGCACTATTATAGTCTATTCTTAAAGACAAAATTTTAATTCAAGTATTTGCAAAGAATGCCTATTTTGAAACACAGCTTTCAATTGCTCTGTGAAACCTTTTGGCAAGGATGTTGTGCATTCCTAGGAGGATTTAAATGAGTTTGCTGCAGAACAAAACCTGGGTTACGGATAGTAACTTGGATACAGTCACACACACACAAAAAAGAGAACATTCTCGTTCCTACTGATCTTTTTAATTGAAAACCACAACCATCAACATGCAAAGTCCATTTTAATATGATAATGTGAGACTTCTTTTGACAAGTGAAAAATACTTACTGCAATATTGTTGTTTCTAGAATAAATTAAACCTGTTTGTAATTCTCAAAACTATTACAGAATTTAACTTAGTAAAATCCAATGATAGTTGAAGTTTTTAAACTGATATTTGAACAGATAATTTTACATTAAGGAGTGGAATTGTACATCTCTATATTAAAAGCCATTCTGTTTTGGGTTTTTTCAATAGGATTTGAGACATGTTTGTCTTAAAATATTCTTATTTGTTCACTCTAATCTGATTTTTCCCCTTAGCCTATCAGTACAGCATCAGAATAAAAACAGGCCTTAGCAAAAAAAAGAAACTTAAAACACTCTCATTAAATCAAATCTTCTCAGCATTCAGCTCCCATATTCTAGGGAATCTTCATATACATGATAATTAGCTTCCTGAAAGCCTAAGGCTTAAATGTCATTTCTTTGTGTTGTAAATTCTAATTATTCATAGTAAATAAATTAGTGATACTCTTTTATTGCTTAAAGCAAGGCAGAAGCTTGAAGTAATCATACAACTGGCAAAAATTAGGAGTTCCCAAAAAAGGAAGTAAAACTTCATTCTTCACATTCCAGTAGACTTAAAAAGGGCTCCATTAACACTAGCGGGGAAAGGGCCAGTGACCTAGAACTTTACTCGTGGTCTGAAACGATTAATGAAGTCTGAAGAATAAAGAGTAACGGGTATTCAAAATCCAACTCCTGTGATGTAGCAGAGAGTGAATAAGCTGTGCTCTAATTTACTCTGACATGCAGCACATCACGGCTGCAGAAGCAGTGTGTTAGAACAGGCCATCTTTCAGAAGTCACATACTTGGGAAATGGCTGATTCCTGTGGATTCTCAGACAACCTTCAGTTTAACAGCAAAATAGTTTTAAAAGGTAAAAAAATAATTGAACGATACAACACAAGTAATAAAGAAAGAAGAGTTGTTGGCATAAAACATCTTCTTTAGCCTTATTTGAGGAGATCATAAAATGAAATGGATCTTACGACTACTCTAATATATTAGAACACTGTAGGAGCCCTATCCCATCCACAAATTTCACATTATGGATGTCACGTTTATTGACTACTGGAAGACAGAGTCAACCTGCACATGCCTCTTGAGAAACTCCTTCAAACTGACAAAAAACCACAACTTTTAGGCATCTCAGTAGCCAGCTATTGTTCCCTAGCACATGTTTTACTGATAAATAAAACCAGAACATTTCAAAGTAATTTTGTCATCCTAATACTTGTCACTTTCAGCAAGTTGCTTTTGGGCTCCACAATGAGATCAAGTACTTTATTCACAAGCAAGTCATTCTACACCATTCTGACTAACAAAGCAAGTGCAGGTTTTGTTTTTGTGTTGGCCAAGTGTAAGTTTAATATCAACATGACTAAAAAGTCATATCAAATGACTTTATTTTCAACCCAGGAACAAAGAACAGCTTTGACACCAGGAAATGTATGTTGAGGATTCATATTGTCCATTAGGGGACTAAAAAAAGATCAGTTTCTTTGGACACACAATTTTGAATTTGGCCTTCTGAAAGAAAACCAAGGAAATAGGACAACATTCTTGAAAACACCAAGCTAAGCGATGCTTCACAAACAGCAGCATCATTCAACTTCTAAAACCATCCTGTAAAAAACAAAAACAAAAACCCAAAACACTACACAGTCTCTCTCTAAACATTTCTTAAAACTTCTAAGAAAGAACAAATATTCTTCTTAAAATCCTGGAGTAAATATTTTTTCTTATCAGCACAAAGACCGCAAATAACTTTTATCAAAACAAACACTATCAGAATGATTAAGATATTGGGACGGACTGGAAAAGTTAAGATATTTTTCTACTCATAAGAATAAACATTTAATGCTGTTTTCACATTCAAATTTAAACCTCAACTTTCTATAATTGGAGAACAGATATTTGTATTTGCATTCCATAATTGCCCAAGATTATGAGTCTCCTAGATGGCTGCTGCAAGCAACAGCAGAATTCTTTAAAATACTAGAAATATGTGAATACATATCTATCCAAATAAACACTGACTATTTTTGTTACTAGAAATACTTTTGGTTCTGTTAGCAATTAAAATGTTTCAGCTTAAAGAATGAGGAACAACCTAAAAATAATATTTCCTACTTAGATTTACTGTGTTGGACATATCCTTTCTGGATCCATCTTGATTTCATCATTGAAGGAGCAGTTGAATTAATTAAGCTTCCTAGGTCCCTAAAACATGTGGAAAGAAAAGGATCTGAAGAGAAATATAAACTTAAACTAGCTTCTGAGAAAGAATTATCTGTGTTTCAATTTAAATTTCTTTGTTTCTTTTTCCTTAAAAAAAGACCCAAGCCACTCTCTGATATGCTTCTGATGAGCAGTAACTCCAGCAAGAAGAACCAACAAAAGCAAACTTTTCTCATATGCTACTGCTCACCAACAACAACGGCAAGGAAAATCAACAAAAATAATAAATAATACTCCCATTACTCAAAATATTATTAAAGTATAAAATTGGGGTAATTTCTGAAATGAGAGAACCAAGTGAACAGGAGGGGAAAAAAAACTAGAGTGGCTATGGAGCAAAAGCACATGAACAAGAAGGGCTTGTTCAGTCTGCTGAAGCAGCAGCCAAGGAGCAACACAGAACTACCTAACGGTTAGTTACAAAGATGATGGAGCCAGACCCCGCTTGGAAGCAGCAGATGATATACCAAAGGGTACAAAATGCAACACCTGGACACTAGGAAAACCATTTCAGTGGGAATACAGCACTGTGTCAGGCTACTCAGAGAGACCGTGGAACCTCCATCTTTAGAGGTTTTCAAGCCTCAGCAAGACAAAGCCATGGCTGACCTCATCCAGGGCTATGGTAAGTACTGCTCTGAGACTTCCAAATGCCCCCTTCAACCAACATTTCCATGCATTTACAGAGTCATTGGAGTTGTTTCATTACACTTTCATGCCCTGTCCCCCACTTCTCCCCAAACTGGAAATCTCCAGGCTCACTTGGCTTTTATTTTTCTTACATTTGGGCAACTTTTGAGATGAATACTTCCTTCCTAAGATGATTCAGGCAAAATGTTCTGTGATTCAAAGCTCTTATGCAAAGAAGGATTCATGCACAAACCCAAAGATGCATCCAAAAAAAAAACCTGTAAAAGCAATCAATTTGGCAAAAAGTGTCCAGGCAAAAAAGTAATCAGATACATTTTTAAAAAGAACAAGTAGAAAAGTTCTCCTAAAATATGCAAAGGAGAAACTTCTAAAAGCCAAAGTTTCTGGTTTTGAAACAGCCAATTGATATGCTATTATTAGGAGAATGGAGAAAGATGGGCTGTTTAAATGCAGAGTCTACCTGGATAAATCTTCTTCCTGGAATATTTGCTTAATATACTCACCTCCAAAAGTGAGCTACCCTATCCAAAGGTTTCTTTACTGCTTTATTTTTTCAACTCTTACTCTACTGCCTACACACAAGTATATACACATATATACAGTCAAGTCACAACTTTTATCACACACCACAAGACAAAGACTGTATATTGAGCAAGGAGTTCTGAATGCACCAAATCCAACAAAGGTCAGGTTCCAATGGATTTGTGATACAAGGATTCACTGAAATCAGATCAAAGTTGACAAACTCAGAAATCTCTCTTTTGCATTGTTTTCTGCTGTTTTTTAGTGATGCATTCACTCGCATTAAGTTTCATTCCATTGCATATTGGCTATCTTTTCTTGGCCCTTTATTATGGAATCTGTAAGCACTTTACTACACCTAGAGTGACAGCTTTCTCAGATTTAAGGAAAAGAAGAAATGGGACTCGTGGGCTAAAAGCTGTAGAGGAAAAACAACCGCTAAAGATTACTTTTACCACTACTTTCCCCAACAAAGACAGATGTTGTCAACCCATATACTTGGCTACCCTGTTCATCTTCTAAAGACAAGAGACAATATGGATGCTTTTTACATAGATACTCCACACATTCTATTCCTTGCGTACAACTACATGATGTTAGTGAGAAGCCAAGTGACACACACGTGCAGCCTTTAAGTATTAATTTTGCCTGACACTGAAATAGAATCACAGAATCAGTAAGGTTGGAAGGGACCACAGTAGGTCATCTGGTTCAACCTCCCTGTTCACACAAGGTCATCCTAGAGCATATGGCACAGGATTGCATCCAGACAGTTCTTGAGTATCTCCAGAGAAGGAGACTCCACAACCTCTCTGGGCAGCCTAGCCCAGTGCTCTGTCACTCTTACAGTGAGAAGTTCTTCCTTATGTTCACCCGGAACCTCCTATGTTCCAACTTGCACCCATTCCCCCTTGTCCTATCACTGGACATCACTAAGAAGAGCGTGTCTCCATCCTCCTGATGCTCACTCCTTACATATTTATAAACATTAATGAGGTCACCCCTCAGTCTCCTCCAAGCTAAAGAGACCCAGCTCCCTCAGCCTCTCCTCATAAGGGAGATGTTCCACTCCCTTCATCATCTTTGTGGCTCTGCGCTGGACTCTTTCAAGCAGTTCCCTGTCCTTCTTGAACTGAGGAGCCCAGAATTCTCCAGACCCTTGACCAGCTTAGTGGCTCTCTGTTGGACCTGCTCTAGGAGCTCCATGTCTCTTGTACTGTGGAGCCCAGAACTGTACACAGTTCTCCAAATGTGGCCTCACCAGGGCTAAGTAGAGGGGCAAGATCACCTCCCTCAATCTGCTGGCAATGCTCTTCCTAATACACTCCAGGATTCCATTGGCCTTCTTGGCCACAAGGGCATACTGCTGCTCAGGGGCAATTTGTTGTTCACCAGGACCCCCAGGTCCCTCTCTGCAGCACTGCTTTCCAGCAGGTCAGCCCTCACCCCTGTACTGATGCATGGGGTTGTTTCTTCCCAGATGCAGGACCCTGCACTTGGCCTTGTTGAACTTCAGGCCATTTTTCTCCGCCCATCTCTCCAACCTATCGAAGGGCCTCATAGTCCTCTGAGGTATCAGCCACTCCTCGTAGTTTTGTATCATCATCAAACTTGTGAGGAGGCTCTCTATCCCCTCATCCAAGTCACTGATGAACCTACTGAACAACACTGGGCCCAGTACAGAACCCTGGGGGACACCACTAGTGACAAGCCTCCAACTAGACTCTGTACCATTGATCATGACCCTCCGGGATCAGCCACACAGCCAGTTCTCAATCCATCCCACTGTTCCGCTCATCCAACCCACATTTCTTGCAATTTAAGGTTGCAAGTAAGTCCAGTAAAGGCCATTTGAAAATGTATACTGGATGTATGAGTCCAACTGTCTTTGTTTCCAGTACACGTGAATAAGACCTAGCTCCATAATTGAATAACCTGTAGTAATAATTATTTCACACC
>VZRW01001987.1:566-17454 GCA_013398125.1 Aegotheles bennettii | reverse complement strand
CCCCCCCCCCCCCCCCCAATTTTAAAAGGCTGATTTCCTAGGTTCCTCAACAAGACTTCTGAGGAAAGGTGATACAAATAAAGATAATACAAACATGAATTTTAAAAAATTTCATAAACTGGATTTGGATTTGTCTACAAAATACACTATTTACTTAAGTCCAAAGGTACCTACCACCATTAAACTAACTTATTTTTCACAACGATTTAGCGAACAACAAGGCACATCAGGCCAAATGTATTTTCACTATAAATTAACTTCTCAAGATGATTTTTCCAAATGCCCTGCTTAGACAGGAAGGGACTGTTTGATGAAAATAAATAAACCTGCAGTCAATAACTACAGTAAGCAGCGGGTGTACTGACAAGGGCAGATCTATGCCAGAAATTAACTGATAGTAAATATTTTATCAAAATTCGGAACCAAAGACAAAAGCAGTGAAAAACTTTGGCCAAATCGTAATAGCATGAAATAAAATTGGTAAAGCTCGTCTTGGGAACTAAGCTCAAGTGAAAAAGCACACTGCTCAGTGTATTTTCTTTCCAGTTCTCAAAAACTGCACTTTACCTTCTTAGCAGACATTAACATTTAGAAGAGACATGCCCTTTTCTGTTACAGTACTCTATCAGCAGGTACAGCACAGTGATTTCCAGTGTGCAAGCTTCACAACACCTTTTCCCCACTCACTATTTACTCTCGAGGTATGACTATCAAGGGACTTTTTGTAAGGACTAACCAGGCAAATGTCTGCAATGGGTAAGCAGGCAATGCCAATTTCTTCTGCCTCATTACAGGCAATTTAAGTATCTTGCAGCATGAACTAAAGCTTTAAAAAAAAATAAAGTCTTCACTTTGCTTTGTAGTTATTCTTCCAAATACTTTAAAATACTTGAGTGGGAATTGTTCCTTCTTGTTATCTTTTGCTCAGGTTTTGGTGCTGTTGCTGATGACATACCAACAATATAAGTCACTTCAACAGAGAAACAAGTTTAAATGTAACATGACTGTGTGGACTGAATTCCTCACAAGTTCTTGTTGGATCAGCTGATGGCAGCAGTAGACATCTAGCCATATATGGGCTAGAACTGATCTGGTCATACTGCTATCTGCAAGCCCAGTATTCCCTAAAAATCAAGGGATTCAATACAATTGCTGTGTATAAAATATTCTGACTGGTAGATGAAATATTTAGAAGACAGGATCATATTCTGAACAACAAAAAGAGCCTTCTGGAGATAAATAGCTTTTTATAAAGCTCTTAGAAATAAATCCACCTTTCAAGGATGGTTCAGTCTTTTGAAAAGCATTGGTCTTGAAAGCAAAAAGCACTCATCTATAAACTCATTAAAATTACAAGCAGCAAATGCATTTAAGCAGAAAATAAGCACATTATCTAAAAGCTTCCCAATTAAAAAAGAACAAAAACAAAAAACCCTAAACATCCATTATTACACTTCCACCTATTTATAATGCAGACTTTGAAAGGTGTTAAAACATTTGAGCAAAAATAAAATCAACAAAAAACCCCAAACAATGGCAAACGTTTAATTTGTTCAAAACCAAGCCGTTTTGCAACTAATAAACTGAATTTTAATTTAAAAGCAAAATCCCCATACAGTTTTTCATCTCAATGCTACAAGTTCTGTGATCCCTTGTAACACATGGTCTGTTCTGGGTGAAATGCATTTAAATATCTCCAAAATATCCCCCTCCCTCTTGCCACATTCCCTTCTCCCCCTCCCCACGTTTTCAACTAATACTCTGACATTACTGGCCTCACTAAACTCAATCCTGCAAATTCCTGACATTCATGTCTTCTTAATCTGAAACGTAACTTGAGGAGATGGTTAACATTTGACCTTTGCTCTACCTCAGACATACCTGGAGACAAAAAAAAGTCCAAGGCATGCAATATGCATTCACAGTCTGAAAGGATGTTTTATTTTAAAGTTCCCAGCACACAGTCTTTAAAAAACCCAACCCATTAAAACTTCAAAAGGTAATTAAATAAAAATTCCCCTACAAGCATAGCTTTGCATAAAGATTACAAACTCATACTAAGAATGAAGATCTAAAGCAATAAATAAGAAATGACTCCCTAGAAGTATACACCCAAGAGTCATGGTGAATTTAAGAATTAAATAGCTATCATACTAATGGAAAACAGTCAGTCTCAATTAAACCGAATATTATGGCAGATAATGAACAACAATAAATCACACATTGATTACAGAAGTAGACACGGTACCTAACAGGCTATTAAAAAAATTAATCAGAAACAAATTACTAAAACAAATGGAGGATCAGGTTAGGAGACAATCAGAAATAAAAAAGCAAGCTACTTTGGCAAAAAAGAAAGTCTATCTGCTTGCTCTAAATGAAGCCAAGCAAAGACTCAAACACAGTTCCTTCTCTCCTTTAAGAAATAAGTTTTAAAATGGAAACTTCAAAGATTATTCTAGCTTTCTATCCACCCTCTTACACCTTTCATTCATTACACACAGAGAAAGAATAAGGACTTAAGAAGCTTGCTAGCTGCACTTTAAATGGGTTACTCTCTTCATTCCCCTCAGTAAGTGGTTGGTTTTTTTTTTATTGTCCTATTTTGGGAAAAAGATTTACTACGAATTAAATCATCTCGGTGATCAATGAGAAGTGTTGTAGTGTATCACATATTTTTACCTCAAATGAACTTGTTTGAGCATATAGGCTTCACATCCTTTCTCCTCTTAATTACTGGTGCATTGTACTTGCCAGTATCTGGCAGTGCCAGAATTCTGAGGGAAGAAAGAAAAGAAAGGATTGGAATACCAGGGATGAACATGATTGTTTAATGAGCCAGTGTCTCTTTGCTAGGAGATAGTCCCCATTTGCTGTTATCTCTATCGGCCTTCAGGCATTTTGTTTGTCATACAGTTAAGGCATGACTGAACATGCCATTTTGAGATTGTTCTTGTTGAATAAAACCTGCAGCTACAACTGATTAAGGGAATGTCCTCTTACAGACACGATGTATGACACCTACAATTTTAATCAAGTACTTGAAAGTAAGGAGTGAAAAATAAGGTGAATAATTCTTTTGTTCATGAAATTTTCACTTTCACTTAGAACTGCACTTCTCAAATCAACCACTACCAGCAGCTGTTAACTCATGAAAACACTGACTGGAAAATCTGTAATTTTCCTCAGAGTGAAATATTTTAAGGTATGGATTGCTGTAACTACAAACCAAGTAAACTGTGAAAACTTTGCTTTCAAACAAACTTCCACTACATGTTAAAAAAAAGAAGACAGAACATATTATTTAAAGCCTTTGGAAAAGCTGCCTTTCACAGAAAACGTGCCCTCCCTTGTACCCACAGCTGATTCAAAGCCAAGGCCCTCCAAATCAAATCAGCTGCACTTATTTTGGTTCAAGCCTAGACACAGGGCTGACTTCAGAGTCCGGGGCTAATCTCCATGCACAAACATCTGTGATCTACCACTGAATTCTTTAAGCTTCTTTGTCTGGAAACACTGGTTCCCACCTCACCCAGCCCACTCTTGCACATCCTCTCAGCATATTTGGTTCCCCCCCAGTACCATTCCCTCTAAGCTCACTGCTTATATCTATCATCTATGAAGTTCATAGCATGCTGGCGTAAAAATAGTTCGTACATGTAAAGAGAGCTAAAAAATTATGGTCCAGGCCAAATTCCAGATATAAGGTAGCAACTGTTATAAATATCCTTGATGACAACCTCTTTACGGTGGTACACATGCTCCCACTCCTATGTGATTTCTATAGCTGTCTCCAGAAGCAAAACTAGGCTTTCCTTTAGCATCATCCAAATTAAATCAAATAACCAACAGGTATTTTGAGCTTTGATCAACCAGAATATCCCAGTATGACATCTGAGTGTGGATTTTAATTTAAAGAGGAGAAATGGCAGTCTTTCCTATGATTGCAAGGCTTATTTCACGACTCCCCTGTCAGATACAACTCTCATATTTCATTACTCTCATCAGCTTTTGTGTTGATGACTAAAAACTACTTGGATTTTTAGAATATATTTGTATTGTTCTACATTTACTATTTTCATACCATTACAGCCATATCTAAGCTGCACTTAGAAACAAATGAAAAATATTTTCATTTATTTCTCAAGCTTTTCTTTAGACACAAATCCTAATGGTAAAAAAATACAGTCCCCCTCCCCACTACACTGTGTTATTTTAGTGGATTCATTCATGATTTCTTAGTGCAGCTTCCTAATAAACAGTGTCTAAGTGGAAGAACCATCCCTGCACAAAAGGGAAAAATCTGAGTTCTGAAAGTTGGATAAAAGCAGATGATAATGGGAAAAGTTCCACTTAAAACCACGAAAGAACATTTTACAGGCTGTACTTCCCTTTTGCTAATCAGTAACTTTTGATATTGACAAAACACTAGTCCAACAACAGATCCTGGTTCCGAACTTCAACCAGAGTCCTGCTATGCAGAACCAACGTCCGTGGCAAACCAACCAAAAAAAAGCCTTGTTGCAGATTTAGATCACTACACTAAACCATCCATTCTGTAAATACTACTAATTCAATTTCTCAAATCCATGGGGGAATGAAGATGCACATTTTAAACTGTACATTTTAAATACTGGCTCATATAAACACAACCAAGCTAATTTTCACATTTTAGCTTGGATTCATATACTGTTATATGAACTAAAATTTTGGTTACCTGTGTTTTAAGAATATCTGTAACATGCTTTCCATTTCTGAACCTATCATTAAAAAACACTACATACACAACTTGGCTGGAACACACTTTTCTTTCTCCCTTCTCACAATCAAGTTCTGCTGCTCTACTTTCTTTGGCATGTGCTCATCTCTGTTTTACCAATACAGGTTTTGTCAGTCACATACTCACTTTGGAACTGCTTTAAAAAATTAAGGGAAAATCCATTCATCTAGTCATTGCAGATTTAAAGCAGTCAACACTTATTGCAACTTAGCCTGTTTTTTTCCAGGATTCTTCAAAAAAAGCTTATCTCAGTCTCAGAATTATGAAGAAACACAAAAGGCTCTACAAACAGTCTCATAGGCAAGTATGAGCACTGGATACATCACACATTCAACAGATAAAAAAGAACAATAAAAAATTAAGATAAAATACATCAATGAATGATATAAATCATATAGGAAACATTACCAAAAAACACAACAGTTTTCTTCACAGTAGGTTACTGTAGTTTACAGTAGTTCTGCTGTTCCAGCGGCAAAGAAAATTTAATCTGTTCTAATTTTCTATTTCTTCACTTTATTTACTACGGAAGATAAAGTATAATGATCAATGATGGCAGTAATGAAGCCAAAAACATGAACTTGGGCTCACTTAGTAGCTTTTAGATTGCTTGAAAATAAAACCTATTACAACTGAGGATGACACTAGTCAGATAAACAATCCGTTCCTACATCTTTGTTTAGTGAGCTGCTTATTATTTATCATGCTCATCAATTCTCTACAGATAATGCGACCTCTAGCCTTAACCACGAAGAAAATTCACAAAACTGGCTCTTCTAAACTATGCCTACATCTAGGCACTGACAACTGAAAGTCTGAGAATCAACTTGAACATCACTGCATCACATTTCCTTACCCACATCTCCCACTACTTCTAGATGGAGCCAGGTCAGGTCAGTGTGACTGATTAACTCCAAGTTCAGCGGTGCACGAATACCATCACGGTGCTCCCAGATAGACCCAAGTGGGATCTCAAAGCAGAACAGCAAACCACAACCTAAACTAACAAGCAGTACCAGCTTATAAAAAGCTGTAGGGATGTCTATACTCATCATAATGGAACAGATAATTAACTTATAGCTTACAATGTGGAGAATTCAGGCTTCCAATCTCAGTTTCCAGTCTGTCCGAGCCAGCAAGCAGCAAGTGCCGAACACTTTAGAATATATAAACACACAAACAACCTCCAAAACTTCCTAAATAAATAGAACACAAAATTATAAAGAATCAAAAAGGAAAGCAGAATGGTAACTGGGAATATTTCATGTGTGCATAAATACATTAATATACTCATTTCTAATTTCTTGGTTTGATTCTCAAACATTCTTGCACTTTCTAAAAAAATGTAATATGCTATAAGAAGTGGTTTCTAGTGTTGAGCTGCTTAGCAACACCTGCATTCAAATAGCCTCCAGGTAAGTTTGACAAAAAGTGATCCGACATCTGACGAGCCCAGCTTTGTTTAATTGAAAGGAAGAAGCAAACCCACAAAAATGGGATTATATTTAAAACACCCATTTATGTTTTAGACTAAAGATGACTGTCAGATAATGGGATGTTCCTCAGTTTCTGCCTCAGGTTAAAAATAACTCCTATGTTTTGCTGTAGAAGTCAACTGCCTGAGGTGTGTTTATTTCATGCAAGATAATTACAATGCACAGCATCTTCAGCAGGATACAAGATACCTTTATGTGCGCTCACTGCAGAACGTCTCTTAATTTTTAGTTTGGTTTCCCTTTTCACAAATAATTACCTTCAGGGTTTGTGTCTTTCTAGCTACAGGAATTCATTAATAAGTATTACAGGACTCCGTCCTTTCTCCAGTTCTTTTGATTAGTAGTGAATCTCGCTCTCTGCAACTACTTAAAGGGAGGTTGTAGTGAGGCGGGGGTCTGCCATGCCCATAGTGAAAGGACGAAAGGAAACAGCCTTAAATTGCAGCAGGGAAGATTCAGATTGGACATTAGAGAGAATTTTTTCACTGTAAGGGTGATTAGATATTGGATTAGGTTGCCCGGGGAGGTGGTGGAGTCACCACCCTGGAGGTGTTCAAGATGCATCTGGATGTGGTGCTGGGTGATATGGTTTAGTAGTGATGTAGGTAGGCAGTTGGACTGGATGATCTGGAAGGTCTCTTCCAACCTCAATGATTCTATGATTCTATTCTACGAATCAAAAGAATAGAGAAATAGGCTGAACAGGAAATTCTTTCACCAATGTGCTAGGACCAACTAAACTCTAGCTATGCCATTATTCAGAAGTGCCTGAATGCAAGCCCCTAAATATTTGATTGTCAAGCAGAGGCCACCAAATTAATTGTCAAGTATGCTTCAAGGGCCCAGTTCCAATATACTTCACTGGAATACTTCATTACAAGTACTTAGCACACCAAATACATCCTACTTAAACATTCAGCTGTAGACTTCCAAATCAGAAAAATTCACACATTTCCGAGTTTACTGGAGTATTTAATACCTTTGTGAAAGAAGTGCCTTCTTCATGAAAGAAGTGCTTCATTAGTGTAACATCCTTACAATCAGATTTCCAGCAACACTGTCATTACCCACTGTAGTACAAACTTCCCTAACACCCAGTTCTGTAACATCCTTTGGAGGATGATTGCATGCTGTTCCTTTCTCATTTTTTTCTCCCCAAACAGAAGCCTACAATTTGGTATGCTCAAACATCATGAACAAAAATCACAAATTGTAAGCTGGTAGTGTAAGCCCCAAACATATCCTTTAACCTCTTCTCAGCATGAAATTAATATAATTTACTTTAAAAATAGCAGAAATTAATTATTTTTTAAAAAATTTTTTGGCATCAAGTACTGATGTGGAACATCTCAATTCACCACATCTTCACCTTTTTTCTTAAAGGAGAAACCCAAAGGACTGCTCTGAAAATTTCTCTGTACATTCAGTTTTTAAACCATTCAGCAGGTCTCAGCATTTTACAGATGTTTGTAGCTTTTGTCTAATTGAAATGACAGTGCCATACAATTATCCTTTGAAGCACGACATCACACACACAAAAAAACTGAATCTTTCATCTTGGAGTATAATAATTTAAATAGCACTTATTCACATTGGAATCCGAAAGCTTTTATAGCAAGGAAAAAAATGGTTATTTTAAAGATGGCTGTGTAACAGACAGAGGTTGAGTAACTCATTAAGTACAGGTCTAGCATACAGTATGCTACAGGACCAAGCATTCCCAGGTTCCGTTCCACCTCCCACAATACTCAGATCTCTACTCAGAACAGACATCATGGCAAACTTTCAGTATAACTATGTAAGAAGTTATGTGACTATTTACCTAAGAGCCTGTAATACTCCTGGGAAAAAAAAAAGAAGATAGATAAGCTTTTGACTTTCTGTTCTACAGGCGACTCTAGTGGCTCCCAGCTTCAGGAAAAACTACTAATCATTAACAGTAACACTGAAAAGATAATAGCTACTAAAGCAGTATGAAGAATGAAGCACACATGCAGGGAATCTTTGCTGGGTTCTAGGTTACACGCACCGAAATTGTTTCTGCATTCTAAAGACTGTGTGCCACATAACATAGGATGAGGAGAGCTAATTGGTTAACTAAGGTATTGTATTGGTAAGACATTGATAAGTACTGTTGTCTGACCAGTGATCAGTATGACTTTTGACACCCAGCTTATTGAAAACATGAAGATTAAAATTATGATACTATTTCAGATTGGATTTAGTCTACAAAAAATAATCAGTCACATCAACACAAGTAAAAATACACACACAACTTGTTATTAGCACTCTAGGACACAAACTACAGGCACAACTGCTGCCAAACTTAGAACAATTATCTTAAAATACTTTTAAAAACTAAGGCTAATACAGCACTGGCATAGTTCTGGCTTGGCAAATTTTAATTGATCAATAATAATAACAAATAATTCACAGGTTAACCTGCAAAGACAAAAGAGTGGTTTTATGAAAGAAATTAAGACTATATTTCAGCATCATTGACTAGTCTGTTCATTGCACTTTGGATGAATTATTCAGATTAGATTAGTTCTAAGAGCTCTGAGAGCAGACTAAGATCTTAGAGTTCTTTCTAAATGGCTATGCACAGTGTATTGTTGTTTTAAGAGCTTTTTTGAAGTTATGTTTGTTTAATAATCTGCTTCAGGGTACCAGAACATTAGCTTGCTCCTAAACTTTGCAATAAAGGTCATCTTTCGCAAACTCAAAAGATTTTGAAGAATATATTTATTTTTTAAATTCAGGAAAAACAAAGTTAGAAAGCTCCGTATTCCTGACCAGAAAAACAAATGTTATTAAAAAAAGGGGGGGGAGGGGAGGAGAAAAGGGGACAGAAAAGCTTTTTTGTAAAAGAAAACAAAAAACCCAACTACCCAAACCCCATAAAAGATTTTTAGCATAACAATTTTCTGCTTGTTAACCTAAAAAAACACCTTCATATGCAAATATGTAACCACACACTGAAGAGGATGAAAAAAACCCAACCTGCAAATAACTCATTTCTCATTTGCTCCTATTTAATTTAGCATTCAGTATTAAAAACTTCTCTTCCCTTTCCAATTGCAAAAGATGTAGATCAGCTTAATTTCCTTTAGTGTTGCTGGCTTGGAAGAGGGAAGTAAAACAAGACAAAAAGCACTATGTGAACAATTAAGAAACTATTTTAAATCAAAGACCCATTCAGGAATTAATATTGCATTTGCAATTTTTTACTTACATGCAAAAAAAAATTCAACAGCAATTAGCAACACTCAAGTAATTTTTCACCAGGAGAAAATACAGAAATGAAAAGACAAAATATACAAGAAAAATCAATGTCAACATTTTTAAGATCAATCCAACTATTTATCTGGTAGGGCCTGGATACTTCTAGAGGTTATACCACACAGGTTTCTTATCGGAATTACTAAACAAGTAAGAGATTGGCTTTTAGTAAGTAAAGACATTACAGAAGTAATTTTAGTAAGTAAAAACATTACAGAAGAGCAGGTTTTATGAAATGACTTGCTGGTTTGTACTGAACAACTACATGTGATTAGTTCAGATACCAAGATATTTATGCTTCTGCTTTAAAGGTCTTTAACAAGATACTTATTTCAAAAGTCTGCTCTTAATACAAATTCTGCTAAACTAAAAGGAGCTGGTTAGTGAGGTCACCTGAACTTGGCTGCACAAGAACTTGTACGAGGAGGATGCGGAACTTCTCATTCAAAGTGGTACAACAGTCATGGCCTGTATCTCAAACAAAACAGAAGGGCATAGAAAAAACTTTCAGACTCATCTGGAAGAATAACCTACTTCCAAAAGCAGAAGTCAACAAGGGAACACACGGTGGATGTGAACGGATCAGCAGAAAACACCTCATCTTCAGGTATGGCTCCACAGTGGCTTAAGCCAAGGTTTACCTCAAATGAATCACAATCGGAAAAAAAAAACAAAACAACTAACCAAAAGTTCAAGTGCTTGCACAGAGTAAGGAAAGTACCGCAGTTCTCCCCCAGTTTAAAAAAAGCAAAAGCAAAGAAGCCCTAAGGGACAGCAGTAGATTGATGGCCATAAGTAACAGACTGTCAAACAAGAGTAAGAGAACAGACCAGAAATCCTAGCAAATGAAACAGAATTAAGTTAGAAAATGCCTCAACCTTTATGAGAAGCTTGTTCTAGAGTAACTAGTAAATAGAGATCATAACATGAGACTAACAGATAGCACAATGGGATTTTGGTGGGAAGAGGAAGAAATAATCATAAAAAGGTGGCTCATCACATGTAAGGGTTCTTAGAAATGTGGACCTCGCCTCCTGATGATTTTTTGTATACTAACAATTTACACAGGCTCAAGGAGAGGCTGAATGAGTACTTGGCAGATAAATCCATTTTAACTTCTATTTAGTAACCTTCATCTGATGCTGCCAGTCTCAAAGATGAACACTGCCAAGAGGCTAGAAAACTAATTCACAGGAAATACCTGATTCAATTTCTACATTCTTTTTCCTTACTATGTGTCTGTTTATGGCCATTGTAAGACCAGGACACCAAGATAGTTGGCTCCTTAGTCAGACCCACTCTAATCAGTCTTACCTTCTTACAGTGTACAGAGAGAAAAAATTAAGCTAGAGCTTTACAACTCAATCAAATGCACCTTATGGGCATACAGTGGGAAGAGACTGGTCCAGGTGATCTCAGGTTTCAACTGAAATCCCGTGCTCCTACAAACACTAAACTACATGGAAAATAATTCATAAAATATGCACCAGCAACTATAGCAGAAAAGTAGGATATGCGCAGGTTCCTAAGGCTCATAAGATAAATTAGTAAGGTCAGAAAGCACTGGGAGGAAGAACGGTGAAAGAGGGGAAAAATCCCAATTGCTGCCTGCTTGGCTTCTGCCTCCTGCTCTGGCTTCTGGTCATTGATGTATTTGGCTTAGACACCATATATACAGACAAACAACAGTTACTCCACAACACTTTTTCCACATCTGAGTGCTGCATGGATTATGCCCAGTTATCCTGCCTTTCTATCTCAAATCTCATTATAGCACCTCATTTCTGCTGAGTAAAGCACACCTAAGTTGTTGCTCTGACAAAAAAATAAAAGCATCTTTTCTCCAGTTGTCCCAGGCAGCCACTGTGTATAAAGCTAAGCAGTGCACGGCGGGAAACAAGAGACATAAATTTAAAGGAGAGAGGTTCTGACCAAAAGAAGGGAAAACATTTTCATCGTAAGGACAGTCAAGCACTGAAAAGGTTGCCCAAAGAAGTTGTTCTGTCTTCATCCTTGGAGGTTTTTAAGACCCGACTCGATACATCCTTGAGCAACCAGGTCGGGTTAAAGACCTCCTGAGGTTCTTTCCAACCTTACTTACACTTAGATTCAGTGTCTACACACAGAAACCACTGAGTGCTGCTCCAGAATGCGCTTCCTGTAAGTCTCTCACCTACTAAAAAGTCTCTGACTTAGAGGTTCCAAACATTAGTTACCTACACCGCATTCACTTTCTCAATCTGAAGTTTATCTCATTGCTAGTTAAGTACTGCACAACACACTCTACGAAGCCTGTGACTAGCAGGTATTTTGTTTCGTATTTATGTTTAAAGGCGAGTTAAGATCGGTAAAATTTGCAGTCGGCACAGTGTGATTGTGTTTCTCTGTGGGCTTTTTGTTTGTTTGCTATGTTTTGTTTTGCTTTTTAAAGCCTAGGTTCCCTCCGGATGATGTTCTCGTATTAGGCACCAAACCTGGCTACATTTAAGATGACATGTGATTATTACATGGTAAAACTATACAGTAGAGTCAAATATGACATTTGCAGACGTGGAGTAAGAGACCTAGATGTTCCATCCAATCCTTCCTAGCAGCATAAGAGCAGATCAAATACAGTAAAATCCTAAAATGAAACATTGGGGTTGTGGTTTTTATTTGAATTTCCCATGACCTTGTGAAGCACAGGAAATAGTCATCCACCTACGGTCTTCCACTGCACAGTCTTTAAACACACAACTCCAACTTAAAAAAAAAGTAGCAGAGAAAAACATACAGGAGTTTGAATATATGTAATGAATACAAACCAGATAAAAATAGTTTTAAGAAATCAGTACAAACTTGTATAGAATTGAACACTTAAGAGTGACCTTTCCAAAAGTCTCCTTTACGCTTTGAGCTACAGAGGGATTTAGAAAACAACTATACTCCAGACATGCAAAGTAAGAAGCATGAGAAGTTTGTACCAATAAATATTTTGCATATCCATTCATATTATCATATTTAATTTAGAACTGGAGTGGGATTTGGTTTAACCTTTTCTTGTGAAAAACTGATTTATTTCCCACCAATTCTTACTGGGATAAACAGACACTACATTTCTGACACAGAAATTTTACTGGTTTTTTTGAAGTGGCACAGAAATATCTGCTCAAACTCAGTTGCCCGAGATCGATGAATATTCAAGCTGCATAAAACAAAACTGAAATAGGATAAGGTATAGTCAAGAGTTAGATGTTTTTTTGCTTCTCTTGCATAGGAAGTGGAGGGTTATTTGTTCTGGGAGGTTTGGTGGTGTGGTTTCTTTGGGGTTTTTTTGTTTGGTTGGTTTTTTTAGCTTGGTTCTTTTGAAAGTAACACATCTGGGATACAGTACTCTCAAAACACAAACAGGCTGCTGGAAAGTTATAAAGCAAGTCTGGAGACATTACAAAATAATTCACAAGACTTCTGTTGGTTTATGGATGACTGAGGAAATTAATCCGTACATGGTTTTTACTCTCCTGTATCTTCAGAGAAAGTTACATCTGGGGAACTCAGTGGAGAAAGGTTGTATTTTTTACTTAGAATTTCTAAGTTTTTTAAACAATTTCTGAAAGTAATTCTCACAGATATAAAAATACAATTATAAAGACATAAATCACAAGTAAATCACACTTTCCAGTCCAGACAGAAATTGCTCACACTTTCTATTAAAAAAAGCCCTCCTCTCCCTTTTTCGAAGGAATATTCTTCAACCTACAGTAAAAAAACTTTAAATTACAGACTAATTTACTTTTAGCTTTGGAAATTAAGAACTAGAGTCAGCACAGTTTCACTAGAAATAGTCAAACCAAAGCCAAAACAAGGAAGTCTAAAATGCATACAGTCTATAATTTGTTCCTTCTAGTACAAACTTAAAAATCTGATTTTATCTTAAAACATATTTTGTATTTCATCATTTATTCCACTCATTTCCTTCCTGATATGTTAAATAAATTAGTATCTCAGTAATTACTTCTGAATACTTGGGTTTGGGATGAATAGAGATCCCCAAAGTCATTGAGAGCATTTTGAAGACATAATTCCAAATGCTGAGGTTTTAGAAACATCAGCTTTGGAGTGCTTCTCCATTCATCCTTTCATTTTTTCAACCTTCAGTGTTTACTCACTAAGTTATTATTTCCTCCATATCTATGAATATTAGAACTTACTTTTAAAAACACTCTTACAAATACCCGAGATTGCTATTTAATCCCACTATCTTCAGAAGACAATTCTAAGTAAGTGTTACAAGAGATGAGGTATCAAAGGTGGAAACTCATTATTCATCATTCAGGGAAGTTTCATTAAAACATTATAAAGTTTTAGGAGTTTATAATATTGTTTTAATATTAAATAGTTAAATATCAAGATACCACAAGTTTTCCACAGAAAATCTATTTTAGTATTACTCTTCCAAAGTATTAATAGCTTCATCTACCCAAGACAATACAACAGAGCAACACGATGGACTTCTCTTGTCATCTTTCAAACTACTTACTCTTTTGTCCAGCTGTCTTGGAAAAAGCAAGTTTCCCAGCACTTCCATTACCAAAAAGACACTAGAATACCCTGAACAGTTTCTCTCACACAGACACTTAACAATTCAGCTGTATTAGTGTACACAGTTCTCATGCTAAGGTTTTCTGCACCAGCAATTCCAGAAACTTTGAAAATTGCCTTCAAGGATGAAAAAGGGCCTTTGACTTTGCTCTTCCTGTAGTATCCTTAAAGCCACTCCAGTTAAAAATGGCCTAAATATGGCCCGCAGAAGTGTACTATCAGGCAGTGGAATACTGACTGCATCTTGAGGCTCAAAAGGTTGCAATGCATATTATAAACTTCCAATGGCAGCCAGGTAAGTGGCATCCCTCAGGGGCTGATATTATAATACACAACACAATGGGATGGAAGGTACTCCAAGCAAGTTTGTGGCTGATACCAAACTGGTATAGACTGGTTAAGAGGCTGGAACCTCAACAGGCTGAGCATATTCAAAACTTTACTAGGCAAGATCCTAAGCAACCTCATCCAAACCAGCCCCACTTTGAGCAGGAGATTGGACCAGACAACTTTTTTTGAGATCCTTCCCAATCTGCATTTCTGTTCTGATTCTGTGCCTATTAGAGTGCAACACAACATGCACCAATGCTAAGAAACCTTTAGCACCCAGCTTAAAACACATGAGCAGATCCAGGGCAGGTTGTCCATACGTGTCTCTTGTGAGACCTTGCAATATCATTATTCATATTTCTTCATATTTAGGATACAAGTTTAAAACTCTTAAAGCTAACTTGAAGTTGTTCTTTTCACATTTATATGCCCAAGCCACTAGTTTCAAACAGCCAAAGCAGCAGAAGCTTCTTTTTGATTTGTAGCAAACCTTCAACCCATCATTTAAGTGAAGTATTTCCAATCTGATGATTAGACTAAGGCATTTTTATAAAACAATTACATATTTTCAGAGCAATTATTTGTTACAGTGAAGCTACATACAAAGTTTGGGAAAAGCTGTCATTTTTAGTAATACTCAGCGAGTTCATGTCAGCAAAATGACTGGTCATATCAACACTTCCCACCCTGTATTTTCAATGAGACTGAAGTCACCTCATTTCCACTGGCAGGTAAGATGCTTCATGTGTTTATTTCAGTATAAAATTAGACAAATGTACATCTGACAGCCTATTCCTACTTCTTACCCTACAATATTTTATCTTCCACATTATCTTCTCTTTTAAGTAGGCTTTAGGAACAAATAACAATGGGATAAACAGTGTTTCAGTCTTAAGTACAGGGTTTTTCAAAAAGATGGACCCAGTTTCAGTGACAAGATGCTTTGAAATTGGGTCCATCTTTTTGAAACACTCTGTACTATAGACACAGCCTAAAAAGCACACCAAGAAACATTTATCTTCAGCCAACCAACATCTACATTTATTTAGGGTTATTGGCCACATGACAGACTGGCAAGACAAGGGAGTCACTGGCAAGGCTGAACATTAGCAAGCTTTTAACCACCAATTACAACCTAAACTAAATACTTTTTCTACTTGCTGAAGAATTCAGTACTCAGAAAAAGAGGAAATACTTTACTTACATTGCATTTATTTTCCACGTAGTACCTGTATCATTTCAGCCGATTCACCCCAAAAACAGGAGAGTGAAAAAACCCAACCATACAATGTTTTCCAATTATACCTAACTATTAAAAGATAATTTTAAAACCCAACCTTCCCAAAATTGCACTTAGAGATAAATGCAAAGTCAAAAGAATTAGCGAGGAAATTAATGGTTTCTGATAGTTTTCAATCACCGCCTTTCCCATCCCAGTAGGAATGAGTGCTGGAATTAAAAAGAACTAAATACATAAAAGAATTGGCACTTTCTGGCAGTCCTGTGAATTCCAGCTGTAGGTACTGGTTTATAATTTGTTTCTCTATGAGAATATCCTTATTAAGTTCAGCAAGAAGAAAGTTATCCGTGTCACCTCCTGAAGAGACATCACATGACCATGTGCTAAAAAAAGATGAAAAGAAAATAAAAAAAATATGCCCTTTGAAGGGGTATTGCCCAGAGGCCTGGTCAAAATCACAATTCATAAAGGCATCAACAACAAAACAAACTGGATGTAACCAATCTCAATATAATCCTTTTATCAGAATCTGAAAAAGCTGGTATTGCTTCTTTCACCCTGTCACATTTAAGGAAGAACCATAAGTGGAACCATAATAAGATCATAGAATCATAGAAAGGTTTGGGTTGGAAGGAACCTTAAAGATCATCCACTTTCAACCCCCCCTGCCATGGGCAGGGACACCTCCCACTAGACCAGGTTGCTCAAAGCCCCATTCAACCTGGTCTTGAACAGTTCCAGGGAAGGGGCAGCCACAACCTCCCTGGGTAACCTGTGCCAGTGTCTCACCACCCTCACAGTACCACAGAATCACACAGAATGTTAGGAGTTGGAAGGGACCTCAAAAGATCATCTAGTCCAAGCCCCCTGCCAGAGCAGGACAACCTAGAGCAGGTCACACAGGAATGCATCCAGTTGGCTTCTGAATGTCTCCAGAGAACCTCTCTGGGCAGCCTGTCCCAGTGAGTGCTCTGTCACTCCTACATTGAAAAAGTTCTTCCTTATGTTCACCCAGAACCTCCTATGTTCCAGCTTTCACCCATTCCCCCTTGTCCTGTCACTGGACATCACTAAGAAGAGCGTGTCTCCATTCCCCTGATGCTCACCCCTTACATACTTATAAACATTAACAAGGTCACCCCTCAGTCTCCTCTTCTCCAAGCTAAAGAGACCCAGCTC
>VZRW01001986.1:0-12917 GCA_013398125.1 Aegotheles bennettii | reverse complement strand
AGTGATAGGACAAGGGGAAACGTGTTGAAACTGAAAGAGGATAGGATTAGATTGAATGTTAGGAAGAAATTCTTTCCTGTGAGGGTGGTGAGACACCAGCACAGGTTGCCCAGAGGAGTTGTGGCTTCCCCCTCCCTGGCAGTGTCCAAGGCCAGGTTGGATGGGGCTTGGAGCAATCTGGTCTAGTGGGAGGTGTCCCTGCCCATGGCAAGGGGAGTTGGAATTAGATGGTCACTTCCAACCCAAACCATTCTATGATTCTATGAAAAGTAGATAAAATAAAGAGTAAAAAATTACCAGATGTTTCACCTATACGTTTTCAAAGAGAAGTTCTTTTAATAACATAGGAATAAAACACCTGAATAACTGTCCATGCCTGTAATTTTTATTTCAAACCCCTTTGGGTCCCGCAGGGCTGGAAAGCAACTGATGAGACCAGTTTTCAGAAAGGGTTCCAAAAGGGATCTGAGGAGCTACAGACTATCTGTACAGGACACTTGCACAAGATTTCTAATAAAGAATAAAATTAGAGGACACATTAATTACTATGAAGTTGGACAAAAGTCACCATGAATTTTGTAAGTGCAAATCATACCTCAAATACCTACTTGAATTGAGAGAATCAGCATATGGGAATATTGGAAATCCCATCTACCTAGATTTCCAAAGGCATTTGAGTTCACTGACAAAGGTTTTTGAGCAACCCAAACCAGTCGCAGGATAAGACTGCAGGGATATCTGGATAGGGGGTTAACAGATAGGAAATAAAACATAGCAGTAAATGGTCAATATGCCTATATAAATATACAGAGTACATATATATGTGTGTGTGTGTATATATATACATATGAACCCCATACTGTTCCTAAGAAGCAGTGTAGATGCAATTCTTGAGTTTTACACTGATGGCCTGAGCACTGCAACCCAACCACCTGCTGTGACACAGCTTCAGCCTCCTGTAAGTACCTGCCTCTACGAAGCTGGTTCTTCATGGTCCCACCTCCCTAGGGAGCCAGATATGAGGTCTCTGCCAGTGCATCTACAGCCTTTTTGCCCTCAATGTAGAATTTTGCCCCTCTATTGGTGTTGCCAGCATTAATCATAGAAAAATCCCATCTCCTGAGTTTGAACACTTGCTGTCAAACCAGCTCCTCACATCAGCTCTTCCCCACCCACCTCAAGGAAGCAGAGAGGGCTGCCGTGCATTGCAGTAGTTAATACATCTACTGCCCCGGGCAAATGGGGTCAGTCAGGCTGCACAGCTCTGGCCGGGCTGCATGCCATGGGCTGACAGAGCTGGCATTTGCATTTTAGTCAGAGAGTGAATACATCAACATCATTGTTTTAATTTCCCTGCTTGGAATTCTTACTCGATAATCCAGTCTTTTCATGACTCCTCCTACCCAGACAATAGGTTGAAATTTCATTATCATGGTGTTACAAATGCACCAGAACATGTTTTTCTTAAGATTCCATGAATATTTGAAATATACATATATATATTTCAATGTTGAAAAATATAGTTAATGAAAAAGCAGCATGTCAAGCTAATCTGAGCCTAAATTAAGTTCTCAAAGAACTATACAATTCCACACCATTGGTGGTGCTAACACTAATAGCCTGGGCTGGCAACACACTAATCATTCTGGCTGTAGAAGACCAGGCTGGTATTTTAATCACCCAAACACTAATAGCCTGGCCTTGCTGGCATTATAATTGTTGTGGCACTAATAGGCTAGGCAAGATGGTATTTTAATCATCCTGGACCACAGCCTAGAAATGTTAATTTTTAACATAAATTTTTAACATTTCTGTCTTTTTATCAAGGTTAACAAGAGGTCTACCACAGATATGATCAATTACAAAATGCAGAAATCGCTATTTTAACTTAAAAAGAATCAGACTTGGGAGTCTTGGCACTCACAGTACTGAACACTTTTCAGTGGGATCACATCTTTCCCATCTTCTCTTTTTTAAGACTTCTTTCCCCTGCAGTCCCTTTAAATCATGTGTGAGTCACTAGGAACTGCTGGAGTGGCTGTGCTGAAGTGTTCGCTGGTCTAAGTATTACAACGATTCTACTAAAACATCCAGCTAATGCAATCCCAGATATTTAACCTCATAAAATAAAAACCCTCTCACTATTGTTGATATTTTAAGAAATTAATTCAGATTGTCAACGATTCAGCTTATATTTAAATGCCACTAATTAGTTATCTGTTGAACATACATTGACTTCAAAGAGCTCACTTAATCACTGTTACATAGCGCAGGTCATTAACAGATGGATTTTGCAGGAAGGTTTTATGGCTAAGCTTCATTTCTATCCCCTTTAATTTCAGGCTGGGAATACTGGGGACTGGGTAGACGGATTAAACAGGAAATTGCTGGTTTTCCTCCAACAGCTGAGAAGTGTGATCTTGCAATGCCTGGAAAAATTTAATGAAATTATTGAGGAATTAGAGCTCTCCTTATGAAAATTAACTGTGGCTAAGATTTTGAATTTTGTTTCATATTTCTCATAACAGCTGAGTCACCTCTGCTGGGAGTTTCCACAAAGTTAAAAGCAGTTCAAGCTCCCTCATAACATCTCAACTGACTCCATTACTTAAAAGCAATACATTGCCATTTGAGGGAGATTTCAGCTCCCCACATTATGGTAGTGATTGTGGGCTGCATAGAATCATACCATTATAAAATGGCTTGTGTTGGAAGGGACCTTAAAGATCACCTAGTTCCAACCCTCCTGTCACGGGCAAGGACACCTCCCACTAGACCAGGTTGCTCAAAGCCCCATCTAACCTGGCCTTGAACACTGCCAGGGATGATGAAACCATTTGTTCAGCCTGGAGCATTGCAGTGGCATGGTGTGCTGCAGAGGTGAGTGGCAGTGTGTGTTTTTGGCTGCCCCCAGCCTGGTGCTGCCCGGTGGGAGCCCATCTTTCCCCCTCCTGCCACAGCCACTGTGCTGCACAGCGGCAAGTGCCCAAGGGGCAGCAGGGGAAGTGGCTTTTTGCCTCTCCCTCTGTGGGCATCGTGCAGAGGCTGCTGACACCAGGAGTGTTGTTTGAGATGCCCTGTTTGGGGAGGAAGGAGGTGAAATAAAAGAAGCAGAGAAGTAGGAAGAATGGTCCTGGCTGAGGGAGGAGGTGAGTGAACTTTATAAGGCATCAGCCTTGTGGGCAGCCCATTTGAGTAGCTGGCTGAACTTCACCCATGTGAATCATACAAAAAAACCTAAATCATACTAAACTCAGCAGTGGTGATGAGCCTGCTAATTTGACTTGATTTTCACAGCAGGGATGGTGAATTCATCAGTTAAATACTTATTTTTGCCCTTGTTTTAAAATACCCCTTGAGGGGAAATTTGCCCTTCACCTGCTTCCCACGCAGGGAGCTCAGCTGCTCTTTCAGGCTCCGTTTCCAGACACAGGGCTGTCCTCAGCTCACGTTCTTCTGTAAGAAGATTGCTAATAATGCTAGCAGTTCTCAATCTATTTTTTCACTCTAGGAAGGGAATGTCAAAGGAGGAGTTTTCATGTCTGCTGCTCAAAAAAGGATTTGAGAACTTTGTGAGAGAATATTTTTAAAGCACTCTCTTTTCAATGTCCTGTCCCTTCATTGCTTTCTATCCTTGCATTCTTCCTGTGTCCTTTGTGGCATCATTCCCACACCCCTCCCCTCATGGATTTTTTCTGCTTTCAGGGTCTGACACTGATAAACAGGGCTGATGCCACCCTCCTGACCCATGTGGCCAGCATGGCCCCAGGCAGTTGCAGCTGACACGTATGCCCTGCCCGGGAAGCGAGGCATCGTTCTCAGCATGCCACCACACTGGAGCCCATGTTGTCGGCAGCTAAACTTAGGAGCAACACCACAGCTGTGTGAGATCATTGTACTGCAGGAGCTTATCCAGCCGGGCAATGTTTTGGAGACTGGCGCTGCATGTTTTCCTGGCTAAACAGTCTGCTCTGCCTGGTTACAATGTCCTTTTGTTTACTTGAACTCAGAGAGGATTTCTTACTGTGACCACAGTGAACTTCGGTAAAGCTGAGATGTGATCACCAGAAAAATGTGCTTTCCCTGATCTCTGCACTACAATAAACAATAGTGTAGGGCCAGTGTAGTACCCCCTAATCTTTCATACTCGGGACACTAAATATGAGGATGCTGGCCTCCTCCAGCAAATTACTTGTAAATAAAGTCTAAACCTTATGATAGCACAAATAATTTCACTTACTATTGGACATGTTTTAACATGAAACACTATGGAACAGTCTTATTTGCCTTGGAAGATTCATATATCCTTTTATACAATGCGGCAGGTGCCTCTTAATGTGTGTAATGTCACTTTAACCTTCAACATGAGAGAAGTCAGCCTCACTCCTTGGCAGGAAAACAGTTTTTTTTAACCAGAAGCAGCAGGGTCACAGTAAAGTCCTGGAGTTCTCTAAGGAGAAGTCCTCTGCCTGAACAAAGCTGCAACAGCTCTGTTTTTCATTCCTGTCAGTATTTGTTTTCTGTGCCTCTGCAGATGTGTTACCCTGTAGACAAGCTAATTCCAGTGCATCTGGTGTGCAGCCAAGGACTGCAGAGGGAAAAGAGAGTCCCAGACTCCCTAGAAATCCCTAATCTCATGTTTTCGGCTTGTTATATTAGTATAGCATTTTAAATGAATACTGATAAGGGTTAGAAGGATGTGTTTGTGGTGGTGCGTTGCTAGATCATGGGGATGAACAGAACTCACTGACACTTGGACCGCAAAGCAGCAGGACTGCAAAGATTAGAAGAGTTCTCAAATGAAAGGTTTCTTGGTTTTCCTTAGAGGACAACCCAACAGGTTGACATGGATAACTAAGGTGAGAGAAGGAAAAATCTTAGAAATGCCTTAAACAGTCCGATTTTTGTGCACAGCTGATCACACAAATATGAAGTACGTAAGGAGCTAAGTTTTAAAATAAATAAGTGCTAACAGCTATCTCTGCCAACCTGGAAAAGAGACACCAAACTCAGGATGCTGCTGGTAGCACACAGACTTCTGAGTCTTGATGTAATCAGCTTCTCAGAAATTAATAATCTAAGGCAGTCCTATAGGAGTGTGAGCATAGCAGACTGGTGGTAAATGAGTGAGGCAGAAGCAGAACAGTAGGAGTATTTACTAAGGCTGCTACACAGACACAGGTATTCAGGGGGGCCTTCTTCAAATCATGAGCATTTAAAAATGTAAACATTCTTTGACACAGCAGGATTATTCAAGCAACAAATAAATAGAAAAATCTGTTATTTCTATTGTGTAAACTGAACGAAGTGCAAAAAAGTGAAGAAACAATGCAGCAAAATGCCAGGAAGTAAATTTGAAGGAAACAGAACAAATGCCAAAATTGTGTCTGTTACAGGAGATACTGACTTCAAATACAAGTTATGCCTGGAATAACACCTCTTAAAAACATGCTTTTTTTGGCCTTCCGTCTCGGCATCTTTCTCTGTCTAACAACTGCCCCGTGCCTGCAGTTCGTGTTGTGCTTCTGAAACCTGAAGTTAGTCAGGGCCATATCCCTTTAAAAAAAAACCTCAGGCAAAGACCGAAAACCCCGCGCAGGGAAGGGGGAGCTAAAGCCTCTGCTGCATTGGGCTGGTTGGGACTCGGGGCTGCAGCGGCGGTCACGCAGCCTCCGCAGCCTGCTGATCCTGCAAAAGGGGGGAAAAGGATCGTTCTGCGGTCCAGATGCTGGCAAACACAAGCAACCAATGGAAGAAATGGCACAATGAGCAGACGAGCATGTGGAAGCAGTTTATGAAGAAGCAGTTAGCGGCTGAGCGTGGTCCCGGCCGATGCTGTAAGTAGGCGCTCAGCAGCCGATGCCGTGGGCACTGCAGTTGTTTGTGGGAAGTGTGCCAAGGGCAGCACGATGCCTTTAGCACTCACACGTGGAGAAGGCGTTCGCTGTGACACGTTTCATAGTGTATTTAAGGCAAATAACTGTGTCTCTGCAGGGTTTTTTGGGTGACTGACGAGCTGCAGTGCGCTGGCAGGGTGGGTGAAGCCCAGGGCTTTGCACAGGAGCTTGTTCTCCATCCCTGATGGCTTGTCTGGGCTCGGTGCTGGAGATGTGCTGTCAGATTGCTGCAGTACCACCCTCCCTGTGCAGAGGCCTCTCTGAATTTCAGAGCTGCCTTCAAGCACTGGGATACACAATGCATTTTTTTATGCTACAGTGGCTGACTTAAATAAAAAAAACAACCCTAGAGTTATTTGTTATACAAGCTTACTTCATGCCAAATGTGCTATTCTGAAATTTTTCTTACGGGTGTAGTTGTAGGAAGCTTATGAAATTCCAACAGCCTTGTGTGTTACCATCGGAAGACTGCTTCTTAACATAGCTCTCCCCAAAAGAGTGACAAGTATGATTTATTAGTCAAAGGAATGAACGCTTTCCTATCTGTGGTCTGCTTCTAGCTGAAGTAGATGTATGTATTTATAAATGTAAACATGTGTTCTTATGGAATCCAGTGTCTTTATTCTTTGGCAAATGACTTGATGCTTTTTATTCTGCATATGCCCAAATGATCTAATACAGCTTTAAAACCAACTAAAAAAGGAGAGCCAGAGCAAGTTTACTGCACTTTCTCAGCAATTTTTTTGACAATCAGACAAAATTTTTTATTGTAGCTAAAACTATGCATGTCAACAGAGGAAATAAAAAGCCTAAGTAGTGAGTATTTTCCTTGTTATTTTATAATAATGTTAATTTTGCTTTCCTCTGTCTAAGTACTGCATAAGACCGTGGTGATTTGCTCTAAAACAAAGAATATCACCTATTTGATGGCCTCTGTGGTTCTACCTTGGTACTTACCCAGCTGCTGCAGAAACCACTGGGAGATCTCATTCCAGTAGCAGGGAAGGTGACAGCAGGAGGAGCTGTGAGGAGCAGCCTGTGCTGGTGTGTTGAGGAGGCTGAGTAGATGATGCAGGGATGAGTCTTCTTTTGTGTATCTCTTTTGGGACTTGGCAGGACTGCAGCTCCTGATGCTGATGCCTGCAAGTAGCTACACACTTCTGCCCTTATCGTAAGGGATGTGAGGCAGAGCCTCCCTTACACTGAGAAACCCACAGGAAAGTTTTTGCTTTTGCAGTTGCCTTCACCTTGTATCCTCAGAGGTATTACAGCTCTGTCAGCTGTTTATTTGCATAACAACTTATTGCTTGCTACCAGAAACTGAATTATAAGAGGCCAAATTTACCCCTTTATAACAAAGTAGTGTTACCTAAGGAGTGCTCCAGCAGGGAATGTGAGTGCTGAGGCTCGGGAATTGTCAGTGTTCAAGTGTTCATTATTGTACCTTCCTCTCCTGTGTCAGGATTGTCACCCTCCAAACATCAAGCAGCACCTCTGGTTGGAAACAGGATTTCCAAAGCCTGAAAGAGTGATCATTTCCATTGTCATTTGTTACAAGAATACAGAAAGAATATGAAAACTCAATCCAACATAGAGAATTTCTGTTCCCATACTGAAAATGTGCAGGACCATGACATAATCTAATCGGACACAATTGTTTTATAGGCTGCTTACTGTCGTGTGAAGACGGTGGGAAAAGTTCAGGTCCTGTGTACTTCCATTGTTTTCCACAGAATTACACTGGGGTGAATTTTGCATTTTTGGGGCCAACTCAAAACCCATTTATTTCTCTGTTCCTCTTTCTTATTTGTTTTCATGTTACTCAGACATGATTTTTATGGCTTCCAGGGCAACAAACCCAGATTAATAAAAAAATAATATGGAGAATCTAAAATGCCCAAGTTAGGATCATGCATGTCTGAGGCTCCCTGTAAAGTCAATGGAAACCCAGGGCACTTCCAGGAAAACTGGTATTCCTCATACCTAAAATTAGCCAGTGGCCATTGCACTTCACAATGTTTAGGGCTGCTTGGACCCTACTCTGAAAAGCACAGTTTCTAAAATACTGGATCAGTTTTTATGTTAAAATGTACGAAAGTGTAGGTTTTAATACTGTAAAAGAGCATTTTTTAGAAGAGTTTAAACAGTATCTAGCTGCCCAGTTTGTATGAATCCTTGGAATAACACACAGAATTGAAAAACTGCCTGTTAGGTATTGAAGTATTTGATCTTCTGGAAGACTTAATATTTTTAGATATAAGTGTTAATTCGTTCAGCAATGTTTTTGTTATACACACAGTTATTCAACAATTATTTCTGCCTTAGCTAATAAATATAACAAGTTGCACTTTAATTTGGTACAGTAGGTTTTCTCTGTATATCATATTCAGATCTTATAAGTGTGTTTTTAATGGATATATTTGCATTTTAGGAGTCTTCAGCTATTTAAATGGAGCAGTCTAGTTTGTTAGCATTTTTTATCCTCTTTTAACTAGCTCAATAAAAGACATTCATTGTTAGGAATTTTTAGGAAGTATGTTGTTGGTTGTGATGGAGATACACCAGAACTGTGTGAGGAAGAGAGGTTTCACACTGCCTGTGAAGACCTACATGTGTTTACACACAAAGAAGTGTGCTGCCATGAAGGTCAGACTAGAAATAAATGAGGCTTAGCTGTCTTCCCTAAACTTACCTGTAGAAATTGTCTCCATGCAGGCAAAACCAAAATGAGGCAGCATTTCTGGTAGGTGATGATTACATCCAGGACACTATGGAGCAGGTGTTTTGAGCTCCTCTGGTGACCTCTCAGGAGGGCATAAATGTGCCCCAGGCTTCTCTCAGTGGCAAGGTTTGGCTTTTTTTTTTTTTTTTTTACAGGAGAATGATACAGCTGGTTGCATATCCCAGTCACCACCTAGTTGAGATAAGACAGCTGGTGGAATATAGTAAAGGTCAGAGCTTTATCCCTCTGGTCTCATGAAGAAGGAAATAATGTTAGTCTTTAAATTACTGGTTTTAGTTAAAGCTTCAGTAAAGCAAAAGGAGCAGCTTGTATCTTGTTTTAGGACAGGCTAATTTACCTGGCTCTCTCTTCATTAGTTATAAATGGTACGTGGTGGAGATTAGCAGCATTAACAGCAAAACTACTGTCAGGTTTTAACTAATGTAAGCTGAGATTCTGGTGAACATGATAGTAGCTTCAGAGTAGTCTGATGTGCTTTACAAACAGGCACCAGCTGCTGCCGAATCCTGTTCTATAAAATCATTTGCACTATGAAAGAAATTTCTACTGTCAGGAGATGTCTGGAAACCTGTTGGGAGAGAGAGAGTTTTGCAGTACTGTGCTCAGTCCTTGCTTATGCTACCTGTGCTTTCCCCATTAACTGCCCCCTGTAATCCTCTCTTTTCCGTCTCAAATTTCTCCCTCCATATTGTTCTTTGTCTCCTTCCCAGACCAATTTCTATGTGAATTACCACTTGTGATCAACACTCATGAGCTTTTTTTGTAACAGCAGTCTCTGGTCTGCCCTATTCTTTCAGTACCATCTCATGTTTCTCTTATTCCCCAAGGATGAATTTGGAGGCCCTGAACATATCTGTTCTGCTGAAGAAGAGAGCTAGAGAAGAAAAATCTGCTCAGGTTCTTAGCCCCTCCTTTGTGCTCAGAGGTGCAGCCAAGCTCATGCCTGCATGGGACCAGGACAAGCATGTGCTGAGCCAGGCTCTCTTCTAGAGCAGTCCATGGTCAAGAGATGGAGCAGGCTGTGCACTGAAGGGTGATTTTTGTAGTGTAGAGTGCTGTGAAGTCTCTTTCCAGGCACTAACAAATAATTTTTGCCTTATTACCTTCATGCTCATATTGGACTGGCATTGCAAACACTTGGCTCTGGGCATAGGCTTGTGTTACTGCATGGCACAGGGTTGCTGGGGTATCTCAGCCTAATAGTGTTGATCCACCACAGCAAGTTAGGTTTAAGAGTTGAAGAACTTAAAGTGCTTTCTGGTTTCCTTTGGTTACTTCTGTCAATGCTAAACACATCTCTTTAAATCATATTGGCTGTTTGATGTTTGCACTGTGTATGTATATGTACACAGGGATTTTCTCAAACAACAGTAGTGGTGTGGAGATCTCATTTTGGAACATACACAATTATGTACAATAAACTGTTTGGTTGCGTATGTTAGAGAGCACTCCCCTACTGCAACAAAATGGATCATTAGACCTGAAGGAGCTTTTCCATCTCTTCTGTGATGCCACAAAAACGGATTTATTTTGGTTTCTCATTAGCTGTGCCAAAGATGATGTCAGACAAGTTGTGCATGTCCTGTCTTATAAATAATAAATGAGACAGACCATGCCTCCTTTTGCTCTAATGGATCATAGTTACAGCTGGATGGAAAAGGCACCAGCCTGCTTTATGGAACATAATGGAGTAACAAAATTGCTCTGACTCAGTTGAGTGTATTGATCCCAGGGCCTTCTGCTCGCCCCTTCACCTTCATCTCTGGCATTCCCCTCATCATGTTGTAAAATACTGTTTTGATTAAGAGGAATAACAATAAGATCTTAAAGCTTTATAAAAAAACCTAGAAATAATAGAACAAAGTGCATTTAGACTGGATGTTAGGAAAAATTTATTCACTGAGAGGGCTGTCAGTCATTGGAACAGGCTTCCCAGGGAGGTGATGGAGTCGCCGTCTCTGGAAGTGTTCAAAAGATGTATAGATGAGGCTCTTAGTGACATGATTTAGTGGCAGACTTGGCAGTCCTGGGGAAATGGTTGAACTTGATGATCTTGAAGGTCTTTAACAACCTAGTTGCTCCTGTGATTCTGTGATTTTTGTCAACCTAAAATTTACAATATAAAAATCTTACAAATAACCTTTCAGTGGAGCTTAATTTATTAGTTATTAGTTATTAATTTAGCAACTCTGATCTGAAATGTGCTTCTCCTTTCTTTCTATTGCAGTGTTTGCAGAGAGAGCTTTGTTGTTATAAGCTTCTCATTAATCATAATTTTCAGTAATAAGGTGCTGTTTAATCAAGGAGTTCAAAACACTCTGCAAACACTCTAGAATGCAGCTTTATGATACCCCTGCTGCTTAATATAGCTGTTTATCAATAATGTTATTTCTGTTTCATATGCTGAAGTGTTCATATTCAGTCCCTTGGCCATTTTCTTTCAGTGTTAGGCCACCTTTTTAACCTTTTTAATTAGGAAAAAAAGAGCATTGAAATACCCGCTTTGAAAGTAATACCTAGGATTAGATATGTTGTGAAGCAATGGAAGAAATGGAGGAGATGTCAAACCATAGGCACACCAAATCTTGGCAGAGTTCTTCTAAGAGTATTTTTCAACAGCAGTTGCTGTTGTGAATGACACCTGCTAAACAAGCACGCTACATTTCAGTGCTTCACACTGCTTTGCAGCATTAGCAAAGGAGTAAAGTATTCTTAGCTTTAGAAAGATTTTCCCCCCACTGTCTTGGCATGCTGTATCAAGCCAAATCTCTCTGTTAATCTCCTTGCTTCTGCAACATTTGGCTTTCCTAGATGAAAATTTTCAGCATAGTGTGTCCCAATTTAGAGACAAGCCCTCCTACTTATGAAGAAGAAATTAATATAGATAAATTCCCTGCTTAAAAGCATACTAGTCATAGACAGACAATGCTATAACATTTGTCATCATTTTTAGCTGACAAATGGCACAGAGATGGAAATACTTCTGGTCATGTCTGTCAAACTCTATCCATACTCATATAAGTATGAAGTGATCTTAATAGCCTCTTCCTGATGCTTTTATGAAAAACTAGGCTTGGAGGAATAGAAGAGAAGAAAGAAAAATTATTTATTTTTTATTAATATTAATAACTGAAAATAAAATTTGGCCTTGCAACAAGCACTTTAGAAGTATTTACCTGTTGGTCTGAACAATGCCCTTTGCCTTGCCTCTCTCCTTGACATGAGTTATGGAGGCAGGCAGCATTCCCCAACTTAAAGGTCTCTATGCAAACATACATAGCATGGGGAACAAACAGGAAGAGTTAGAGGGGTGTGTGGGTGTGTCTGTGTGATAAAAGGAAGACTAGGGGAAATGTGGGCCCTCTCCAGAAGGAAATGGGAGACCTGGTTACCTGGGATAGGGAGAAGGCTGAGGTACCCAATGACTTTTCTGCCTCAGTCTTGTCCAGCAAGTGCTCAAGCCACACTGCCCAAGTCACAGAAGGCAAAGGCAGGGAGTGGGAGAAAGAAGAACATGGCAGGGGTAGATCAGGTTGGAGAACACGTAAGGAGCCTGATGGTGCACAAGTCTGTGGGACCTGTTGAGATACATCCGCAGGCCCTGAGGGAACTGGCAGATGAAGTTGCCAAGCCACTATCAATCATATTTGAGAAGTTGTGGTGGTCCAGTGAAGTTCCTACTGACTGGAAGAGGGGAAACATAACCCCCATTTTTAAAAAGGGAAAAAAAGAAGACCTGAGGAACTACAGGCCAGTCAGTCTCAGCTCTGTGCCTGGTAAGATCATGGAACAGATCTTCCTGGAAACTATGCTAAGACACACAGAAAACATGGAGGTGATTGGTGACAACCATTACGGCTTCACCAGGGGCAAATTGTGCCTGACAAATTTGGTGGCCTTCTATGAAAGGGTTATACAGCTGGTGGATAAGAGAAGAGCAACTGATATCATCTACCTGGAGCTGTGCAAAGCATTTGAACAGGTCCAGGTCTGTTTAATATCTTTATTGGTCACCTAGATAAGGGAATTGAGTGAACCCCCAGTAAGTTTGAAGATGACACAATCTGCTTGAGGGAAGGAAGGCTCTGCAGAGAGATCTGGACAGGCTGGATCGATGGGCAGAGGCAAATGGAATGAGGTTCAATAACACCAAGTACCAGGTCCTGCACTTGAGTCACAACAACCCCAGGCACTGATACAGGCTCAGGGAAGAGTGGCTGGAGCTGCTCAGCAGAAAGTGTGAAAGTGCTCAGCACTTGGGGGTGCTGGGTGACAGC